>JACEFZ010021846.1:10000-227500 GCA_014155875.1 Cepaea nemoralis
AACAGCTATCCTGTGTATTATTCATAATTCTGTCATGCGTGCTACTTTGAAAGAAAAAGAAAGAAAGAAAGAAAGAAAGAAAGAAAGAAAGAAAGAAAGAAAGAAAGAAAGAAAGAAAGAAAGAAAGAGCATTACACCCTCCAGATCGTTTTCATAGAAATAAGCTACAACGACTTCCCCACCGATAAACCCACGTCCACTTATCTGTCCATGCAGAGGCCACACTTGTTCCACCCCAACCACAGGGACAACTTCAGCGTGATCGAGGAGTTCACAAACGGCAGCCTTCCCTTCGGCATGCAGTTCGTGGTGATACACACAAATGCGTTCTACGTCAACGAAGATAGTTACATTACCGTCAACGATTTCAGCACTCTGAATGGGGAGACCCGGATCCACTTTGATGTAAGTTGTTCTTGTGACTGCTGTTGTTGCTGCTGCTGTTGATGTTGTTGTTGTTGTTGCTGTTGTTGTCGTTGTCCTTAGTGCTGTAGTTGTTGGTGTGTTGTGTTGTTGTTGTTATTGTCGTCGTCATAGTGCTGTAATTATTGGTTAGTTGTCGACGTTATTGTTGTCTTGTTGTGTAAGATTGTTGCTGTTGACCTTTTCGTTGTTGCTGTTGACACTTTCGTTGTTGTTGTTGATATATCGTCGTCGTTGTTGTTGTTATTGTTGGTGGTGTCGCTGTTGTTGTTCTTCTTCTTTATATTGTCGTTGTTATTGTTGATGTCGTCGTTATTATTATTGTTGGTGGTGTCGCTGTTGTCGTTGTTATTCATTTTGTCGTTGTTGTTGATTTTACTGTTGTTTTTATTGTTGTGTCGTCGTTGTTGTTGTAGGTGTCGTCCCTATAGTTGTTATAATTTTCGTTATTCTTGTTCTTATTTTTGTCATCGCTGTTGTTATAAATGTTGTTGTTGTAGATTTTTTGTTGTTAGTTTTTTTTGTTTTTTTTTTTGGTCTTCGTCTTTTTTTTTTTTTTTGTCGTCGTTATTTTTCTCGTTGTTGTTGCTATTGTCGTTGTTGCTGCCATGATATTTGGTGTGATTGCTGTTGTTTTCATTGTTGTCATCTTTATTGTTAATGCGGTTATTGTTATATCCTTTGTTGTTGCTATTATTGTTGTTGTCAGAATTGATGTTGTTGTCACTGATGTTAATGTTGTCTCTATCATGTTTCTGTTTGATGCTGAAGTGTTCTCCGGAATCTAATTTCCTTGCTGTAATTTTATTTTCTCTTTCCGTGTCATTGTCCAGGTTTGACATTGGAGGCCTAGAGTCGGTAGGAAGATTGTGTTGTATGTGACCTGTACCTGGTTGATATAACATGTTGTAGCCTATGGTAGGGTTTCAAGAACTAGATCTGTCCATAGTCCACAGCTGTGGATGCAGGTGGATGGTACACCTGGCTAATGCTTACACGGTATTTAGGGGTGTCTTGTTTGCCGCACATCGAAGTACAGTTGTTCCTACAGCAAGACGCTGTCATGACTTGTAGTTGGCAAGTTCAAATCCCGAAATGGTAACAATAGATTTCAATGTGTACATTGTCTAGTATGTCCTGTAATCTTTATTTCTTTCCTATACTGCTATCAGCTGTGAATTTATTTTGATCGAAGTCTTTATCAGGGGAACAACAAAAAGAAAACACTAAAAGTGTATAACAAACGAACAACAGAAAGGAGTTCTTCCTCGAAATATTAGACATATTACTGTTGCCAATTTTAGACAAATAATTTAGGAGATAGGGTACTAAACAACTGTATTCCACTTCCCAGGCTTGTCATTGACTGTGCACTTGGTATTTTATCCAGAATGTAGTTACCAAGACTGAATATTCATCTGTTATATGAACTAAATCTCATTAGGTAGTGTACTCTAGACTTTCAGAGAAAAGCTCCTTTTTGTTGTTTGTTGGTAATTTATTTGTAGTGTTTTATTGTTGTTATTCCGTTGATAATGACTTTGGTCAACGCGGTCGTCTGTATCTCTGTACGTTTTTTCAGTCGTCGAACTTCTCATTCATATCTTATGTTTTTATTCGCAATTCTAGAGGTTAGAACATTCAGGCCCCCCAGTCGGTAGGTCCGGGTTCGAATTCTCAATAAGGTGGTGGATTTGTTTCTCTGTCGGGGAAAAAAGAAAAACCATAAATTTAAAAAGCATATATTGAATGGACAGCCAGAAAGACCAATGAACAAGTCCTTCAAGAAACAAATGAAGATCGTAAACTGATTAGAGACATTAGACGTAGACAGTCACAATTTTTTGGGCATGTTATGAGAAGAAATGATCTGGAGAACTTGGTGACAACTGGTAAGATCGAGGGGAACAGACCAAGGGGAAAACCTAGAAGCAAGTACCTGGATGGCTTGGCTTTGTGGCATGGTTGAGACAGAAACACGGAGCTGATCCACGACTCTGGTGATCGAGTGAGATGGCAGAACATGACCGCCCACGCTTACCGGCATGGCACATGATGGATGGATGGAATGGCATCTCCGTAGCAGAAGGGTATTGTAAAAGTGAATCTGAAGGTAAATTCTCTGTCTGTTGGAGTTCGCAGCGACTGCACTAGCCAGGCGGCCTTAATTCCTCAGGCTCAAGACCTATCTGTCCTCCACCGTAAGGTACTATAGTCTGTAAGTACAGTGTTTTTATTTTAATTCGCAATCACAATGTAACCTGTTTCCATTCAATAGGTCATCTTAAAGGACAACCTAGTGGAGACGAAATATGTCTCCAACCAGCTGCACTTCGTGGTTGACATCGACTACCCCAAGCGAGAAGTGAACCCAAACGCGGTGCTCTTCGCTGGTGTGCTGGTGTTGACCATCGTCAGCATCTCCCTGCTGATCCCATTCGTGGTGCGCGCCAAGCGACGCTGCAAGGCGGGAAAACCCATTTTCAGATGTGGGTCAGCAGACGATTCATCGGATATCGAGAGTCTCGGTGAGATAGTGGTATTTCATTCATTCATTCATTCATTCATTCAGAAGCATGTCCTTTGCAGAACCTCGCTTCCATAACAACCTTGTGGAAAACTTCTTGGCCATAGGCAAGATGCCCCGCGCCCGATACACCCATCAGGAGATCAACCGCAATATCCTACACCCATCTTCTCTTTGGTCTTCTTCCTCCTCTCTTCCCGGGCATATGCCCCTCCATTATTGTTGTCTCGAAACTTTCATGATGTTTCAATTGACCAAACTATTTCAATTTTAAATATTGATACAACCCACTACTAGCAACGCTGATCGTATTCTGGTTAGTTAGTTAGTTAGTTATCAGTTGGGGTATCTTCGTTGCACTCCGGACATGTCCATAGGTGCTCAGATCCTCCCCCCAGCATATGCATCAGCGTCCGGTGGCTAATAGTGCCAGTTCTGTGTTGGTTGACGAGGCGCTTTGTTTTCCCGATGTACCTCTCGCGTCTGGCTGTGCCGATTCTTACTCCCAGGTCTTTCATCCTGGAAAGCGATGTGGAATCACTGGCGTCAAAATCCTCTGTTCTCGCCATATCTTTAAGGGCGTTAATAACATCGGCACGATCCATGGGCTGGCCATCTACAGGGGGTGCAGAGCCAGCCAATTTATCAGCTCGTTCATTTCCCTCGACTCCCGCATGTCCCGGGACGAAGATGAAGGTGACTTTGCGGACAACAGACTTCCGCAGCGACTCAGTCCACTGTCTACGTACAGATCCAGCTTCGACCTTCTGAATCATGCTCATTGAATCACTTAGTACACACACGTTGGTATAATGCTGTGATTCCAGCCATATGAAAGCCTGTGTAACTGCCATCACCTCCATCGTCATGCTGCTCGTGGTCATAGAGTGGGCACCACTGGATTCTTGAACGGTTCGGCCCGCTGAACGGGCTGTAAATGCCCACGCACTTCTCTGCTGCTTTACAACAGATCCATCTGTATAGATGAGCACTTCGGGGCTATCTGAGTGATCATAGATGAGCGCGTTAACCTCTGCATTGACAGCGGCAGGGTTCTGCTCTCTGCACCGTCTGTCGAGTGTGATAATGCAGGAGAAGGTACACTTAAAAGCTGGAGGCACCGGCACCCATTCCTTGCCGGGGTTGATACTGGTAAGACTGCAGACCTGTCCGACGACATCTTCCGCCCGACCCATCCATGATTTGCCCCTCTTTAGCCTGTCACCCTTTTCTCTGAATACAGCGTCATGCAGAGGGTGCTGCTCATCTGCACTTATTTTTAAGTATGCACGAGCTCTCCAGATCTTGATCCTGTGTTCCATTGTCGGGAAGTCAAGGAGGTATCTCATTGCTACACAGCTGGTGTCTCTCGTGCAGCCCAAAATGATGCGCATGGCTTCGTTTTGTACCTTTTCAAGTCTTCCAATCTGTGTAGGGCTGACAGTGAGGATGGCCAGGGCATACTCGATGCGTGAAAGCACAAGTCCTTGGAACAGAAGTAATAGCAGTCTTTGCTCGATATTGGCAGTCGCCATGACTCTCATTGCTGCCAAACCTTTTCGAGCCTTCGTTATGACATAATCGACATGATCTCTGAAGGACAGGCTACGATCAAGCCTCACGCCAAGATATGTCATTGACTGGGTTCTACTCAGAATGCTCCCATCCATTCTTACTGCCGGCAGGTCTGTTTTCACAATATGGTTGTTTAGTGAGAACCATGTAACCGTTGCCTTTGCAGGGTTGACAAGGGCATCGGCATCAGCACACCATGAGGAAATTCGATCTAGTTCGCTCTGCATATAGTTGGCAACCGCCTGTCTATCTCGACCCTGTCGATACACGAGGATGTCGTCAACGAATGATAGAGTCCTACCCCTCCCATCCAACTGTTGTTCAGTGATCGGCACCGTATACACGTTGAATAGTACTGGTGACAGTGGATGAACCCTGCGGCAATCCTGGACATATCGTTATCGGCTCAGAAGACCAACTCCCGCATCTTAGCACCACCTTCCTTTGGAGTAGAACTGCAGCTATCCATCGTACAAGGTGAGGGTGCACTTTCAGTCTGAGGAGGGTTTGCATCAAGTGCTCGAAAGATACCCTGTTATATGCGTCCTCTAAGTCTATGGCGGCCGCACATGTCTCTTCTCTGACCTGAAATCCTTCGTAAACATCTTGAGCAAAGACCGCCGCATTCAGCCATGACTCTTTGTTGCGTCTGTATCCTCCAAGTGTGGGCGGGAAGCAGCCGAGCTGTTCCAAGTCCCAAGCAAGTCTGTGTGCTACAATTTTCTCCAGTAGCTTGCCAACAGTATTCTGCATCGTAATGATTCTGTAGCCGCTTATCTTGGAGTGGTCTTTGTTCGGTTTTGGCAGCTGGCAGCAAGTAGCTGTGTAGCCATTCTTCTTTGACCTGACCCCTCTGGATACTGGTGTTGAATTCTCTGGCCAGTTCTTCCATGTCATCATCTGATATCACCATTAGGTCACCATATCGGATGCCGTCTGGGCCTGGGGCGGTGTTAGGTGATTTCTTGAGCATCGCACGCAATATGTCAACTGTGATTGTCCATTCTTCGTCTGTCCCGACCCCCTCGCACAACTGAGAGAGTGTTGTTGTGGTCCTCTGTCTGGCGGGCTCGTCTTTCTGGTCAGTCTGTTCTATGTAGCGTGCAAGAAGGGCCTTACCTTTATCCGCATCCGACTTTTTCCATGCGAGGTCTGTGCCTTGAAAGTCTGGAATACCCCTACGTTGTGCAGCACCGTTCATGCTCTTGTGGAGGCGCCAGAATGTCGTAAGAGATTGCTCGGAGCACACCTTCCTGCAGAACTCGTCCCATTTGTCGGCCTTGGCCTGTTTGGCGCAGGATTTGAATAAAGTCGTCGTCCTAACGACCTCAGTCTTCAGGTTCGCCAACTCAACCTGTGGCATGTTAGCCTTTCTGGCCTTTTGCCAGTCTTGGACAGCCTGCCTCTTTCCCAGCCACACCTTCTCGACCTCTCCATTCCACCATGGTGGCTGCAGCCATCTTTCTTGTCTCCTACGGGAGAAAGTTAGTTTCCTTCTTCTGATCTTGCTTATGGCGTCTTGACCAGTGGTGTCGTACGGGAAGGCATTGGTCTTGTTTCTTTGACTCATGGCCCCGTCTTTCTTGATCAGGATGACACAAGGGTAGTGATCACTATCGTGGTATCCCAGTGTGCCCCACCGGCACCTTGGTGCGATGGTGGGCGACACCAGAGCCAAGTCAATGATGCTGTCAGAGTCGCCTGGTCGAGTGGCCATTCTAGTGACCTTCCCATCATTCAGACAGATTAGGGCAGCAGAAGCCAGGGCGTCCTCCAAATCTTCTCCCTGTCTATTGGTGATGCAATTCCCCCATTGACTGCCTCTGGCATTGAAGTCCCCGCAGTAGATGATATGCCTTTCATCCATATCGAACAAACTCTGCCATTGTCGCACGTCGACCTTCCCATTTCGCGCATAGACGTTAACGATTACAAGCTGCACTGGTGTCATTATTCTTAATGCCTGCACTTGCAGGGCATCGCTGTTCCAGGCGGACATATCGATCTCAGACACTAGTATGTTGTCGCGGACCAGAATGGTTTCGCTCGTCAGTAGTGCATATCCTTGACCGGACCTGGAAACAAACCCCGCTTCACACGCCAGTGATCCAAGGTTTGTTTCCGGGTCCGGTCAAGGATATGCACTATATCGTATTCTGGTATGAACCTAAGGCCTATCCACGTCAGTGTGGAAGCACTAGACTCAAGTTTCGCTCGTCAGTAGTGCATATCCTTGACCGGACCTGGAAACAAACCCCGCTTCACACGCCAGTGATCCAAGGTTTGTTTCCGGGTCCGGTCAAGGATATGCACTACTGACGAGCTCAAACGAGAGCGAAACTCGAGTATAGTGCTTCCACATTGACGTGGATAGGCCTAATGTTCATACCAGCATACGATCAGCGTTGCCAGTAGTGGGTTGTGCTCAATATTTAAATCTCAAATTCCGAAACAACCACATAAATCTATTTCAATTTTCTTTTTTTACCTTCTTTAGTAGCCAACTTTCTTCAATTTTCAGCATTTGTCGTATAAATGCGTTTGTTCTTTTCTGTATTCAAGATATTCTTAGAACATTTATATTTAATGGTATTTATGCGCTGTTCAGCTTGTTTAATAAGTGTCCAGGTCTCACAGGTGTATGTTGCAATAGGAAAGATGCATGCTTTTAAACATCTTTGTAGGTCAATCTTTCCCACTCCACAATTTATTCAGTTGTTTTAGTTTTTGAAGAGCAATAGATATTCGTCTTTTAATTGCTTGTATTGTGTCACCATTGTTGATAATTAAAGACCCAAGATATTCTAAGTTTGATTTCCTCTTTTGTGAGGCTCTCATATTCTCTGTGATGCTCTCATATTCTCTGTGAGGCTCACATATTCTCTGTGAGGCTCTCATATTCTCTGTGTGGCTCTCATATTCACTGTAAGGCTCTCATATTCTCTGTGAGGCTCTCATATTCACTGCAATTTGTCTTTATTAATCCAGGTTAGAAAATAAGTTCTTAGAGATATATCGAGTCAATTCTAATGTACGGAAGCGAATCATGGACAATTAGCAGACAAATAAGGATTTATTTGAAGTCTGTGGAGGTCAGCATGACCGAATGGATAATAGCACTGGTTCTTTAACTTCTGGTGTGATGATGGCGAGATGACAAGTTCGACCCTCTTGAACTAAAATGTTAAATTCTTGTCCTTGACTTGGGGACGTACATTACAAGTACCTCATACGTTGGAGTGGTTTCGCCTGATGGCGAAGGACACTGGTAATAAGGAAAGCTAGCCTACACGCAAAAATAAGTCCATAGTGTACAACGCTCTATTTCAAAGCGAGCGATACAAAAATGGAATCTGTGGAAACTGGGTTTTATAGCAGAACTAGCTGACCCGGCCCGGCTTCGCCCAGGCCCTGGCGGGGATCTATCTATCTATCTATCTATCTATCTATCTATCTATCTATCTATCTATCTATCTATCTATCTATCTATCTATCTATCTATCTATCTATCTATCTATCTATCTATCTATCTATCTGTCTGTCTGTCTGTCTGTCTGTCTGTCTGTCTGTCTGTCTATCTATCTATCTATCTATCTATAGCTTTTGATTTGATTTGATTTGATTTAGCCAGGGGACTTAACCTAAGACATAGCAATGCTACTAAAAGTTATGTCCCTTTATAGAATATTTCTTATGTTAGTCATGTAATTACAAAATGAAATTTTAGTAAGTAAATAGATGATTGCACCCTAAGAAACTATTACAGTCGGTTGCACAGGAATGAAAAGAAGACGTGTAGAAAATTTCATCTCAATCGGATGGACCGTTCGCGAACGCAGCAAATACATCCCCAACCACACACATACAGTCTCTTTTATATATATAGATGATGAGGACACCGTAGACCAGTGTTTCTCAACCTTTTTTGGCCCATGCCCCCTTCACCATATTTTCAGAACGTCATCCCCCCCCCCCCTTTCATATTTCCTATCTAAAAATCCCCCCACCCCTACACAGTATACGTAAAAATGTAAATTTAATAGCACATACTAAAACAAGTCTACACATCCACATAAAACATGATTTGTGGGTCTACTGACTTTATAAAATGAATTTTAGAAGGATGAGATGTCCTTAATTGCAAAGTATGAAGGGAAAAACAATATCAAGTAATCGGTTCTTGTATTAACGCGATTTTGAAATGGTCTTCATTTCCCCCCCCCCCCCTGGAAACCCTAAAATTCCCCCCTGGGGGGGGGGGGGAATTCCCCACCGGTTGAGAACCACTGCCGTAGACGGTTAGAAAGAGTAATGCAAACATCTTGAAAGAAGTTAACTCACTCAGACATCTTTTACTCGCATTAGAAGACGTCAGTCCACATTCTTTGGTTATTTCATGAGAAGGTGAAAACTGGAGTAAACTGTGACAATGAGAGCGTTGGAGAGCAGAATATGCAGAGGGAGGCCAACAGAGAAGATGCTGGGAAGTTTGACTTTATCACATGGAACAACAACAGTATCAGAAATGATTGACATTACACGAAACGGAAGGCTGGAGACAGACATAATTTCCAACGCTCTACGGTATGGAATATTCGAAGAGGCTCTCATAACTAGAGTATTCAGAGGAGAAAACATACCCAGTCCTGTTTAGGACTATCTCTGAAGAGAATAAACAAAAGAAAGAATATCAAAATTCAATCAATCAATCATGTGCCATGCCTGACTGCGTGGGCAGTCATGACTCGCCGTTTTACTCTATCACCAGAGTCGTGAATCAGTTCAGTGTTCCTGTCTCGACCATGCCATGTGGCCAAGCCATCCAGGTATTTTCCTCTCGGTCTTCCTCTTGGTCTGTTCCCTTCGATCTTGCCAGTTGTCACTAAGTTCTCCAATCTATTTCTTCTCATAACATGTCCAAGAAATTTTGACTGTCTACGTCTAATTTCTCTAATCAATCTACGATGTTCATTTGTCTCTTGTAGTACTTGGTCATTGGTTTTTCTGTCTGTCTATGGCGGTATTCTTTGCATTTTCCTCAGAAACCACATTTCTGCAACCATCAGATGTTTTACAGCTTGACTGCACATTGTCCAAGTTTCACGTCCATACAAAAGAACAGGCTCTATGTATCCCCTCAACACTCTTTTTCTCGTTTCAATTGACATCTTTTTATTAGTCAGTATATTTTTCATCTTACTAAAGGCTACTTTCGCCAAGGCGATTCTTGTTCTAATCTCTTCAAGGCATCTCCCATCAGATGTTATGACTGTTCCGAGATAATTGTACCGATTTACTTGTTGAAGAGTATTCCCATTTACTTGTATATTACATTGTGATATTTCGTTCTTCCTAGTGACGACCATAATCTGTGTCTTTTTACAATTTAATTCTAATCCCAGTTGTTCACTATGTGCAACAACCGCATCTACTAATTGTTGCAGATCCTGTACATTGTCTGCAATCAATACTGTATCATCTGCATATCTAATGTTATTGATGTTTCGTCCTCCATTGCTGATTCCATTTATATCTTCTACATTTCTGAAAATATTTTCACTGTATAGGGAAACTCACACAAAACCGGACCTCACTTACAACCGACGCTGCAGGAGCAGCTTGAACGAGGCCACATTTTTAATTTTTGTTATTCGTAAATGAGTTATGAGTTATTAGCTAAGAACCGTCATCACTGCACTCAAGACATTCCCACGCACGCCCCGTCCCCACTTTCAATAGCTAGCGAAGAGTCCTTCTACTAATTCTCCGTTTCATTGTGTTCCTATTCCCCCCCCCCCCCACCCGTAAAAGATATCGAGCACAGAGCACGCACTCCTTTTCTCCGGCGATGATTCTTGTTTAATTTTCCATTTTTCATAAATACTGAATTGAACTATAGTTTAGTTATTTATTTATTGATTTTTTTTGCCCTCGCTCGCTTTTGGACTCAAGCGTAGTCCAAACACGCTATTTCTAACAAAACTGGGCTGAATGTTGCGTGTGGGTTAGTTCTCCTTATTACCAGTGTAGCTCGCCATCTGGCGAATCCACTCTGACTTTAGAGGTACTTGCAATTTACGTCCCCATGTCAAGGGAGAGAAGTCAACATTTTAGTCCAGTCGACCAGTGTAGGGGTTGAATCCCGCACCTCAGCTCAACAATATTATTATTATTATTATTATTATTATTATTATTATTATTATATTTGGTATTGCTTGCCATCATCATCATCATCATCATCATCATCATCATCATCATCACCTCCCCTTCTTCTGTTGTGATAAAAGATGGATGAGTCTTCGTGGCGAAACTGTTAAGCTATGTCTCGTGGTCTGAAGATCGTGAGTTTGCTTTTGGACTGCGTGTTTCAGATTATGGTTGCAATGTTCTGGAGACCCCTGGGTATCATTGCCTGAGCTACCGAGTTCGTGCTTTGTGCGATGCTCTCGGCCGTTCTGCTGTGAGAGAACCGAACCAGATGAAGAAGAGAAGTGAAATCGAACTTCTCCCCTTTAACCTTCTTTCTTTCTTTCTTTCTTTCTTTCTTCACTTTGCTACCATAAAGAACATCAATTTTCACGATTTCATTAACGACAGATAGATGGATATTAATGACAATTACATCTCATATGAAGTTCTATTTATTTCAATTGTCCAGGTCCTATGGCAGAACATTTAAAGAAGCGAGCCAATTCTATTGGTGGAAAGGACAACTTGGCAATGATCCTAGACAGTGGCCGCATCAAACACCCACGGTAAGGATTTCTTCCAAATACAGGACAGAGAAAACTATTTTCGCATAAGCCCGCATTATTTCAGTCCAAACTCTATGTAGATATCAACAAGCTCAAGTTGACTGCTGCTTAATTTAAATATATTCGGGTGTAGTTCTGATTGTGTGCGTTGAAGAAGAAGAAGAAGAAGAAGAAGAAGAAGAAGAAGAAGAAGAAGAAGAAGAAGAAGAAGAAGAAGAAGAAGAAGAAGAAGAAGAAGAAGAAGAAGAAGAAGAAGAAGAAGAAGAAGAAGAAGAAGAAGAAGAAGAACATCATCTCTGGGGGATTAACTGAGTTCTACAAAAACTGTGTCGTCACAAACGGGATCTATTGGGTGCATACTGTCTTGTATCAATAAGTGTAGATAGACTCTTGACAAACGGGATCTATTGAGTGCATTCCATCTTGTATCAATGTGAAGTGCAATGGGATTCTGACACTGTCATCAGAACTATCGTAACGTGGCCTCTGCAGAATTCCTTGAAATCTTAGGAAGATATTGTGATGGTTTCCCTTTGTATTCCACATCCTCACGGGGATACTTTTACCTCTGCCTTTGATAGAAATTTCCAACTGTCAGGACAAGTGAGTGTCCGGCTCTGAGTTAGAAGAATAACATCACTCAAAAAATGGAGGACATTGCAATGTCAAACAGTTATTATCAGCAAACAGAACAAAAACCATAATAAAAGCTACCAACAGACAAAGAAATGAATGATATAATAAATATTAACTTTTAAAAAACCAAAACTTAATGAAGTACCAGCCAGAAACTAGTTTACTGTTAATAATGTTAATAATTCAAATTATTAAGGTGTGGCGAGGGAGTTGGCGAGGGGGGAGGGAGACATAAAAAGCGAAAATGCGGGGTGGGGGGGGGGGGGGGGTTGTGTTGTCGTGGGACTAGCTAACTCATCCCATAGAAAACTTTAGCTAGGAACTTGATAGGATTTGTTTAACTTTAGATACAAAATCCAACCAATCAAGACTGGTTTCTCCGAAAATAAGACCGGGTCTTATATTAATTTTAGCTGTTAAAGTGCAATAGGGCTTATTTTCGGGGGATGTCTTATGTTTATTTGGTTTCAGATTTCAAAAAAAATAAATAAATCTACATATTATTAATGTACACAATTTTACATTTATTCAAATACAGTCATGTCATCTTCTTCTGAAAGATTCGTCATAACACTCCAAATCCCGAATTCCGTCTGATCAATTGTCGTATGAGATCCTACGCCCATAAACACTGCAGTTTCATCCACGACAATCGTGCTGGAGAGTTGGTATTTAGAAAAGTTGATGCTATCAACAAAGTATTTGAATACAAGTGCATGTTTAATAACTTCATTCTAGCCTGACGATATTAACTAGGGCTTATTTTAGAGATAAGTCTTATATTAAACGCATCCTGAAAAATCGTGCTAGGGTTTATTTTATGGGTAGGTCTTAATTTCGGGGGGAGAACTGTAGTTAAAAGAAACACATGTTTGGGATTCAATGAGTTATAGAAGTTTGTTTATGTCTTACACGATGTGGTTACATGTGATTATGCTTCATCGAAAGAAGATTATGTGGTGAACTGAACAGTTCTCTTCTTTATCGTCTCTACTTTTCCCAGCTCAGATCATAATTAAGCACCTGTTTAGGCATCATGTCGGCGCCGTGGTGAATTCGTTACGGGCGCGTTTCGCAATCCTGCATACCCTGTTCGAAACACAGAGGATGGCGATTTGGCAGCAGACCAACGTGCGTTGGTTTTCATATAATGGCATTAATGCCGATCGTTCAGACAGCAATGGCACACTACTGAACGCAGACTTGCCAAGAAATCGTAAACAGCCAAATAATGCTGTGGTTTACCACGACGCCCTGTAAAGTATATGTAACTAACTTTTCATTAGGAATTAAATGTGTCCGAGGATTTCTGCGACCTGGTTTGAAAAAAGATGGCATTAGGAAACAAAAGAAGAGCAGAATTCTTAATGGGAATAAATAGCTAGAAATCTTCTAACCATTGAACATTCGTATAGAAATGATTTGGTGAGTTATTGTAGACTGTTCTGGAAAAGTTTCGTTTATCTTCAGGAGATTAGTCTTATAGAAATAATTAGATTATTTTCAGGAGACCATGACGTCTCATAGAAATAACTGGATTATTTTCAGGAGACCATACATTCTTATAGAAATTACTGGATCATATTCAGGAGACCATAAAGTCTTACATAAATAACCGGATTATTTTTGGGAGACCATAAAGTCTTACATAAATAACCGGATTATTTCTGCGAAACCATAATAAAGTCTTATATAAATAACTGGATTATTGTCAGGAGACCGTAAAGTCTTATAGAAATAACTAAGGAGAATGTGAAGTCTTACAAAAATTATTAGATTATTTTCAGGAAGATATAAAGCATTAAATACATAGATAGATTATCTTCAGGAGTTTAAAATATTATAGAAATAGTTAGATTACCTTCATGAGACTTAAATATTATAGAAATAGCTAGATTCTCTTCATGAGACTACAATATTATAGAAATAGCTAGATTCTCTTCATGAGACTACAATATTATAGAAATAGCTAGATTCTCTTGGTGAGACTAAGGTATTATAGAAATAGCTAGATTCTCTTCGTGAGACTACAATATTATAGAAATAGCTAGATTCTCTTCGTGAGACTACAATGTTATAGAAAAAGCTAGATTATCTTCATGAGACTACACCATTATAGAAATAGTTAGATTCTCTTCATGAGACTACAGTATTATAGAAATAGCTAGATTCTCTTCATGAGACTACAATATTATAGAAACAGCTAGATTCTCTTCGTGAGACTACAATATTATAGAAATAGCTAGATTCTCTTCATGAGACTACAATATTATAGAAATAGCTAGATTCTCTTCATGAGACTACAGTATTATAGAAATAGCTAGATTCTCTTCGTGAGACTACAATATTATAGAAATAGCTAGATTCTCTTCGTGAGACTACAATATTATAGAAATAGCTAGATCTCTTCGTGAGACTACAATATTATAGAAATAGCTAGATTCTCTTCGCGAGACTACAATATTATAGAAATAGCTAGATTCTCTTCGTGAGACTAACTACAATATTATAGAAATAGCTAGATTCTCTTCGTGAGACTACAATATTATAGAAAAAGCTAGATTATCTTCATGAGACTACACCATTATAGAATTAGTTAGATTCTCTTCATGAGACTACAATATTATAGAAATAGCTAGATTCTCTTTATGAGACTACAGTATTATAGAAATAGATTCTCTTCATGAGACTATAATATTATAGAAATAGATTCTCTTCATGAGACTACAATATTATAGAAATAGATTCTCTTCATGAGACTACAATATTATAGAAATAGTTAGATTCTCTTCATGAGACTACAATATTATAGAAATAGTTTGATTCTCTTCATGAGACAACAATATTATAGAATTAGCTAAATTATCTTCATGAGACTACACCATTATAGAAATAGTTAGATTATCTTCATGAGACTACATCATTATAGAAATAGTTAGATTATCTTCATGAGTCTACAATATTACAGAAATAGTTAGATTTTCTTCACGGGACTATACCATTATAGAAATAGTTAAATTATCTTCATGAGACTACAATATTTTAGACATAGTTAGATTATCTTCATGAGATTAAAATATAGAAATAGCCAGATTATCTTCATATGACTAAAACTAAAATATTATGCAAATAGCTAAATTACCTTCATGAGACTAAAATATAGACATGTTTAGATTATTCCCTGGCGACTGAAAACATAGAAAGAGTTAAATGATCTCCTGGTGACTAAAGACTTATAGCTCAATTATCTTCTGGTGGCTGAAGACATAGAGACAGCTAGATAAACTTATGGTGGCTGAAGACACAGAGACAGGTTAGATAAACTTCTGGGGGATGAAGACATAGCGACAGCTAGATAAACTTCTGGTGAATGAAGATAGCGACAGCTAGATAAACCTCTGGTGAATGAAGACGTATAACTAAATTTTCTTCATTATGAACTTTTAGCGACTGAATAGTATAGTCGTGCATAATGTTTAATCCTCCCCCCTGATTTTACCTATGTTAATTTCCGCCATGTTTTATCACTTTCCACAGGCCCAGTGTTGACAAGCATACGACCATACAGAACCACATGCTGAGGTCAACGTCCGGCTTTCAGTTCCAGCCACACTGCATGGATCCACATTATAATGATGTTTATGAGCGTCCGGACTTCAGCCGCTTCGCCACCACCCAAATACCAGCCGAGGGGAAGGAGAACGGCATACGGGGCACGAAACAAAATGGCAGCAACCGAAGCAGTGTGAGCAGCGATACAATTTACCCAGAATGTTTCAACAAGGACTTTTCTAGAAACACCCCCAGTTTGGCTGAAGCTGCCGGTGAAGGGCCGCGAAAGGGGAAGGATTCTTCGAGGAAAGTTAATGATGTTTTGTGGAAAACGAATGACGTTCCGAAAAAAGCGAATAGTGGGCCGGCGCTGAATGGCGGCACGTTCAAATCCCTAGCAGAGCCCCAAACTTTCAAACAGCGGTTCTAGCTCGTCTGCGATGTCTAAGGCGGAAGTGCAAAATATGAATGGTGGGCAAACAAACACCGCGACCTTTGACATCTCGCCTTGTATTGAGAATGAGCATCCTCTAATAGTTCTCGTTGTCGTTCCTCTTCTACCCCAGGGCGTGGAGGTAGTTAAGATGTGTGTATTTCGTGTACAGATATGCATCATTAAACATGTTTTTCAAGGTGAACATTCCGACCACCAGAATGAAGACTGTTATGTGTTGTGAATGTGCGAGAACCGTATTACAATACTGCATTATAAGTTATGTATATACCATGCCAGTTTAGTGATTAGTGCACTTAATTTCCAAGACAGAGGTGTGGGTTCAAGTCCCATCTAGTGGCGCAATTCTCTTTTATCCGAAGAGTTCAGCTATGGGATACAACCAGTCTCACAAAACTGGTTATTATCAGTTGTGCTGTCTTTCATGGACCTGGCTTTAATTGATGTCCCTGGTTTCCGGTGAAGCCTAGCGCTGGGCCACCTGGTGGGGTTTCACTATCATCATGAGCCGAGTACACTAAACTTTGTAACATTATGTTCTCCGTTTGTATTTTGTAAACTCGTAACCGTGTGGAATAATTGACACGTATGTGTTTGAATGTTTCCCGTTCGGATGTTATGAGGAGCATGTATTAATATAATTGAATAAACAAACAAACACCATCCTTCTTTTTCCGGCCAAATGTCAGATCTTTTTTAAATATTGCTCTGTGTATTTCTTGTGTAGTATGTTGTCACGTCGACAGTTCTTGTGCTGATGAATCCAAAACACAAAAGAAAGTTTGACATAGTACACAAGAAAATGGAAACTAATGAAGCCATGAAAAAGCATTCGATTATTATACGTATGGGTATTTGGTTAGGGCTGGGAGAAGATAAAAATATGAATAAAATTTGGTGGAAATAAATAGAAGACAAGGGTGATTAGCTGATTGAGCCATATCTATCTTAAATAAAGCAAAGACGTTTTTTTTTTTTTTTTTGGCAGATTAGTGACTTACATTTTATGTATGTAAAGCTTCTCATATGTCTGTAATCCAGTGTACTGCAGTGTGGAAGTCAAAAGAAATTAATGCTAACATTAAAGTGAGAATATATGATTTCAAAGTGCTGATGTATGTTAGTTAGTTAGTCAGTTAGTCGTGATTCAAATTTCACCGAGGTATGGTGTCCGGCTTGAGTGCTGGACGTCCCGGGTTCAAGCCCCGGTGGTGACCGGGATGTTTTCACGTGGACTTCTAGTAATACAATTTCCCCTGGTCTCTAGGTAGTGAGATCCGACGCCCGTGTGTATTGTTGCGCACGTAAAAAATCCATTGGCAGTTGGAAATAAAAAATGAGTAGCCCAACGGCGCTGCCCGGGCAAAATTTCAAGTTAAAAATCTACCCAAAGTATTTCAGGATCCTCACCGGTGCTACGGAGTCCGTGCACTGAACTGAGTTTCTCCAGACTCAGGTTTGAGTTAGGAGGAGAACGGAGCGCTTATGGGTTACACCCGTGTGCCGTGATGTTGATCCGTCGACTAAACTAAACTAAACTAAACTAAACATCACGGCAAAGGGTCGCCCCATTATGCTCCGTTCATGTGCCAATGAATATCACACAAAATGCTCCTCACTGCCCAATGTGAAAAATTGATTAGACAGGAGTCTCGACAAGCCAACAGCCGGCACAAATGCATATTGTCCGCTGACAGAAGTGCCAACACAAAAGTCCGCCAAGAAAAATACAGTTCATCGTCGATGGAAGCTGCAGTCACAAGAAAACCAGCTAACAAACATAACTGTATGGATCGAAACACGTGTACACGACCAAAGAGCAAACCAGTTACCAATAAACTGAACTGAGTGGAGTCAAGAACCGTCATCACGGCACTTGGGACATTTCCATACATGCTCAGTCTTCATATTCAACAGCCAGGGAAAAGTCCCAATACTAATGGTACCAGTTGCAGTCTGATTAATTATGTGTCCGTCTGAGAAGTAAGTGTCGGCCAGATCCTCTGCTGATCTATTCTTCCTAGGCTATGATGATTTATTTGTTCATCCGCACTAGACACATGATCACAAATGGCCTTTACTACATCTACCTAACTAATAAACTACACACGTTAATTGACTCTTGTCTGTGCAGAACTAATAAACTACACACGTTAATTAACTCTTGTCTGTGCAGAACAGAAGGGTTAAAATGGTATGACAGAAACAGTGATGTGGAGCTTTAGGTGATAATAAAATAGACTCCAGCTATTCACACTGGGTAAGAGCGCTCGTTCTTAAACATCCGGTGTGCTGATGTCGGGGTAGCGGGTTAAATCCCTACACCGGTCAGTTGGACCGAAATGTCGACTTCTTTTCCTTGGCTGGGGGTGTAAATTACAAGCACCTCTGAAATCGCAGTGGGTTCGACTGATTTAGAGGGACACTGGTTAAAGGGAAAGCTAATCCACAACCAAAAATAAATTCACTGCTCTAGAAGTGATAGCAAATGTATAGACTACTGCCAAACTCTGTCTTAGGGTGTAGAATAACGAATAACTCTAATAATACTGCATAATGAATACGGCTCGAAAAGCAATGGCAGTTCTTTAAGCCAACCGAACTGAAATGACTGAGTCAATGACTTTGAACAGTTACGACATTTAATATCGCCGCATAAAACTTGCTGAACAATGATAATAATAAATAATTATTTACTCACTGGACCTCTTCTGCGAGGTGGGCAGTAAGAAGATTATAATAATACAAATCAATGACATGTTGCAATCTATGTCCGTTCAACTATTCACTTGTTGACAATGTCCTTGTTCATCCTTGCGGAGTTCTTCTGTCAATCCGCCAATTATCCTTCCTGCCGTTTCACGGACATGACATCTGCGGCGATTATTCGTGGCTATGATAAGTTTTGATTCCTCAGATTGTTTCTTCAATTTCCAACTAATACTTCAGCCACTGATGTGCCATCAAACTAATATCTAACCGACATATCGTTCTAGAAACAAGATAAGCTGCCGCCTTCCAGAATCCCCCAAGTCAATCTCTGTTGCTATTGACATTCTCCTGTGACGATTCTCTGTTGTCACGTCATTTTCTTATCGTTTCTGTTCTAGGATTCTTCGTTCTTTCTAATCTACGTCATTATGTCGCACTTGCTCCTTGGCAACTACTCTTCAGTGCAAAGTGAGAGCTCGAGAAACAACAAATACTGGGAGAAAAGGCACTTGCGCTGGATGCGAGATACCGTGAGAAAATCTAATAATAGTATTTAGAATTTAGTTGCATGTCCTTCACAGACGTAGCAGTCAACCCCAGCATTTTTGCTGTTCGTGATTTCTGGGCAAATTTTACGTTCAGTAGTTTGCCATTGCTTTATGAACGACCGGCACCTATACCTTTTTCGAAAAACCAGCACCGCTGTGTTTTGAATCCGGGTATACGGGCTCACAAACCGCGTTCGCAAGATCTTAGCCACGGCGACCGGCTATATAGTAATAATCGTATATAGGGTATATTTTTAATGACTGTGCAGTGTTTGAAGATATTGCCGGTCAAAGTGTTGTCTTTACCCTCTGTAAATTTCACGCATCATAATAGGTAGATACAAAACTTGGACCTGCAATATTTTCAAACATTGCACAGTCATTAAAAATATGCCCTGTGCTAGATTGTCCTTTCTGTGGAACCCACAGGGCAAACATATTATAGGGAGATTTAAACAACGCTGAGAAGAGAATAAGAGACAGGGGTGAATAATAATAACTATGTGGTGTGGACTTGAAGGAAGCTGTTGGAGATAGGAAGACAGTTTGGGGTTGGTGGAGTGGAATAGTTCAGGTTCATGGGGGACAGAGGGTAGGGGCAGAACAATTAGACGTGTGTCTGTTACAGCAGAAGTACAGGAGAATGCACACACACATGCACACGCACACACGCACGATCGCGCGCGCACATACGCACACACGGATATATATTCCTGAGATGAATGTTGCGAATTCCTTGGACTGCCAAAGTAAATAACAATGATTGCCTGAAACTACAACATTATATACAGCAATAGAAAAGAGGACACAGTTTTTTTTTTTTTTGTTAGGTTATGTGATGAGAAGATGGGCATTGGAGAACATTGTGACAACTGGAAAGACCGAGAGGAAAAAGCTGTAGAGGCAGACCAAAAGAAATGATGCTGGGTGGATTGAGACGGTGCCATGGAGGAATGTCAACAGCGGAGTTGATCCAGACAACCAAAGATGGAGGTCTACATTTAGATCAACCACGATAACACAGGGCGCGATACTAGGAGACTTGGTCATGCGTCACTTAATTTCTTCTGGTTAAGTTGAAGAACTGGTGCCCCTCTTTAGTTGAGTAAGATCAAACAGTCTAGCTCAGTGGTTCTCAACCTATTTTGGCCCATGCACCCCTTCACCTTATGTTCAGAATGTCATCCCCCCCCCCTTTTTCGTATTTCCTTCCTATAAATCCCCCCCCCCCGCGCCCCTACACGGTACACGTAAAAATTGAAGCTAAATTTAATAATACAAACTATAACATGTCTAGACGTTTACATAAAACGTGATTTGCCGGTCTGCTTACGCTATAAAACGAATTTCAGAAGAGCGAGAAGTACATAACTGCAATATATGGAGGGAAAAACAAT
Source organism: Cepaea nemoralis (assembly GCA_014155875.1). Lineage (NCBI taxonomy): Eukaryota > Metazoa > Mollusca > Gastropoda > Stylommatophora > Helicidae > Cepaea > Cepaea nemoralis. Next base: position 30,580 of record JACEFZ010021846.1, read on the forward strand.
ATCAAGTACTTGGTTCTTGTATTAACGTAATCTTGAAATAATCTTAATTCACCCCCCCCCCCCCCAGAAACCATAAAATTCCCGGGGGGGGGGGGATTCCCCACCGGCTGAGAACCACTGGTCTAGCTGGATACTAATGTCCGTCTCAAGAGGTCTCATGAACCTCCCACAAAGACGGTACTAAGCGTTTGTAAGAATATCAGCTCTGCCGCTGCTGCTGCTACTACTACTACTACTACTACTACTACTACTACTACTACTACTACTACTACTACTACTACTACTACTACTACTACTACTACTACTACTAGTTGCCACTACAACTAATACTACTAGTTGCCACCACCTCTACTACTACTACTTGCAACTACTACTACTACTACTACTACTACTACTACTACTACTACTACTACTACTACTACTACTACTACTAGTTGCCACTACTACTACTAGTTGCCACTACAAGTAATACTACTAGTTGCCACCACCTCTACTACTACTACTACTTGCCACTACTACTACTACTACTACTACTACTACCTACTACTAGTTGCCACTACTACTACTACTAGTTGCCACTACAACTAATACTACTAGTTGCCACCACCTCTACTACTACTACTTGCCACTACTACCACTACTACTACTACTACTACTACTACTACTACTACTACTACTACTACTACTACTACCTACTACTAGTTGCCACTACTACTAACTAGGCTAACTACTAGTTGCCACTACAACTAATACTACTAGTTGCCACCACCTCTACTACTACTACTTGCCACTACTACTACTACTACTACTACTACTACTACTACTACTACTACTACTACTACTACTGCTACTACTACTACTACTACTACTACTACTACTACTACTACTATTACTACTACCACCACCACTACTACTACTAGTTGCCACTACTACTATGTGCCCCAACTACTACTGGTTGCTACTACCATTGCATGCACTGGACATGCTTTTGCACGAAGATTACCTTTTCCGATTACCAGTGTCACCAGCCATCACGCAAACTCTCTCTCACTATGGAGTTCATGAAGCTATGTCCCTAAGTCAAGGAGGAGAAGTCAACAGTTAATTCCAACTGACCGGTGTGCTGAATGAACCCACTTCACCGCGGTCAGAAGTGACAGTTTAAGAGTGTTAAAACCTCTCAGCCGTGCCAACCTCCATATATTTATATTACCGTCATTACTAATTCTGTCTTTACTAGCGAATCCCGAAAGCTTTTCTGAAGATTTCAATTCAAATGAAAGGAGTTCCCGCTTTTTTCTGTTTAGATTGTGTCCGTTTCTGACACTGCTAGTAGGCTGTTGGTAAACATTTGTTATTTATTCGATAAATCAGTCGTCATCGTGTAAGAACGATGATGTCTGACCTGAATCTCATGGGACATTCTTATCTTACTTTTTATTTTTCGCTCGCTTTTACTTCAAGCGTAGTCCATACATGTGCTACTATTTCCAGTGTATTGGATTAATTTTTGCTTATGGATTTGCAATTACCAGTGTTGGATTATCGATTACCAGTGTCCCTCGTTCCAGTACCGGTCTTACCAGTGTCCATTAAAATTGACTCCGACTTCAGAGGTACATGTAAATTAGTCCCCAAGTCAGCAGTAAAAAATAACACAAAGTCATGCAGCTTTACGGAACACAGTTATGGAAAACATAGGATGTTGATGCTACTAGCCTTCATCAGCAAACATATATATACACAAAACACAGCAAATAAACACATGGAAGACATTACGGTGACTGTATTAAGGCATACGAACGGGATGAGAAGAATGAAAAGATGAAAAAAGTTAGAACAACGAAAAGAAAATTAAAAAGAGAATGTCCATGTGCTACTTAACTCAGAATCCCAGGTTGTTACACATCCCAAGTCAAGGATGAGAAGTCAACGCTACCTCGACATCAGCACATCGGATGTTTAAGAACGAGCGCTCTTATAATGCTGACATCCTTATCTTACGTTTGATATTTATTACTTGTCGCGTTCTATCTGGGCATTGTGTTGGGGGATGACCAATGATATATTTAAAATGGGCAAGGAAATATTCAATAATTGCCAATGAAATATTTAAAATTGCCAATGGAATATTTAAAATGGGCAAGGAAATATTTAAAATTGCCAATGAAATATTTAAAATTGACAATGACATATTTAAATAACAAAGACACAAACAATAGATTGCACGACTTGTTGCCTGGCATATTTCGTTCAGGTACATACTGCAGAAATCCCTCAACATAACCAAAAGTAATTAGATAAATCCTTCAAGCTGAAATAAGCAACACACATATTCACACAGTAATTTGAATTGCCTACCATGGCAATTTTGAATTGACTATCATGTCTTTCTGTTTGCACAAAATTAGCTTCTGTAAATTAATTAAATATTTAAAACTGACAAATGAAATATTTAAATACTACAATAAAATATTTAACATTGACAATGAAATATTGAAAATTGACAATGAAATGTTTAAAATTGACAATGCAATATTGAAAGTGGACAATGACACATTTAAAATAGATAACAAAATATTTAAAATTGACAATTAAATATTTAAACTTGACAACGTAATATTTAAAATTGACAATGAAATATTTAAAATGGACAATGACATATTTAAAATAGATAATGAAATATTTAAAGCTGACAATTAAATACTTAAAACTGATTATGAAATATTTAAAGTTGACAATTAAATACTTAAAACTGATTATGAAATATTTGAAGTTGACAATTAAATACATGCTAACCTAATCTTAGCTAGCACGTATGTCTTATTCTGAATGGTGGCCTAGTTACATGCTAATACGTCTCTCTACATATGTGACGTTCCAGTACCTGTCTTGAATAGTGGGCTAGGAGAAGGATAGGAGACCTCTCCAACACAATTCCCGTGGAGAAGGTTCTTTAGTACAGGGTCGAGAGAAAAGACTCTACTCCAATCTGAGTCCCATGGATGCAAATACGTTTTGGGGCTCAAATGACCAAAAACTTACCAAGAAAAGAAGCATCAAACCAACCAACAAATAATTAACCAACCAATAACCATCTAACCAGCCAACCAACGAACCAAACAATAACTAACAAACTAACCATCTAACTAATCAACCAACTAACCAGCCAACGAGCCAGCTAGCCAACTGCAAACAAACCGTTCAACTAACAAACAAACCCACAAACCAACAAAACAACCAACTAACTAATGAGTCAACTAACTATCCAACAATAAACCAACCAATAAGCCAACCAATTAACCATCAAACCAATAACCAACCAACCCACTAACCTGAAAATTAACCTCCAACCAACCAACTAACCATTCAACCAATAAACAACCTATCAATAACCAACCAACTAAACAACCAACCAATAACCAACCAACTAACCTGCCAATTAACCATCCAACCAACCAACTAACCATTCAACCAACAAATAAATAACCAATAACCAACTTATCAACCAACCAATAACCAACCAACTAACCATCCATCCAACCAACCATTGATTGATTGATTGATTGATTGATTTAGTAATCGACATCACAGCATTCGGGGCATTCCCATAAGTGCTCCGTCCCCATCCTCAGCAGCCAGCGAAGAGTTCCAACACTAATAGTACCAGTAGTAATCTGATTATAAGTCCGTCTCGCCTTTCCTTTAAACGTTGAGCGTCGGCCAGATCCCTTCGTCACTCCTCGTTGTCTCATTCTTGCCAGACCATGGTAATCCATTTGCTCCTCCGAGGTGTGCACGTGCTCCCATAAGGCCGCAACCACGTCTGCCTTGTCATGTATCAATACTCCACCAAGTTCTGCAGAGCCAGCCAATCTGTCCGCCTGTTCATTTCCCAACACACCGGCATGCCCCGGAGAAAAGATCCAGGCGATGCTTGTCACCCGTGACCTCCGAAGCGAAGCAAGCCAATCCGCACGAAGACTGCCCGTCCTCACCCTCGTCAGCATGCTTTCTGAGTCAGTTGCAATCACGATGTGTGTGTGTGTGTGTGTGTGTGTGTGTCGTATTCTCCATCCAGCGGAGAGCCGCAGTGATTGCCTCCACTTCCATTCTTAAGCTGGATGTTGTGGTATCCATCCAACCAACCAATCAATAACTAACCTGCCAATTAATCATCCAACCAACAACCAACAAACCAACCAACTAACCATCCAACCAACTAACCATTCAACAAATAACTAACCGACTAACTAACCATCCAACCAAGAACCAACCAACTAACCAATCATCCAACGAGCCAGCTAACCAGCTAACAAACAATCCAACAAAAAATTCAATAAACCAACCCACTAGCTAACAAACCAACATAATTTGTCGCTATACTGATGTATTAACCTACAAATACACGTGTAATGGCGATGATTGTTAAATTCTTGCGTTCGATGTTTGAAATCTTGTCGCTACTTCCCTGCCCCTACCACATCTTCAACTTTGTGCGAAAATGCCAGTTAGACACCTGAGCACCACTCATCATCATGAATTACTTGACGACTGGCATGGGCTATCACGCTTCACCACATCTCACTACCTACAACATAATCACGTGCTGACATTTATCCATATCGCGACGACGGGCTATTACGGCACTGTATTAAAATGTGCGTCGCCTGTCTTTCTTTCCATAAATCTTTCCAGTTACAGCAATGTTTTTAAGGTATTGATAATGTGTTCAAGAAATGTCGATTGCTTTTCTTAAATGTGTTCAACGTTGTTATTGTGTCTTCGCAGTTTCAAAAACATTTTGATTACTCATTGTAACTAACTTTGTTTTTAACATGCAAAATAAAATTTTAACCTATATTACAGTGAACATTTTGTTTAAATTAAAATAAAAAATAACATGTGATTATTTGTTTAGCCGTTCTATGGTGAAGGGGTTACGGACACAATTCGTAATTCTGCTTATCACTTTCGGAACACAGCTGTGGTCGATTCGGCAGCAGAACGCCTTGAGTTGATTTTCATGTAATGGTATGAGTTCTGGTCTTTTCAGAAAGTGACGGCAAACTACTGAATATAAACTTGCCAAGAAATCACAAACAGCCAGAAAATGTTGGGGTTAACTGCGAATGTTGATATGCAACTACTTTTGTATTATTGTTTATAATTTGAATTAGATATATATTTTAACTGCGTATCCTTTCATAGGATGTTGCCATTAACTCCAGCCTTTACTGACTATTTTTGATTTACTAGGCAGTTTAGTTCAGTAGTTTGCCATTGCTTTCTGCGCTGCCGACCCTCCTACAACCGAATTCAGCGCAATACGATCTGCTCCTCCAATCGCCTGCGACTGTTTTCCAGCCCCCGACCCGTTATATCGGGGAACTGTGAAACTGCGTTCACTAAATTCGAAGTCACAAATGTCGACTAGAGATAGGTAGAGGCAAACAATAGATTCCACATTTATATAATCACTTTATGTTGTGTGATTCCTATAGTATGTACCTGATAAGATGCAGCGAAATATTTATTCATTCAGTAGCATGGTCTTTACAGAACCTCGCTCCCATACTAACCTTCCAGACAACTTCTTGGTCATAAGCAAGGTGTCCCGTGTCCAATACACCCATCTGGAGATCATCCTCCACGCCCTGCACCCATCTTCTCTTTGCCCTTCCTCTTCCTCTCTTCCCAGGCATATACCCCTCATTAAATATGTCAGACAAATAAATCGTGCAATCTATTGTTTGTGTCTTCGTTAATTAAATTCACTGCGGGAAAACATTGTTTTGAATATACAGAGGCTCCAAATACATGTAACGGCTTGGGGCCTTAAAAACGTAAGATAAGACTGTGATATGAGATTCATCATCATCATCAAGTGCCATAGCGTTGGTGGTCATGGTTCGCCCTCTTGCACGGTCACCAAAGTCTCGAATCAGGTCTGTGATATTGTCCCGACCGTGCCATGCTGCCAAACCATTAAGGTATCCCTTTGTCTTCCTCTTGCTATTTTCCCATCAAGCTTGCCAGTTGTCACTACATTTTCAAGTCCATTTTTCTCTTATGATATGAGATTTTAAAAAAAAATGTTTTGCGTATCCTTTACAGGACATCGTTGTCAACATCATCATCTTTCAGCTGATTGTTGATTTCTTGGCAAGATTACGCTCAGTAGTTTGCCATTGCTTTCTGAGCGGCCGGCTCATTTATCCCGCAAGTCACCAGCGAGGGTAGAACCGCTTCCAATTCTCGCGCGCTGCGAGACCCTGCGTGGATAACTGGATTACGGAGAAAGTCGTGTAAACCCACGGCCAGAGAGACCGGCGATGTGAGATTAAGTTCATTAAATTAAGTTCATCGTGGGGGGGGGGGGGGGCGTCGGAGGAAGGCAGTGTTGCAAGTGGGTGGATATACCAAGAGATGGACAAGAAGAAGCTTGTATGAATGCACCGTGACGACGCAAGACTGGGCGTTCACGACTCATTAAAGCGGACCTTGATTGCGGGGTTGACACTTGATTGATTGCTTTATTGGATAAATAGTAAATGTTTACTAACACTCTAGTAGCAGTGTCAGACACGGACACGAAACAGCAAAACGCGGAAACTCCTTTCATGGCAAGCTACTGAATGTTATCCTGCCAAGAAATCACAAACAGCCAACAGAAGCTGTGGTTGAATGTGACGTCCTGTAACGGATATGCAGCTTACTTAGGGCCGCAATAGTTACTCGACCGTGACCGCCAGTTACCAGTAACAGGTCTTACCTCAAAACCTGACATATGTTAGGAAATGCTCCTGTCACAGCTGTTTTTACAACGATATTAGTTGACACGGATGCCTACCTGCGCGCACGCACGTATCACTCACAGAGCAGATTAACACAACAGCGCACGGCATAATGGAGTTCCTGGTATCAATTTATTATAATCAGTGTCATAGTTTCACGGTGACCATCTTTACCGCGCTTAATTACCGGCAACAATAGGTCGCCGAGCCTTTGCTGTGAAGGAAGGATAATACATAGAACAGCGGGAATTCTTAGCTTATCGGCGGGAGGTGTTTGTAATGGCTTCGTGGTCCGGTTAATTGAGTGAGGTACCTGTAGAAGCAAATTAACCAGTAGTGGTTCTAAAAATTGTAGTTTGAGAACATCGAGTTCGTTCTCGACACGAGGTTGGAGTCTGTTGTTAATATAATCTTATAGGCTGTGAATTATACATCACCAAGCTTGGCCTAATTCCAGCCAGGCCGTATATGATGTGCTGGGCATCTAATCCAATCAATCAACCAAGCATCCATCTAATCACCCTACCAATCATCAAGCCAACCAATCGTCTAACACCCCAACTAATCAACTATTCAACAAACCCACTAAAAAAGCAACGAGTCAGCTAACCATAAAACCAACCAACCAATCAGCCACCCAACTAATCAAGCAAGCAAGGAATAAACAAATCGACAAAGCAAACAACAATTCAATCAGTCAACCAAATTAGCATCAGTAAAACAGAGGTAATGACTATAACCAAAGAAGAAAAAACAACAAAGATAATCTAAAAGAGCACCACCGACACTAGTAAAGAGCGTCAAGTACTTAGGAAGTATAATTTCATAACATGACAAATAAGAAGATGAAATCGAAAATAGATATAATAAAGCAAACCAACTCATTGGGCAAATGGCACCAATACTAAAGAACAAACATGTATCACAAACACTCTACAACACAATCTTCCTACCAACACCATGCTTTTTTTTTTTTTTTTGCATATCCTTTACAGGACATTGCTGTCAACATCAGCATCTTTCAGCTGATTGTTGATTTCTTGGCAAGATTGCGCTCAGTAGTTTGCCATTGCTTTCTGAGCATGCTACCAATGCCAAATCAGGACAATGACAGAAAAAGAGAACTGAAAAATTACACAACGGAAATGAGATTCCTGAGAAGAATACTCAACGTATCAAGAAGAGAGAAAATAAGAAATTATGAAATCAGGACTAAAGTGGGGATTATAGCAGCACTAGATTTCATGAGAAAACAGCAGGTTAAATGGTTCGGTCATATAACAAGGCTACCAACTGACAGTATACCACAACAAGCAATTTTGTACAGACCAAATGGAACCAGAAGAAGAGACCAGCCATATAAACGATGGACAGAGGGAACAACAGAGTCCATGGGAATCTCGATACATGAAGCCCATAAGCGGGCACTCTCCCGTTGTTTATACTTCACCTCGACACCGAAAGGTACAAGAGGAACAAGATGAGATGAGAAGAGATGGTGAACCACCCAACCCTGCAACCAAACAAGCAATCAAACACGAAGCAATCATTCAACCAACCAACCAACCAACCAACCAGTAAGGCAACCTATCGACCATACAACTTACCATCTATCAAAATAACTAAATAATCAACCAATCTATATATCTTTAGTTGACATGGTTTAGCGTGAGACCATGTATTTCTGCTAGCCAGGATATCTCATTTTCTTCCCCCCCCCCCCCCGCATTTCACCCGATACCACTGTAGGTAATCCAGCTTCCCATATTTTCTTCCAGGAGAAACTCACCACAGTGCACGAAACTCCTGAATCACCAACGGGGAATCTAATTTATGTATATACCATTATCACACATACTATAAACATGTCTTTGTGAGTGGAGCTTCAAATTTTGAATTTAGGGATAGGTGGTGGCCTATTCTGTCTATTCTCTTCGATTTCAAATTATCGAAGGATTTTTTTTAAATGTACACAGTGGTCTTTTTAGCATTTCACAATTATCCGAAAATGTTAAATGTTTTATTCACTACCCCACGATCAGTGCGCTATCTCTTTCATATTTCTGTTTTCTGTACCCGCGATTTATTTTAATTTGAGAACCACTGAACACGTAAACAATCTGCAACAGCCTTGGCACGCCACCTGGAGCGCTATAGTGTAACGGAAACCTCACCGCTGTCATGACACCAGAAATAATACCTCATTAAGGCAACTAGCCCATGTGTGGATACTGTTGGCGGGACTGCGAGAACGTTGCAAGGCAGGTGGATAACGCCGTTTCGCACTAGCAAAAGTGAGAACGTCGCGGTACAACTCGGCACGAGATGTGGCACTCTTGAGCGATCCCCATAGAGGTGAACCCCAGGTCGATCCGGTCTAAATTGAGTCGCCGTGGATGAGAAGTTGTGGTGTGCGCCTCAGGCTTTGGAGGTGTAGGGTTTGGTTCCCAGCTTAGAGCTGAGAATGTTTCAGAACCGTTGGTATTTAATGAGATCGCATGCCTGCCTGGTCTCTTGTTTAATGGGGTCGGTTACCTAGCCGTCTTGAATAAAGGAGAAAACAGGAGGTCCCTGTGCAAGGTGTGCATGTTTAAAATCCCACGGCAGTTGGAAATCGGGGGTTGCCGAGCAAGGTGTATATGTTTAAAATCCCATGGCAGTTGGAAACAGGAGGTTTTTGTGCAAGGTGTGCGTGTTTAAAATCCCACGGCAGTTGGAAATCGCAAAGAGTAGGTCGGAAGGCCGCAGCCCTGACAACATTGTTGGGGGGGGGAAACTTACCCATGGGCAAATAAAGTCCGTTACCTTGGATGGAACCTATGTAGAGAAAGCAAACGTTAAACAAATGCCCTGCTGAATTCGGACACACTGACCTGTGAGGGGCATCACTAGGTCTGATGTAATGCCCACGAAAGAAGATGGAAGAAGAAATAGTAATAAAAACATAAACTAGAAAATTTAACGAAATCTCGCAAACTTGAAGGGAACACAACAAATGGGTAGACACATATAGAAAGGCGTGGTTCTGCTACCACAAACGATTGTCAGTCTCGAACCATATCCTTGTTCTTGTCCCGATTAGGTCAAGTCATCCAGGTATTTATCTCTTTGCCTTCCTTAGACTCCTTTCTCACTAAGTTTTCCAGTTGTCACTAAGTTTTCAAGTTTATTTTTCCTCACAGCGTGCTAAAAACTAAATCATGACTGTCTACGTCTCATTTCGTTTATCAGTTTAGGCTGCCTAGTTCGCGTATTTTCTCCATCCATGGTATTCTTTGCATTTCCCTAACACACCACATGTTCGTTGCCATTAGATGGTTCTCCCTGCATGGCAGAATAGATAAGAACACGTACTTTAAACATCCGGTTTGCTGATGCCGAGGTAAGGGGTTCAGCCCCCTACGCCGGACAGTTGTACTAAAATGTTAACTTTTCGTCCTTGACTTTGAGATGCAAATTGCAAGTACATCAGAAGACGGAGTTGGTTCGACTGATGGCGAGGGACACTGGTAATAGGGAAAGCTATTCCACACCGCAACATTCAGTCCTGTGCTACTAGAAGTAGTGTGTATGGACTACACTTGAGTTCAAAGCGAGTGAGCGCAAAAAAAAAAAAAGCTTCTCTGCTTATTGTTCATGTTTCACATGTAAACAACAATAAGGTATGTTTATAGCACGTTGGCACACTTTTTCTCACTATAACACTAATTTAATCTATCTTTGTAACCTCCGCATTTATTGACTGTGATTTCCAAGAAATTTTACATTCAGTGGTTTACCATAGCTGTCTGAGCGGCCGACACTCGTGCCATCAAAATCAACACAAAACTCTGTGGTATGTCAGGAAATTATACAAGTGCGTTTACCAACTCCTAGCCGGCTCCGTGGGGAAGGTGTTACGGACGCAGTTCGTAATTCCGCATACCGTGTTAAAAACACAGCTGCGTCAGTGTTTTATGAAATGGTATGGGTGCCGGTCGTTCAGAAAGCAATGGCAAACTACTGAACGTAAACTTGCCCAGGAATCACGAACAGCCAAAAAAAAAAATACTTGGGTTGATTGCTACGTCCATAAAGGACATGTAACTAACTTTTTTTTTTTTTTTTTTACTAATTCCTAGAATGCAGATGCCGACGTCTCTGGGATAAAGTTAGCTAACATAACAATTGTCAGAGCAGAAGTCAATGGCAAACTACTGAACATAAACTTGCCAAGAGATAACGAACAGCCAAATAATGCTGAGGTTGACTGCGACGTGATGTGAAAGGTTATGCAGCTAACTTTTTCAAGAGAGCAGAATCATTTAGTGTATTCAATAATTACACCGGCTCCGTGGCGAAGAGGTTACGGGCGCTGTTCGTAATCCCGCATACCGCGTTGGAAACACAGCTGCAGCCGATTTGGCAGCAGACCGCCTTGCGTTGGTTTTTTATGAAATAGTATGGGTGCCGGTCGTTCAGAAAGCAATGGCAAACTATTAAACGTAAACTTGCCCAAAGATCACGAACAACCAAAGATTCTGGGGTTGACTGTTACGTCCTGTAAAATGATATGCAACTAACTAATAATAATTACATGAGCCCTGACTATTTAAGACAACTGGTCATTTGTCACGCCCTGTCACATAGCGTCCTGTGCGCGTTGTCCACTAACAGCGTTAAATGAAATCTTACACAAACTGTTAGATGCCAGAATTCACTCGCCAACAGTCTGACATCTGCCCCAGAGTGGAAGCAAATCTGGCTTCAACCGTCTAAACTGACTCTGTAGAAAATAAACGGCTAAGGATAGGGGTTTCCCCTTGTTTGGTACTGAGATCTTGTCTCTTAAGTTCCGTTCCTAAGGAACGGGAGAACACTATTTGGAGCCAGAGGGAACCTCGGTAGGGCGGTGACAACCACACTTGCCTGCAGACACGTTGGGCATATGTTCGACTCCCCATTTTTTTTTTTTTTTTTTTTTAGCATATCCTTTTACAGGACTTAGCTGTCAACAGCAGCATCTTTCAGCTGTATGTTGATCTCTTGGCAAGATTACGCTCAGTAGCTTGCCATTGCTTTCTGAGCGGCCGGCTCAGTATCCCGCAAGTCACGAGCGGGGGTCGAACCGCCTCAGCTCTCGCTCCGCTACGAGACTCTGCGTGATAAACCGACTCCCCATAGTGACATGAATTTTTGTGTCTTTTTAATTGAGCTTGACTTCCAGATTGATCTAGCCTAAAATGTGTGCTAGGAAATGTTTCGAGAAATGAAAACGACCTGTGTGGCATTGATCACATGACCAACCGAGTGCCGATTTGTCTATACCAATATGGAGCTAGCACCATTTACCCAATAAGTCTCTAAGAGTGCAAATTATTTTTACTTTACTTATATTTACAGGTGGTCTTAACTGACCATAAATATATTTGTTCTGAACATTTTGTTTCTTGTAATTCTGGTTGTAAATTTTAAACATCTCCCATTATCCTTATAATATTAATGTTTGAATAAAATAAAATATAGGAACAGGGTGGTAAGAAGGGTAGAATGTTTGGGCGGGACAATGTATCCAATTCTTAAAACTTTGAAAATAAAGTTCGCTCGTTCTTTCGTTATTATAAGAGTGTCGAACACCATCCTTTTGGATACCCAGCTCTTATGGGTATGAGCTCTTAGTTCCACCTTAGCTAGGAAAATGGAACACCTAATATGGAACAAGAGAACAGCTGATGCACACTTGCATGTCTCACTTCACGGTACTGGACAGAAGATAGGAACTAAAAGCTGAAACGATAGCGAACAACAATAACAGTTAAAGTAGCAGCAAAGACAGACTGAGTAAATCGCAATTAGGTGAGATATATTTAAAGTAACAATACAGAGTGGGTAACGTAACGATTAGGATAGATGTATTTAAAGTTGCAACAAGTACAGATAGGATAATGTAACAACTTGAGCAGAAGCATTTTAAGTAGCAACAAAGACATAGAGAGTAAAGTAACAACCAAGAGTGAAACTTTAAAGTAGCAACAAAGACATAGAGAGTAAAGTAACAACCAAGAGTGAAACTTTAAAGTAGCAACAAAGACGTAGAGAGTAAAGTAACAACCAAGAGAGAAACTTTAAAGTAGCAACAAAGACGTAGAGAGTAAAGTAACAACCAAGAGAGAAACTTTAAAGTAGCAACAAAGACGTAGAGAGTAAAGTAACAACCAAGAGTGAAACTTTAAAGTAGCGACAAAGACGTAGAGAGTAAAGTAACAACCAAGAGAGAAACTTTAAAGTAGCAACAAAGACATAGAGAGTAAAGTAACAACCAAGAGTGAAACTTTAAAGTAGTAACAAAGACATAGAGAGTAAAGTAACAACCAAGAGTGAAACTTTAAAGTAGCAACAAAGACGTAGAGAGTAAAGTAACAACCAAGAGTGAAACTTTAAAGTAGCAACAAAGACGTAGAGAGTAAAGTAACAACCAAGAGAGAAACATATAAAGTAACAAGAAAGATAAAGAGGATAAAGTAAAAATTAGACTAGAAACATTTAAAGTTGCAACAAAGACAGATAGGATAATGTAACAACTTGAACAGAAGCATTTAAAGTGGCAACAAAGACATAGAGGGTAAAGTAACACCTAGAACAGAAACATTTATACTAGCAACAAAGATAAAGTAAGTAAAGTAACAACTAGAGCATATACATTAAAAGTAGCAACAAAGGTCCAATAGGCACAATTATAATTAGCATAAACAAATTACGTCGAGGTGTTAGGAATAATAGAAAAAGAAGAGGAAGAGAAGATGAGGGGGGGGGGGGCGAAGATGAAAACAAGACGAAGAAGAATCAGCAAACAGCTGCAGAAGAAGAAGAAGAAGAAGAAGAAGAAGAAGAAGAAGAAAGAAGAAGAAGAAGAAGAAGAAGAAGAAGAAGAAGAAGAAGAAGAAGAAGAAGAAGAAGAAGAAGAAGAAGAAGAAGAAGAAGAAGAAGAAGAAGAAGAAGAAGAAGAAGAAGAAGATGGAGGAGGAGGAGGAGGAGGAGAAGAAGAAGAAGAAGAAGAAGAAGAAGAAGAAGAAGAAGAAGAAGAAGAAGAAGAAGAAGAAGAAGAAGAGAAGAAGAAGAAGAAGAAAAAGAGGAAGAAGAAGAAGAAAAAGAAGAAGAAGAAGAAGAAGAAGAAGAAGAAGAAGAAGAAGAAGAAGAAGAAGAAGAAGAAGAAGAAGAAGAAGAAGAAGAAGAAGAAGAAGGAGGAGGGGGAGGGAGGAGGAGAAGAAGAAGAAGAAGAAGAAGAAGAAGAAGAAGAAGAAGAAGAGAAGAAGAAGAAGAAGAAGAAGAAGAAGAAGAAGAAGAAGAAGATCTTGATAATGATGATGATGATGATGATGATGATGATGATGATGATGATGATGATCATCATCATCATCATCATCATCATCATCATCATTATCATCATTGTTGATGTGCTCATACTCTCTCTCTCTCTCTCTCTCTCTCTCTCTCTCTCTCTCTCTCTCTCTCTCTCTTTCTCTCTCTCTCTCTCTCTCTCTCTCTCTCTCTCTCTCTCTCTCTCTCTCTCTCTCTCTCTCAATGAAACATTCCCTCATTCATTGACGGCTCATCATATTTAGACGGTTCACTAATCACACCCAAGGCCAGCCATGACACCACCAGCTGACCATCTGGTTCTCGTCACATTGCCAAACGTGACGGAATGACCATCAATTCCGACACACTCCTCCCTGCAGCGGGCGCTCCATAAACCTCATTACAGCCCGTGTCAAGCTCACACAGCGAGCCGCGCGCGAAAATCCCGTGCAATTAACGGACAATGATCCGGCGATTCTGGGCATAACTTCTGGCGGGTTTATTTCGGGGTCACTGCGCAGATGGAAGTTTATCAGAAGGTTTTGTTAACCTTCGACAGTTTGGAGGCGGTGAGAAGGCTGGAGAGGTTGACATCTGAAAGAGAAACATGCGCGTGAGCTGTTGGGGAGCGTGACCTGAGTTATTAACAACGCTTGTCATCTAAACACTGAAGATAACACAACTTGAAGTACCAAAGATTTCGCTGGGAAAGGAAAGCAACAAGAACAGAAACGGATCACCTAATTATTGCATAGCATTTTAGCTCTCTAAAAAAATTAGTTAGTAGGACAAATAAATAATTGCATTGCGATTTTAAGCCGGCTGCCTGACCGAGGGATTAGCAGCTTTCTCCGTTAACCCCGAATATTCTCGTGGTCGACGTGAGCGCACGAGAATTAGAAGTGGGTCGAGTCGTGCCAGTGACTTATGAGAGTATGGAGCCGGTCGCTCAGAAAGTCGTGGCGTGCTGATGAGCGTAATCTAGCCTAGGAATCAACATACAGCTGAAAGATGCTGGTGTTGACCGCAATATCCTGAAACAGGATGGAAACGCGGGGGAAAAAAAAAATTGCGATTGTAAGATTAAGTTGAGTTGAGTTAGGAACCGACATCATTGCACTCGGCAATTCCCATAAGCACTCAGTCCTCATCTTCAACAATCAGCGAAGAGTTCCAAATGTCAAACAGTTCGTTGTGTCCTCTGTAGGACGTTGCAATCAACCCCAGCATTATTGGCTGTTTGTGATGTACTAGACAACTTAGCTGAGAAATTTGTTGTTGCTTTCCGAACGACCGACGCCTCATTCCATCGAAAACAACGCAGAGCGGTCTGCTTCCAGATCACCCACAGCCGATTTCGACACCTCGACCCGATGTGTCGGGGAGTTATGAAACTGAGTGTTACTATCCCCTAGGCTACGTCGGTTGCCTGTAGCAAATACTGCGCGTGGGGTGTCAGATATAAGGCCTTCACGAATTCTATTAACTGATTAAGTGCCGACGAATAATGTTTCGCAAAATGTGACCCTCCATTTGGACAGAAGGACGATATATCGCCATACTAGGGTCATCGTGTTATTTGTTTTGTTTCTTGGTATCTTGCGCAATTGTAATGCTTCGTGGATGGACATTTTCATTATAAGTCTTGTTCATTTGATTGTGTACCATGTTTGTTCCAATCCTATTTTTTGTTTGACCTGGAATCAATCAGTTAGTCGTGCTTCCAACTTCACGGCAACGGGTCGTCCCCGTTATGCTCCGTTTCTGCGCCAGTGAATATCACACGAAAAGCTCCTCACTGCCCTATGTGAAAAGTGGAATAGACAGGAGTCTCGGCAAGCCAACAGCCCGCACAGGTACACTGTGCATAATGCCGCCGTCAGAATGCCAACACAAAAGCCCTCCACGGAAATACAGTTCATCGTCGATGGAATCAGTTATGTACAGTAATAAAGGATATTATTTACGCCGTAAAACGCATGGGCATATGGTGCCACACCCATATTTTATAGAGCAATAGGCGCTGGGTGGGTGATGTGGTTAGAAACACACTGGCCGCCTTTTCTCCCCAAGATGTCTTCTGGCACCTACTTTAGGCTGGGTTCACCTGGAAAACCCAGGTCAGTTTTTTACATTCGAATCCGCCTAGACGTGGATCAGAAACCGGCTATGTGCATGTGCACTCCTAATATCATCATATTTTGTAGCCTGAGTGCATATAGGATAGGTGATCAGTCTTTCCCTAGTGTAGCGAATGCCGAGTGTAGGTTTCGAACCCTCGCCCCACCACTCTCATTACATATTCTAGGTTAATTGGGTGAGGTACCCGATTACCTTCCTAACCAGCCTTTCCATTGCAAACAGTTTGCAGAATATTAAGAAAATTGCCCGGTACCCATTTTAGGAGGTTATGTTGACCCCAGTCCTGTTAATCGGGGAAACAGAATACAGCCCCTGCTGTTTATTGAATTTGACTAATCACCTTGTAAGCAAGCGGAGTAACGAATGCTAACACTGCTTTTGGTGAATTTGTTCATTGCAGAAACGGGCAACAGGAGTTATGTTATTACGGCAATCTTCTTCAGGGGCCTGGTTTGTATCATACGTTTGCTGTCATGACACTCCTATCTTCTCTGTCATATGACATTTTAACGAAGTTGATGTTGCTTTAATATGTTGCACGGGGTTTAAAATTTCTACATACACATGTGTATGTTTTCCTTTGTTTTGTCATGTATCTTCCCCATATAAGATAAATTTCGCTTCTAAGATTTTCTTAGAGTCCATACCTTGTGGTCTTGATAATCATGTCTGTCCACAGGCTTCTGTCTCGGGCACTGCAAATAATTTCTAATATGATGTTTCTTCATGTCATGATGTCAAACTGTCTAGTCTCTCTCTCTCTCTCTCTCTCTCTCTCTCTCTCTCTCTCTCTCTCTCTCTCTCTCTCTCTCTCTCTCTCTCTCTCTCTCTCTCTCTCTCTCTCTTCCACTCCAGCTTCCCTCGTCTCATAAATATACTCCAAGAATGTGAACTGCCTCTTGATGCGAGTAACCAGTTCTCTTTGTGAGATAACTTCTGTCACGATATCTTCATGACGCTTTTAGTCTGTCCAGGGTGCTCTAGCCGGCCTTGTGGCGAATGGGGTTACGAACGTAATTCGTAATCCCGCATACTGCGGGCGATTTAGAAGCAGACCGCCTTGAGCTAGTTTTCATACAATGGTATAAGTGGGTGACGGTCGTTCAGAAAGCGATACAAAACTACTGAACGATAACATGCCAAGAAATCACAAAGAGCCAGATACGTAATACTGAGGTTGACTGCGCCGTCCTGTAAAGTATATGCAACTAACAACTGTACTTTCATCATTCTTTTATAAATCCACACTTCCATGGCTTTCTCACAATTCCTCACCATTCTATGTGTCCATGATTTATTTCCTTACACTACAATTAACTATGTATAGTGCTTGATAACTAACTATTTGTCTCATTTCGATTGACAAACATATCGATCTTCTTTTTCTTCTTCTCCTTTCGTTCGCTTGAACTATGTCTATAACTGCTATGCTGTCTCTTGTATGAATTTAACTGTACATAGATGATATCGCTTTAAAAAAAAAAAAGTACATATCGATCTCTACCGAGTTAATTCTGATCCATATTTGATAACTAAGCATGAACTGACCTAATTCTGCCTATCTTTATTTAGTGTGGTTTCGCTACATTATGCCTTAATGTAGCCATTGTAGTCTCATTTCCGTGGTTTGTATTTCGTTGTGTTGTCTTGTTGTTGTTTACTGATGAAAGATTGTCGCCGTAAATTCTCTATTTTCTAGAATTGCGTTTTCTAAAGCTTATCTTTGTGTTTTTCTTTAGTTTATATTCCCATACCGGCTCCGCGGCGAAGGTGTTACGGTCGTAGTTCGTAATAGTAATACTACACACCCGCTTTTGAAACACAGCTGCGGGCGATTTGTCAGCAGATCGCCTTGCGTTTGTTTTCTACGAAATAGTATAGGTGCCAGTCTTTCAGAAAGCAATGGCAAACTACTGAACGTAAACTTACCAAGAGATCACAACAGCAAAAAATGCTGGTGTTGACTGCGACGTCCTGTAAAGGATATGCAACTAACTTTTTTTTTTAACATTCCCATAGCAGATTATCATTTAGCCCATTTCATGTATACAAAAATAGTTGCATGTATAACGTACTGTAACAGAAGCTATACCGCCCAGCATCACATTCCGCTACAACAGCGCCAACTAATTGTAGTAGCTGTTATGACACTCACGCATGAGATAACAATTGTATCACTTATCGCGGTAACTGTTCCACGGTATAACCAGGTCATATAATTCCACCCCAGGCCAGGCCCCAACAGATGCTAAGACAGCACGCACCGGCGTGTGCCTATTGTTGCAACCAGCCACCTGATTGGTCCACAGCACCGGCACGTGACCATTGTTCCGGTGTCAGGGTAGCTTCGTCCCTAGTGACACTTGGCGTGGGCCTGGCTTGAACATGGCTATAAAATCAACTATGTTCTGGAATGCTGGATTATTGTTTGTATCAATTCCGTTACAGGTTTTAACGGCTGCTCACTGCCTTCTCCTGATACCGGAGAACTTTAATAGAATATGTCGGACGCTTATACATGATCTTCGGGAGCAGTTTTCTTGTTCGTTTCGTAAGAAGACCCAATTCTCGAGCGGTTCCATTAATTCAAACGTGAGCAGCAGTAGGAGGATAGACTTGTTATTGTTATTGACTCCTGGTTTGGTTAATCAAAAGCAGCCTTCTGTCTGTTGTATATTTAATCCGTATGTCTTATTATGGATAACATAACAAATGTTTGTGAAGCAACCAGTCAGTCGCAGGAATTTGATAACATTCGACCAACTCACAGAAAGGTAACCTTTTATAAGAATATTTAAACGATATTATTATTATTATAATATATATATATATATATATATATATATATATATATATATATATATATATATATATATATATATCCTATTTACAGGACATCGCTGTCAACACCAGCATAATTCTCTGCTGTTGTTGATGTCTTGGCAAGTTTTACGTTCAGTAGTTTGCCATTGATTTCTGAACGACTAGCTCCCATACCAACACGTTAATACCCAGCGAGACGCGATCTGCTGCCAAATAAGTCGCAGCTGTGTTTCCAACTCGGGTAAGCGGGCTCACGAATCGCGTCAGTAAGCATTATATTATATACATATATAAAATCAAAATTAATGTTATTTACATTATTTTGTAAGTAAATAAGTGTTTATATAGAAGAATGTTGATGATATTGTCCACATGGAATAACGAAAACAAACTCTGAGGTCAACAAGCTCAGACTGACTGCAGCATTCTGTGGGCATATTCAGGTTGACGTTTGATTGAAGTGTACGAAGGAGAAGGGGAAGACCAAGATATTATCGACAGAGAAGAAAATACAACTTGAGACAGTTAGATCTGCATGTGTTACTAAAATGCTAGTTGCATATCCTTTACATTACATCACAGTCAACACCAGCATTTCTTGGCAAGTTTATTTCAGTAGTTTGCCATTGCCGACACTCATACCATTGCATGGAAACCAGCACAAAACGGTCTGCTTCCAAACTGCTCACAACTGCGTTTCAAATATTGGATTGTACATTGTGAACAAATCCATAAGGAACACACAAATGGAATATTAGGGGCATTATGTTTTGATAATGAAGACACAAACAATAGATTGCACAATTTATTGCCTGGCATAGTTTGCTGCATCTCGTCAGGTTCATACTGCACAATTCACACAACATAAAGTAAAATAACTAGATAAATCCTTCAAGCTGAAATATACACATGTTCACACAGTAATTTTAATTGTCTACCACGGTAATTTTAAACTGACTAACATGTCTTTCTGTTTTCATAAAATTGGCCTATGTAGATTAAAACATTGAGCACAATCCACTGCTGGCAACGCTGATCGTATTCCGGTATGAACCTAAGGCCTTGTCCACGTCAATATGAAAGCACTAGATGCGAGCTTCGCTCTCGTTTGAGCTCATCACTAGTGCATATTCTTGACTGGACCCGGAATCAAACCTAGATCACTGGCGTGTGTAGATTAATCATTATAGTTTCTGCAAACTTTAACAAGCGACTATTTTGTGTGTTAAACAACACACAAAAGGCACTGTCTCTATCAATTACATAACCACTTTCCAACACATGCCTCACAATTGACAAAGTGGGAAGTTTCCAATGTGTCAACCTCCCTAGGCTCCCATCGCCTGTGTGTAGTATCTTGTCAATCCAGTTAGGTATGTTTTAAACCACTCTGTTGTTCAACTGTCACTCTGTTCTGCCTATATAGGTAGACTGGCACCTGCATGTGAATTTGTAAATGCAATTGGATTTGGTGTACAGAGGGATGGGAACAGGTACCCCAGCAGTAAAAGAATCTACTCCTCTGATGATCAACATCATATTATATCAAAGGGAAAAAAATGACACCAAAATGTGATGTAACAATAGAAGGGATAATTCTTAATCAAATTGATAAATGTTAATACTTAGGGGCAATTATAACAGATGGAAAATGTATGACAGAGATTAAGAGCAGTATAGATCAAGCAAAAGCTGCATTTCAGAAAATTAAAAGTATCTTATCCAATAATACACTAGTGAAATGTTGTATAGTATCTGTTTTGCTGTATGGCAGTGAATCATGGATTGTGAATGAATAAATTAGGAAGAGCTTGGAAGCAAGGAGATGTGATTCCTGAGGTGAATGTTGTGAATATTTTGGACTGCCAGAGTAACTATCTACAACTGCCTGGAAGAGGCTTATGAAAGTAGAACATTATATACAAGTATAGGAAAGAGACAAACAGCATTCTTTGGCCATGTGATAAGAAGAGAGACATTGGAGAACATCGTGACATCTGGAAAGATCAGTGGGAAAAGAGGCAGACTGAGAGAAATGATGCTGGATGAACTGAGATGATGGCATGGAGGAATATCATCAGCGGAGTTGACACAGAACACCAAATACTGAGATCGGTGGATACGCACAAATGTCTGTAAGTGTACGAGCGTATCATTGATCTACACAGAAACTCAGAGATTGTTAAACAGATCACATCAGTCAGCATCGAACCAGTCGTGGAAGTTCAAGTGACCTTTGTTGAAGCATCATAAACAAATCATGTTTAGAGCTAAATAAATATTGAGCTGTAGTTTTAACAAGAAAAACTCTGGGAAAAGACTGAAGCAGTTATGAAGATGTCTGTGTCCTGTGAAAGTGATCCTTTATAAACCGAGCCAAGTTAAATCTCTAAAATACCAAACTTCTAGTGTAGACAGGTCAAGAAAAACAGTGAAAATGATGCTGAAGAAGGCAAACAAGAACAATAAGAATATGAAGATTTTATGAGGTTAATAATAGGATTAGTGTCTACAGCATTGGAAGAGTTTGGTGAAATGTTTCAGATGATTTAACTTTCACAAATCTCTAAACACCAAACTTCTTGTGTAGACAGGACAAGAACCACAGTGAACATGACGCAGAAGAAGGCAAACAAACACAATAAGAACAATAATAAGATTTCACGAGGTTAATAAGGTTAGTCTCTACAGCATTGAAAGAGTTTGGTGAAATGTTTTAGATAATTTAACTTTCTCCACACAGGGCAAAAAACTGCTGGCAGAGAAGAAAAGGAGAGCGAGGATCAACAACTGCTTGATGCAGATTAGACGATTGGTGTGTGAGGAACAAGATGAGCAGGTTTGTGTTTCCAGTGATCTTCATCTCATCATCATCATGTGTCATGCCGATAAGCGTGGGCGGATATGTTTCACCATCTCATGTGATCACACAGCGTAGGTGGTCATGTTTCACCATCTCACACAATCATCAGAGTTGTAGATCAGCTCTGTGTGCTTGTTTCAACCATACCACGTGGCCAAGCCATCCAGGTATTTATTTCTCTGCTTTCCCCCTCAATCGTGCCAGTTGTCACCAAGTTCTCTAATTTATTTCGTCTCATAACGTGTCCAAAACATTTTGACTGTCTAGTCTAATTTCTCTAATCAGTTTACGGTTTATATTTGTTTCTTATAAGACCTGGTCATTACTTTTTTCTGTCTGCCCATGGTATCCTTTGCATTTTCCTCAGAAATTACATTTCCACAGCCATTAGATGTTTCTCAGCTTGTCTGTTCATCGTCCATGCTTCACATGCATATGAAAGTACAGGTTAGATGAATAAACTTCAACACTCTTTTTCTTTGCAATTGACATCTTTTTATTGGTCAGTTTGTTTTCCATCTTGCAAAAGGCTACCTTCTCCATGGCAATTCTTGTTCTGATCTCTTCAAGGCATCTCCCATCAGATGTTAATCCTGTTCTGAGATAGTTGTACCGATTCACTTGTTTAAGAATATTCCCATTTACCTGTTTATTACATTGCGATATTTCTTTCTTCTTACTAACAACCATCATCTGTGTCTTCTTACAATTCTAACCCTAGTTGTCCTTCATCTACAACAATAATAAATGAATGTTGCATGTCCTTTACAGGAAGTTGCGGTCAACCCTAGATTGATTTTTAGGCAATTTTACGTTCAGTATTTTTCCATTGTTTTCTGAATGAGAAGTTAATATTTAAGTCCTGCTTAATGTTGGCATACTTTGTTTTAAAATGACAACCCCATAGAGTTATTTAAAGTGATAATCCCATAGAGTTATTTTAAAGTGATAGTCCCATAGAGTTATTTTATAAGTGATGATCCTTTATAGTTATTTTATAAGTGATAGTCCCATAGAGTTATTTTATAAGTGATAATCCCATACAGTTATTTTAAAGTGATAATCCCATAGAGTTATTTTAAAATGATAATCACAGCATGGAAGGGAACTGGCCAACCTCCCTCATCATGCTGTGACCGAGAATATGTGAAAGCCAGATGCTATACACCCCAGTGGCAGTATCTGCCTTGGGACTCCCTTAACCGTTTAATCATATATTTTGATTTTAAAACTATAATCCCTTAGTATGGTTTTAAAGCTATAATCCAATAGTATGGTTTTAAAGCTATCATCCCATAGTATGGTTTTAAAGCTGCCATCACATATTATGGTTTTAAAGCTATCATCCTATAGTATGGTTTTAAAGCTATCATCCTATAGTATGGTTTTAAAGCTGTCATCCTATAGTATGGTTTTAAAGCTATCATCCCATAGTATGGTTTTAAAGCTGTCATCACATAGTATGGTTTTAAAGCTATCATCCTATAGTATGGTTTTAAAGCTATCATCTAATAGTATGGTTTTAAAGCTATCATCTAATAGTATGGTTTTAAAGCTACAATCCTATAGTATGGTTTTAAAGCTACAATCCCATAGTATGGTTTTAAAGTTATCATCTAATAGTATGGTTTTAAAGCTACAATCCTATAGTATGGTTTTAAAGCTACAATCCTATAGTATGGTTTTAAAGCTACAATCCTATAGTATGGTTTTAAAGCTACAATCCTATAGTATGGTTTTAAAGCTACAATCCCATAGTATGGTTTTAAAGCTATCATCTAATAGTATGGTTTTAAAGCTACAATCCTATAGTATGGTTTTAAAGCTACAATCCTATAGTAAGGTTTTAAAGCTACAATCCCATATGGGTTTAAAGCTATAATCTTGTAATAAGGTCTTAAAGCTATCATCCAATAATAAGGTTTTAAAGCTCCAATCCCATAGAATGATTTTAAAGCTATAATCCCATAGTATGATTCTAAAGCAAAATCCCATAGTATAGTTTTAAATCTATAATCCCATAGTATGGTTTTCAAGCTATAATCCCATAGTATGGTTTTAAAGCTACAATCCCATTTTTTTATTTTTTGCATATCCTTTACAGGACATCGTTGTCAATACCAGCATCTTTCAGCTGTATGTTGATTTCTTGGCAAGATTACGCTCAGTAGTTTGCCATTGCTTTCTGAGTGGCCGGCTCACATACCCCGTAAGTTACAGATGCGATTTGAACCACTGCTGATTCTCACCGTCATCACGTTACTCACGAGTGTATACAAGATTATGGAGAAAAATCATAACCTCTAAGCCACGAAGCCAGCATACAATCCCATACTATGGTTTTCAAGCTATAATCCCATAGTATAGTTTTCAAGCTATAATCCCATAGTATAGTTTTAAATCTATAATCCCATAGTATGGTTTTCAAGCTATAATTTCATAGTATGGTAGTGGGTTTAACCCTAGCCTGGTCATTTGTGACTAAAATGTTGACTTCTCATCCATGCCTTGAGGATGTAAATTACAAGTACCTCAGAAGTCAGAGTGGGTTCACCTGATGGTGAGGGACACTGGTAGTAGGGAAAGCTAATTCACACGTACAGCACTAGAAGTAGTAAAATGTGTGTGGACTATGCTTGAGTTCACAGCGAGAGAAGAACAACATAATGATCTTCTGTGATATCCCATAATGCCTCAACAGTTTCCACAGAGATTCCCCATCAATGCTGTCAAAAACGTGTGGTCAATGACCATGTCCATTGTCTCTATAAAGCAAATCCTCTGCCTACCATCACCAACTTGAGGCCATGACCAACTGCTGATCACTCTTGAGCTTATTCCACCTTCTGTCAACATAATCTGAGATTTGTCACAAATTGTATGTGCTTTGCTGGAGTTTGTAATCACCCCCCAGCTTCTGTTAACTGTTTGTGATCTACTTGACAATTTTATGTTCAGTAGTTTGCCATTGCTTTCTTAACAAGGTAGCTGGTTTTGAAGCGAAGGGGTTATGGATGCAATTCGTAATCCTGCATGCGTTTGAAACACAGCTGTGAGCAGTTTGGCAGCAGACCACCTTGTGCTAGTTTCCCATACAATCATATGAGTGCCAGTTGTTCAGAAAGTAATGACAAACTATTGATCGTAAACTTGCCAAGACATCACATATAGCAAAAAATGCTGGAGCTGACTATGGTATTCTGTAAAGGATATGCTACTCTCTTTTTTTTCTGGATAAGAAGTCAAAATTTAAGTCCAGCTGAACAACATGTGAAACAAACCCAGTTTACTGCCATCAGAAGAGAAAGTTTAAGTTCATTAGACACCTCAGCCTCACTTATCTTTTAACTTAAAGCAGACTTTCTAAGATAGAAACACAAAGAAATCTGTAGATAATAAGTGGATCTCTTTGCTGCAGTAAACATTTCATTTGTTTTATTTTTATCTTTGTTTTAGGACACAGATATCGATAAAATGGAGAAAGCCGAAATTTTGGAGAAGACTTTAGAAGTCCTGACTCGTTTACGTCATGAAAATCCCAAAAGCAGCAACACAACTTCAACTCACAAGGCCATGGCTGTTAGGTACGCTTCCGGCTTTAGTCTGTGTGCAGAGGAATCCATTAGGTACATTCAAAGCTCCAGTCTTGTGCCTAGTGAAGTAAAAATCCAGCTGCAGAATCACCTCAGAGCTATAGCAAGAAGAGTTGAGTTGACTGGACACGTGGGCAGCCAGGGTTTGGATTTGACCCACGGTTCTTCTGCTTCTTCACCTACATTACCGTCTCCACCATCTTCAGATAAATTGATGGCAGGGGAAATGCTAACTTCATGTGCAGATGCTTCTTCAGTTTTACAGCGAGTTCCAGCACAGTTTTCTGGTGATGTTTCAGAAATCAGCAATCAACATTTAATTTCACCAATTTGTTACTCAACAGAAGGCAGCGATCGTTACATAACCTCACCAGTTTGTTACTCAACACCTTATTGCCATTTGCCATTCACCACATCAAAGTTTCAACTGCAGGAAGTAGATCACAGACTCTTGAACTATTCATCACAAGCATACACATACAACACTGTAGATCACAGAAAGAAATCAGCACGAGGGCGAGCTTCCGAAACTCCCGGCAAGTCCACACAAATAAAACCAGCTCAGCAAATGTTATCTTTAAGCAGTGATTCTCAGTTTGATAAGTCAGAAGGGTATTTCTCAGACTCTTCTCAATCTAAACACTTATACTTGTCTCAATCCACACCATTAAGCTCTTCACTTTTCTTGTCCAAGTCACCATTTTACAGTGACACATCTTTAACTCGTTCTCCAACTTCGGTGCCTAATTATTCTGTCCTTCCCACCACACCCACACTTCCACACGGAACTGTCTACACATACCCCAGATACGAACCTGATCTCACCACACCTAACATCCTTGGTGAGTCCATGCAAATGAACAGCAGTCATTTATTAAACCCCACAGTAAAAGAGTTCACCAAGCCAAGTAAGGTCCTTGACCTGTGTGTTAAAAGAGGAAGCGAACAGATTTCCCCAGATGCCATGTGGAGACCCTGGTAACTGGGCCATGAGGTGACATAGCTCCATCACGTGTCAGATCAAAAACTGTTTTGTGCAATATTTTGATATGTTATATTAGAATAAACTGTTTCATTGGTTATATATTGTGTTCTTCCTGTGAATTTTAACCAGGTTTTGAGCAAGCAAGGAAAGAAGAGAGAGGGAGAGAAAGGGAAAGAGTGAGAATGAGGGAGATACAATTAGGGAGAGATGGAGAGTCACAGAAACAGGTAGGGAGAGAGGTGATGAGTGTGAGAGGGGAAGGATTGAGGAAGAGACAAGGAATGCAAGAGAGAGGAAGAGGAAGATATATTAAAGAAGAGATAGAAAGAGGGAGAGAGGTGGAATAAAAATAGAAACAGATGGATTAAAGGAAAGAGGGAGAGAGAAACGGGTGGAATTAAAGGAGAGAGACAGATGGATTAAAGGAGAAAGAGAGAGAGATGGATTAAAAGGGAGAGATAGATGGGAGGGAAAGGCGAAGATAACTGTGTGCTTTTGCCACAGAAATACAGACAAAAGTTTGCTCAACAACTTCCTCACTATTCACGCCACACACTCCACAAATCAACAAATAACAGCTGACAATCTTTGACAGACTTGTAATAATTGTACAAACACTCAAGAGAATAATTTACTGTAAATTCACAAATTAATGTGGGGGGAGAAAGTAGTTACACAAAGTCACAAAAATATCCAATATATTGGTTACACACATTCTTGCATAACATCTTGCCATCATCATGGCACATGAAACCTTGGTTTTGTTAACACTTTAATCTGAGAACTTGATCAATTTGTGAACACTCTGCACCAGATATACCATTTGGAGAACCCTTTGGGGTCACTAAGACAGTTTGATAAATAAACTGACATGTATTGTTTGACACTCACAGAAGTAGAAGAAACACGTAATTAGAAGATAAAAATCTCGACTTCTTTCGTCAACTTTTGTGAGTGCCAAATAACACATGTGTTTATTTATGAACTCTTCACCAGGACAAACTAACTACCAATATAATATTGTGGCCGCAGTTACCACAGCATGCTCACTGCCACAATTCAGTTACTATGAAATGAAGGACCCCCTTTCATGTCTCCAGGGGTACTGAGTGTAAAGTTTTAGCCGCATATTTGTACTGACCCGTCAACACAGGACGGGTGATATGATCAATTATCTCGCTGGCCACCTTGATCTCCAAGGACATTTGCTGGTATCCATTTTAAGCTGGGTGGGTCTGGAAGCTCAGCTCACTTAAATAAAATGCCCAACTCAAGGATTTTAACACAGCACCACTGACCCACCAGGTAAGTCAAGTACTAGTCACTGTCCTACCATGGCTCACGATATAGCATATATACTTATATTTCCTAAACTGCTGGCATACAATCTCAGTTTTGTTGCTAACTTACTGACAGATAAAGATATATAAATTATTGCTACGTGGTCTCGAGGTACGGTGTCTGCCTCGAGAGCTGGAGGTTCCGGGTTCAAGTCCTGGTGAGGACCAGGATTTTCCCCCTGGTCTCTGGGTAGTGAGATCGGACGCCCGTGTGTATTGTTGCGCACATAAAAAATCCCTTGGCAGTTGGAAATCGAAAGAGTAGCCTAACGGCGCTGCCCGGACAACATTTCGAGTTTAAAATCTAGTATTTCAGGATCCTCGCCGGTGCTACGGAGTTCGTGCACTAAGCTGAGTTTCTCCAAACTCAGGTCTGAGTTAGGAGGAGAACAGAGCACTTATGGGTTACACCCTTGTGCTGTGATGTTGATCCATCGACTAAACTAAACTAATGTAACAAGCAAATACTAATCATTGTTGCTTTAGTACTGTTTAAAGCTCAGTATTATCTCTACAGTAACCAGAATGTGCTAAGCATGTAGCATATGCTACCCACAACATGTGAATGATGGTTGCTACATACTGGTTAAGTTGAGTATCACTGTTGATGCCACTTACTGTTGCTATAATAATTGATTGCACAAGCTCTTTGTTGTTAAATACAGTAACCAGCACATGTCCATTACTGTTGCTACAAATAATACACTCACTGTTACAGTATCCAGAATAATGTATTGCTACAATATTACCAGCATTCTTGCTTTGTTACACTAATTAGCATATATTCAACATGTTTGCTATGATAGCAGGCATACGTCCATAATAACATACATACGGCCACAATTTCTGCTACAGTAACTCACATATGGCCACAATTTCTGCTACAGTAATTGACATATGGTCACAATTTCTGCTAAAGTAACTCACATATGGCCAGAATTTCTGCTACAGTAACTCACATATGGTTATAATTTCTGCTAAAGTAACTAATATACGACGGCCAGACTTTCTGCTAAAGTAACTAACACATGGCCAGAATTTCTGCTACAGTAATTGACATACAGCCACAATTTCTGCTACAGTAATCAACATATGCCTGCTGCTACAGTAACCAGCAAATGCTCTTGTCTCTACAACTTCCAGCATTTTCTCAATATTTCTGTACAGGACCCGTTATGCATTCTCTCTTATGACCACACTAAAATGAATAAAAAAGAAAGTACACATATAACCTGAAGATGTTTGTCTATGTACCTCTTACCAAGTAATCCTACACTCTCTTCCTCATGTAAACAAGCACAGCTTTAATAATTCAGGCCATGATTATTCAACCTTTAGTTAAAACATTTGCAAACAGTGAAGCATCAACAATAAACATACATTAGGCCTGTGTTTGAAATCAAGAACCATGAAAATATATGACGGATACAAGAAACACCTAAGTAACAGGTAAACAACATCTTAAAAAAAGTACATAATCATGGCTAAAAAGAAGAAATGGATAATATTAACAACCAAGCAACAATCGAGATGCTGGTTCATGAGTTTACTTGTAAATGTTGAGTAAAATTGTGGTTAAAATCAAATATCGGTCAAATTCACTAATTAAAAAATACATCTTAACAGGCAGGCAGGTACAAAGTTAAGAGAAAGAATAACAAACGATTCAAACAATGGTTTATTTTAAATATAATCAGCTGAGAGATATTGCATGCAAGCAGACCCATGGTTGGGTTCACACATTTGATTCTACTTCTTTAGGAACCTGGTTCAACACCTGGGTATATAATTGAAGGAGCATTTTTTTAAAAATACTCATGTACAAGCTGGGAGAATATGGGAAGATGTGCGGGTGGTGGTGGTGGGGTGGTGGGGGGGGGGGGGGGGGGGGGGGGGGGGGGGGGGGGGGAGAAGAGTGAAATTATTTTCAGGAAGGCACAGAAATATAATCTAGTTAGTCAAAAGTGGTCATAAAACGATTCTAGTTAGTCAAGGGAGACACAGAAAGAATCTAGTTAGTCAAGGGAGACACAGAAAGAATCTAGTTAGTCAAGGGAGACACAGAAAGCATCAAGTTAGTCAAGGGAGAACAGAAAGAATCAAGTTAGCCAAGGGAGAACAGAAAGCATCTAGTTAGTCAAGGGAGACACAGAAAGCATCTAACTAGTCAAGGGAGACACAGAAAGAATCAAGTTAGTCAAGGGAGACCAGAAAGCATCTAGCTTGTCAAGGGAGACCAGAAAGCATCTAGCTTGTCAAGGGAGACAGAAAGAATCAAGTTAGTCAAGGATAGTAACCACAGATATTGATAGTGACCACAAATATTGATAGTGACTACAGATATTGATAGTGACCTACAGATACTGATAGTGACCACAGATATTGATAGTGACCACAGATACTGATAGTGACCACAGATACTGATAGTGACCACAGATACTGATAGTGACCACAGATACTGATAGTGACCACAGATATTGATAGTGACCACAAATATTGATAGTGACCACACATACTGATATTGTCTGATATTCACTTGTGATCGACTTCCAGTGTTTCCAAGTTTGACCTAGTGTCATTCCTTTAAAAGAAAACAAACAATACATTGCTTTCAACATTCAGGAACAAAACTGAGCTAAAAAGAGTTAGGCATTTGTGTTCTGTTGTCATCTTGTTTGATGCATCAAATTAACTTTAAGAAATTGATTTAATTGACACATACATCAAATTAAATGACATTCACACATAAGAAATACATAATTACTTTACACATGTCAAATCACTTGATGCATATATCAAATTAATTACACACACACACAATTAAGTAATTAGTCAATCAACAAATTACTGACTGACACACAGCATAAATTTAATGGACATCAAATTAAAACTACATAAACACTAAATTACACAGAGTATTTACACATAGCTTTAATTTAAGTAACACATACACACACACATACTAAATTAAGTGACGCAAATGTCAAATGAAATGACACACGTGAAATTAAGAAACACATACATGATCAAATTAACAAAGATCAAATTAAGAAACACATACATGATCAAATTAACAAAGATCAAATTAAGTGACACACAGATTAAGTAAACCGGCACAAGCAGGGTTCTGTAATGGCCTCAGACCATCAAATCAAGAACCATATTTATGTCTAATATCAAACACTGCAAGGTCTGATGTTATTAAAGCCAAGAGTTGCAGAGAAGGGCAAAGACAATATAAACTCATTCAAACTGGTGTAACATGAAATCAACAGTTCACTGTGTCACACCAAGGACTAAGCTCAGCAGCTGGTGGCGACGGAACAGACTTGTGGTGGCACTCTACTTTTATGTGGTGTGTTCATGCTGTTGGCTCTGTCAGGACTGCTGTCCGTTCCACTTTCTCACATGGGAAAGTGAGGGACTTTTAGCGTGATATTCGTTGGCACAGGAATAGAGCATTATGAGGTGATCTGAAACTGTGATGTTGAATCTGCAACTAATGACTAAACAAGTGTAAGGGAATACTGACTAGGACTTCCTATGTGCTAGATTACAGCATTATGGGATGGGATGAACTAGTTCCATTCATTGCCTCCTGTCTCTTCCTAGAAAAATCTCTTGTGCCCATTTTACAAGACAGGTGTCAGCCATACTACCATCTTAAATTTAAAAAAACATGCTCTACTGGGATTGAACAAGAACCAGTCATTTTATAAGCTAGTATCCTTTCCATCATTGCACCAGTGCTTTTATGAAACTCATTATGATAAAAAAAAAAGAGAACACTAACCAGTAAGAAATAAAAATGTCCAGTCATATATTTCTCCCCAAAGAACGGGCACAAAATGTGAATCTAAACAATAGTATAAAATTATGCTGAGGTAATTTATGGTTGTAAATAGCATACTGTTAAAAATAAAAACAAACACATACAGCTACTAAAATAATAAAACTGTACGTAAATAAACACACAAATTGAATCAATCTATGTATATTTTAATAACCAACGGCATGATAAATATATAATGTAAATACCACATGTGTGTCTTCTTTCTCAGAATGTGGTTCATTAAGGATACACTGAAGGAAATCAAGGTATTATTTGTTATGAACAGATGTTATCTGAAATCAGTCTTTTCTATATAATACAGTTAAACAGGTGGGAGAATTAAAAAAAACAACAACAGCTATCTAACTGAACATGTCCAATGTACTGGACTAATGAAAACATCAGCTCTGCACCCACTCCAGTATGTATCTCAGCTGTGCGCACACCCCACATAGTGCCAGTTGTGTATGCACCCCACTTGTGCTAGCTGTGCACATACACTTCACAGAATACTAGCAGTGCACACACCTCATTTTTTTAAAAACACCTCATAGATTGCCAGCTGTGCACGCATCCACAAATTGCCAGCGGTGCACATATTCTACTGAGTACCAGCTGTGCAAACACACCTCATAGAGTACGAGCTGTGTACGCGCAGGTAGACCAGATCATATTGCTCAACCAACTCTTTCAATCCCACAACATTCCACAGCAGATGGCTACAAAGGATAATAACCACAATGTAAAATTGTCAGTTGAGTGCATGACGTTCACAGAGGCAACATGTACACTCCTTGTGTAAAACTCATTGTGCTATATGTTAAAATAACTAGCCAGATTTCTTTACCATGCTCAGACCAGATGTAAAACATTTAACAACACATCATGTGTTGCTCGTATGTCTGCATGGCCGAATGGATAAGAACATGTGTTCTTAAACATCCGGTGTGCTGATGCCGAGGTAAGCGGTTCATCCCCTGAACTGGACAGTTAGACTAAAAGGTTGACCTATCGTCCTGGACTTGGGGACGTTAATTACAAGTACCTCTGAAGTTGGAGTGGGTTTGCCTGATGGCAAAGGACTCTTAATAGGTAAAAGCTAATCCATACACAAAATTCAGTCCAGCACTACTGGAAGTAGTGTTATGGACTACGCTCGAGTTCAAAACAAGTGAGCTCCAAAATAAAAAAAATTTTTTTTGCTTGGGATGCGAGTTACTATAACTATTGGTAAGGCATTCTGGGGGCATGGAGTTCATCATCATCATGTGCTAAATCGAGCTTGCGATTAGGTCCCCTCATAAACACCTGTCCTCTGTGATATATCTGATATTTCTTGATAAATGATAATGGTCTTCCATGGCACTTTGCCAACCCATCCATCATTTTCAATCTCTGCATCTAACCTTTTGATCTCCCCAGTCGTCATATTATGTTTATTGTTTGTGTTAACTATCCTTATTTGTAAACAGTAAATGAACAAATTAGGAAGAACTTGGACGCAGCAGAGATGTGGTTCCTAAGACGAATGTTGCGAATTCCTTGGACTGCCAGAGTAACTAACAATTGCCTGAGAGAGGCTAATGAAACTAGAACATTATATACAGCAGTAAGGAGAGAAACAGCTTTCTTTGGTTATGTGATGAGAAAAGGGGCATTGGAGAACATTGTGACAACTGGAAAGATCGAGGGGAAGAGAGTGAGAGGTAGACCAAGAGAAATGATGCTGGATGAATTGAGATGGTGGCATGGTGGAATATCATCAAACCAAAGACCGAGATCTGTGGAAAGTCTTGAACGCCCACGCCAGCCGACATGGCATTTGATGATGATGATGATGATGATGAAGTAAGTTGCATATCCTTTACAGGACATCGCAGTACAACCCAGCCTCTTCTTCCAGGAAGAAAACTTTCCTTCACTGTTCTCTCCAAACCACTTATGTTAAACAAGGCTGAAGTATTTCAGTTCCCCAGACATGATGACATTTAGAAGCCATTTGTCTTTCATGTTCACATCTTGTGGAATGCCAATATTTCGTCTTGGTCCACAACATTCTCAGAAGTTTTCTGTGGGTTCATGTTCAGAATCCATCATTCAGTTCGTGACTGCAATCTTTTCGGGCATCCCTGAGGGTTGTCGGTGGAGCTTCTTAGTTTATGCTCCGTGCAGAGAGAGAGAGACTGAGCTAGACAGGATAAAACCCGGTGCAATAAGCCAATCCTTTTACTTTTAACCCCTTTATTTCTCCTTCTTTTTTAAAACTAACCACTGTTGTCAGTGCTGGATGCAACCACTGTTATCTATAGGGTGTTTGTAAAGTCTCACTACACTTTGTATATAGAACAAATTTGATGACGTCATAAAAACATGAACTCCATAATCCATCATGAAGCAATATGCAGTGAGTGATTGTCTTCTGTTGGAGTAATTCAAAGGGGTTTCTTGAAAAGAAATGTTTACAAAAATAATGTATACAGAATTGAGGACCTGAAAGAAGCAATCAGAAATACCATTCAAGAAATAACAAGAGACATGTTGCAGAAGGGATTTGACAATATGAAGATACGTGTACGGTCATGTCTTGAAGCCCGTGGTGGATATTTCCAACACCTGTTATAATGAATACTTCATTGGTACTTTTCAGCTTCCCCAAAACAATGTTATAACATGGCAGTGACTATTGTAACTAATTTAATGAATTATTTAGCAAATTGTTTGATGACAACATCAAATTTGTTTTACACACAAAGTGTAGTGAGACTTTACAAACACCCTGTAGTACTTAATATAAACAGCATTTTCGGTACTGCATATAACTGTTTTCAGTATTCAGTATAACTGTCATTAATTATTGTCTTCAATATTGAATATAACTTATTTTCAGCAATTAACATAACCACTGCTTTCAGTTACATATCCTTTACAGGGCGTCGCAGTCAACCCCAGCATTTTTTGCTGTTTGTGATTTCTTGGCAAGTTTACATTCTGTGGTTTGCCATTACTTTCTGAACAACCGGCACCCAAACCATTTCATTAAAAAAAATGCACAAGGGTCTGCTGCCAAATCCCCAGCAGTTGTGTTTCAAACGTGGCGTGCAGGATTTTGAACTGCGCCCGTAACCCCCTTCGCCACGGAGCCGGCCGTGGCTGTCAGTAATGAGTATAATAAATATGTTCACTAATGTGACATGAAAGCAATAAAACAAAACAAAGACAATCCCACACAAGCAAAGTGTACAGTCCAACTAACAAAACCTGTCTGGAAAATACACAAACAAACACAGTAAACATAATAGTAAACAGGAAAATGCATTTACACATTGGATCAAACATGAATATAAAACCTGTAATTTGATATATAAAATGAAACTTTCTCACTCATCAGGCAAAGTTGAAATAACATAACTCTTAAACTTTAAACACTGTTTTGAAACTTAAACTTTATACAAAAATTTTCTCAGATGAAAAATAATACAGATTATAACTGTATCACTAACAGTTGGTGTAGTTTGGTATTGATTATCTCTTGGTATAGCTGGTTTTAACTGTCAGGGTACTAACTGTTTATGTCTGTGGCACAAACTAGAGTACACACTTCAGTCAAACTGAAGGATTCGCGCGTCTCCTGTAATTCAATGTCAAAGTATAATATTGGGGACATTCATTTGAAACCCCTTCCAATGTCTTTATTACAAAAGCATGAAAGAAACATTAACAGGTGTGGTAGAATTAAACAAAGCATTCATTCTGAATGAATTATGCACCAAGGGTTGGTCAGAAGAAGTCACAGTAGGTATTCAGGCAAGCATCACATTGCTTAGGTAGGCGGCGAATGCTGTCCACCAAAAAAGGATTGTGGTTGCTTACTGAACCAAGTATTTACCTCGTTCATTACGTCTGCATCTGGTTACAATGCCAAATATGACCTCTCATTTAGAGAGAAGGACTAGGGGTCATCATGTTATTTGCTTTGTGTATCTTTCACAATTTCAGTGCTCAGTGAGCACAAACTTACATGATAATACTTGTTAATTTCCTTGTGAACCATGTCTGGTCTGAACTTACTGTTCTGTTTGGCACTGAATCAGTTAATCTAACTGCATCAGTATTTTTTATGTGTGTGTTCTGATAAAGGAAGGCCTTCTTACTAAAATTATCCTTTCTGTTACTTCAGATTGTGTTCTTTGCACAGCTAATTCTACTTTCTGTTATTGTTGATTTACTCATTGTAATATGGTTTTACAGTAGTTCAGCATTTTACTCATTGCATTTTTAGAGTTTACTGTAGTTCAATCTATCCCATTTCTCACAATAGTGGTTTTACTCTTTCTAACAAAGATTGCTATGGGTTCAAACCTCAGCAGTGACAAAATTCTTTTTTTTTTAAATCTGTTCGACTAGTATGGCTCTGAGAGCCAAGTCAGGCTAATAAAATGAGCACCAGATAATTCAGAACTGTAGGGAAAGGACAGGTGGCAAGGAAAGAAACTAACAACTAATGAGCACCAGATAACTCAGAACTGTAGGGAAAGGACAGGTGGCAAGGAAGGGAACTAAACTGTAGGGAAAGGACAGGTAGCAAGGAACGGAACTAAACTGTAGGGAAAGGACAGGTGGCAAGGAAAGGAACTAACAACTAATGAGCACCAGATAACTCAGAACTGTAGGGAAAGGACAGGTGGCAAGGAAGGGAACTAAACTGTAGGGAAAGGACAGGTAGCAAGGAACGGAACTAAACTGTAGGGAAAAGACAGGTGGCAAGGAAGGGAACTAAACTGTAGGGAAAGGACAGGTGGCAAGGAAGGGAACTAAACTGTAGGGAAAGGACAGGTGGTGGAAGGGAACTAAACTGTAGGGAAAGGACAGGTGACAAGGAAGGGAACTAAATTGTAGGGAAAGGACAGGTGGCAAGGAAGGGAACTAAACTGTAGGGAAGGGACAGGTGGCAAGGAAGGGAACTAACAACTAATGAGCACCAGATAATTCATAACTGTAGGGAAAGGACAGGTGGCAAGGAAGGGAACTAAACTGTAGGGAAAGGACAGGTGGCAAGGAAGGGAACTAAACTGTAGGGAAAGGACAGGTGGCAAGGAAGGGAACTAAACTGTAGGGAAAGGACAGGTGGCAAGGAAGGGAACTAAACTGTAGGGAAAGGACAGGTGGCAAGGAAGGGAACTAAACTGTAGGGAAAGGACAGGTGGCAAGGAAGGGAACTAAACTGTAGGGAAAGGACAGGTGCCAAGGAAGGGAACTAAACTGTAGGGAAAGGAAGGTGGCAAGGAAGGGAACTAAACTGTAGGGAAAGGACAGGTGGCAAGGAAGGGAACTAAACTGTAGGGAAAGGACCGGTGGCAAGGAAGGGAACTAAACTGTAGGGAAAGGACAGGTAGCAAGGAAGGGAACTAACAACTTCATCTCATTATGGCAAGGCCTGAAATATGTGAAATCCTAACACTTCACACTCCAGTGGTAGTTTCTGTCATAGGGCTGCCTTGACTACTTGTGTCTGTTTACAAATTTGTCAGTGGGAATGATAGAGTAGTCTGTGTGTTTTTAACTGTTACTTTGTTTTAAACACTTAATGTTTTAAGTGTTACATTGTTTTAACTGTTACTTTGTTTTAATTGTTACTACATCTTACTTTATTTCAACTGTCACATTTTTTAAAACTGTTAGTTTTAATTGTTACAATGTATTACATGTTATGTTGTTTCAACTTTCATTATTTTAACTCTTACATTGCTCTAACTGTTAGAATGCCTTAACTGTTATATTTTTTAAACTGTTACATTGTTTTAATTTTTACATTGGAAATGTTGAATTGAAGCCCTAGAGATGTGAATATACAGAAAAATACTACAATTCATGGAAACAAACAATGATCACATACAGAGGTTCTGGGAATAAAAAAGGGAGTGGATGAAAGAAATTTAAAACAGATAGGTTAAATATTTTCTCTACACTGAAAGACATAGCACTCTTGTAAATATCATACTGGAGGGAAGATTTGAAGTCAGGCGAGCAAAAGGACAGCGATACCATTGGGAAGATAGCATCAAGAGATGGACGAACTGCAAGTGTACAACCAGGGAGGAGAGAGACAGAGAGTGTTGGAGATTCATTGCAGCATCAAACTCCATTGCAGAGACACACCTGATTGATATTGGTAGAAATTTTAGAGTGGACTGTATATTTAACTGTTACATTGGTGGGCATTTTACAGTAGGCCATGTCATTTAACTGTTATATTGGTAGGAATTTTAGAATAAGTCATTAAGGGAAGACTTGACTGTTATATTAGTTGGAATTGTAGAGTGTGCCTGTCATTTAATTGTTATTTTAGTGGAAATTTTAGGTTAAACCTGTCATGTAATTGTTATATTAGAGGACATTCTAGGTAAGATGTCATTTAACTGTTATATTTCAGTGAGACTTTTGATGTAGGCTGTGTTTTTTAACAGTAGATATCAGAAGATAGACTAGACAGCAGAAAGAAGTAGATTATAAATTACACATCAGACGACAGAAAGAAATGTATACCAGAGAATGCACCAGATAGCAAGAGGTGGACATCAGATGATGCACTAAACAACAAAAAGAAGTTGCTATTGCGGTGCCTACATTGACATAATAAGGTAAACACATGACAAATACGGCTACACGCTTGCAAAACGTCAAGTTGTCACATATACTAGAATTTAGATATACATGTGATATACTGAGTGAGTTAATCTTGACAAAATTGATTATGTTTTATTATTTCTTCCATCAGCCATATTGTCATCTTCAGCTCATGTAGGACTTCTATTGAAGTCTTCCATGAAATGCAACTTATTCATTTCCATTTCCTGAACTGTGGGCTTTGTTTATGTTATGCAATGAAATGTGGATTATTTGTTTATGATTGTGAAATTTCACTTTCCTAGCTAATCGACAAAGTCTGGTCAAAACTGTTTCTTGTCTCTGTACGCTTTACCTTTCATTTAGCTATCTAGTTCTGAGTTGTATTCACCTATTCTTCTATATATCCACATTTCTATGGATTGATTTTTAGGTCCACTTGATTATCCATGCTTCTTAACTATACTGTAGAGTTTAGTCTATGCTGCACTTGTATATTCTTTTTTAAAACTTGTGTATGATTGCTTATTCTTTATGTTTACTAATCAACAAACCGTGTGTGATCATACCTCTTATGTTAGTTACAACATACTACAGAAATCTGACAATGTATTTGTATTATTATTTACTAGGTGTGTATGCTTGGTCTCTGTGAAAGTAACAGAATATTGTGTTGTTATTTCCCCAGTTGGACAGCTTCTGTGACCTTCAGGGTAAAAAATAATTAAGTTATTCAAAGTAATGATTTCCTGTAATGAATGTAAATAATTAAGTTATTCAAAGCAATTATTGCCTGTAATGAATGTAAATAATTAAGTTATTCAAAGCAATTATTGCCTCTAATGAATGTAAATAATTAAGTTATTCAAAGCAATTATTGCCTCTAATGAATTTAAATAATGATGACACAAACGATAAGTTGCACAATTTATTGCCTGGTAGATGTCGCTGCATGTCAGGCGTACACAGCAGAAGTTACTCAACCTAAAAAAAAAGCAAAATAATGCATTTCTTAAGCTGAAATACACAACACACATATTCACACGGAAATGTAAACTGTCTACCATTGTAATTTTAAACACACTGACTTTGACACAAAACGGATGAATGTTACGATATGCTGAAACCGTTGCAATTCGTATAGCCAAGCCGTTATATAAATGAAAAGACATTATAGTCAGTTTAAAACTTGTGGTGGTGGACATTTAAATTACTATGTGAATATATGTGTTGTAAATTTCAACTTAAAGAATTCATTGTTTTGCTGTATTTTGAATAACTTCTGCCATATGCACTTGACGAGATGCAGCTCCAGGCAATAAATTGTGAAACTTGTTGTTTGTCTTCATTGTTCTTCTTTTTATTTTTATGTGTGCAATTCACTGTTTGTGTTTCCATTACAAGTTGTTATTCCTAGATGTTAATATTTTTTTTTGTAGCTGTTAAATATACTTTTCCCCAATCCTTCTCTTTTGTTGATTTCAAACTGAGTTAAGATTATTCAAGTTTTGCCTTTGTCAAGTTATGAGAAGTAGTGAGTAGTTTTAAAAAAAATCAAAACAAAGATAACGGATGATAATTAGTTACTGAACTGTATATAAGTTGAAGCATGATTATGGTAACAATTATATGAGTACAAACAATATAAACATTAGAACACTAGTCTAGAATTAAAGACATCATTATATGTCTATGTTATAACTCTTACTATCACCAGGCTCGTCTATGTTCGTGTCAATGTTAACCGGATGAACGGCAGTGGGTTCAACATCCGACTCTGTCCTCATATCACCCTGATATGTGCCACGACCATGCGTGGGTCCTGCAGCATTACTCTTGTCGTAGTTATTATCGTGATAGTCGTCAATCTGTTGACCTTGACCGATATCAATGTTGTGGATGAGAGGCGTGTTAACAAGGTCAGCACCACCACCGCTGTAGACGATGTTGCCAGGATCGGTACTGTCACCACTAATACCAACGACAACGGCTTCCTGTGTATCAGAATCGTTAGCTATAGTTGACTGACCAAGGAATGTCGCCTCTTCTTGGTCCTGTGGGAACTGTGGACGATGTAATTATACATCATTATGAAACTACAGTAAAGTTTTGTCCAACACAAAAAATTTCATATAATTATGAGGAAAACAATATATTCTGAACCAACACAAGATGTTATTTCACATTATGAAAAATACAATACATTTTTAACCAACCCATCATATAATGTCATTTCACATAATTATGAGGAAAACAATACATTTGGAAAAGACCCAACACAAGATGTCATTTCACATAATTATGAGGAAAACAATACATTTTGAACCAACACAAGATATAATTTCAATCATTATGAAGACTACATTTTCAACATAAACATAATTTCCGTGCAATTAGAGAAATCAATGAGTTAAATGAAAACAAAAATTAGTTTTAAACAATCAGAGGAAATTATGAGTTGAAGCAAAATAAATTTCACACAATTAGTGGAAATTAGGAGTTAAGTCAACACAAATTTCACACAATCTGAGGAAATTAGGAGTTAAGCTAACACAAAAAATAATTAACACGACTACTATGAAACTGAGTTAAACACAAAAAGCAATTCACGCAATCAGAGGAAAATATGAGTTATATTTCGGCAGAAAGAGACTGAGCCAATGGGATAAAACCTGGTACAATGAAGTCCATTCTCTTGCCTTTTAAAGATCCATCCAGACAGTGATAGTTGTCTTTGTTTTTGGTTTGATTTAGATTTGGTTAAGGAGCATTGTCAATGCAGACACACATCTCCATAAGAGATCCATCCAGTCTACTCCCATAGATCACACCAGGAGAATCTCAACAATGTGCACAAACTCCCTAGCTCTGGCCAGGACACACATGTGTCTATGCTAGAATTACACATGCTATAAATAATTCTTGTGGGTTAGTTTTTGTAATTTTCACATTTAGTTGCAGAGTGGCTAATTCGGGTGGCTCTTTTAAGTTTCCAATAGGCGAGAGATTTTTACTTTCACTTTACAACGAGCACATGACTCCTGTCAGATTTGGGCCACGGTCCACGAAGGCTAGATGTGCGATTCACTACCTCAGGATAAGGGGAAGTATACCATCCTTGGCTTATTTTATGAACAAATTCACAGAGTCCAGACTGCAAAATGAAACAGATGTACAAAAGCCAGAGGTGGGCATCTTAAAAGCATTCTTGATTTGGCTGGACTTGCCTTCTTTTAATGGACTGTAGTTGGCTGCATTAAACAACAGGCAAGACGGTGCTGGTCCCTCAGTTGTATACAAACTGGCACCCGATGGGTGATGTGGTCAGTGCTACACCAGCAGCCCCCTTTACTTCCCAGAACATGTCCATGCCCATTTTAGGCTAGGCCAACCTGGGAGCCTCTAGGGGT
The DNA here is from genome assembly GCA_014155875.1 of Cepaea nemoralis. Lineage (NCBI taxonomy): Eukaryota > Metazoa > Mollusca > Gastropoda > Stylommatophora > Helicidae > Cepaea > Cepaea nemoralis. The sequence continues at coordinate 72,327 of JACEFZ010021846.1, forward strand.
ACTCAAACACAAGACCGGCGAGCCAGCGGTCAAGCATGCTAAGACCTGACACTTGATCTGTTTCAGAGTTCTAGGCTAGGCTGACCTGGGAGCCTCTAGGGGTACTCAAACACAAGACCAACAAGCCAGCGGTCAAGCATGCTAAGACCTGACACCTGATCTGTTTCAGAGTTCTAGGCTAGGCTGACCTGGGAGCCTCTAGGGGTACTCAAACACAAGACCAGCAAGCCAGCGGTCAAGCATGCTAAGACCTGACACCTGATCTGTTTCAGAGTTCTAGGCTAGGCTGACCTGGGAGCCTCTAGGGGTACTCAAACACAAGACCAGCAAGCCAGCGGTCAAGCATGCTAAGACCTGACACTTGATCTGTTTCAGAGCTAAAGTTAGTTGCATATCCTTTACAGGACGTAGCAGTCAAACCTAACATTTTTTGGCTGTTTGTGATTCCTGGGGAAGTTTACGTTCAGTAGATTGCCACTGCTGTCTTAACAACCAGCACCCATGCCATTTCATAAAAAACCAACGTAAGGCGGTCTGCTGCCAAATCACTCACAGCTGTGTTTCGAATGCAGCATGCGGAATTACGAATTGCGTCCTTAACCTCTTCACCATGGAGCGTTTTCAGAATAAATGATGTTTTACGAGAGGAGTCAATGAACGAATTAGTGACATGCTTAGCTGATTAACACATCGTTTGTTAGAGTCATGCCACTCATGTGCTTCCACAGCATGACATAATGACTTACTGTTGCATTTGTTCTTCCAGCATTTTCTGCAAAGTTGTTTAAGATATATTTCAATTATTTGAAAATCTGCGTGTGGTCAAATTAACACTCACAACTGTTGTAAATGTACACAATGGTTATAACTGAAAAAAAAAAATAGGTGAAACAGAAAGAGGATAAATTTTATAGAAATGGATTTGATCCCATAAAGCTTGATGTCTCCCCAAGCAGCTAAATTCCTGCCGAAAGTAGAGCATGGAGTACAAACTCTGTAACTCCTGTCATGACTATCAGGGGTTCTCTGAAAGCACTTGTGAATCGTGTTTAAGTGATGCCCAGCTACAAATTCTAAGTCTAAAGATGATAATTAGGTTGCCTCTTGGTAATAAGAAGTATGATTAGTATGTGCCTGTCTCTGGGTGTTTTATAAGTCACTTTCTGTAAAGATAGTTTGATTTTATCTCTTCATATTTATCTCAGGCCGGCTCCCTGGCCGAGGGGTTAGCAGCTTTCTCCGTAACCCTGAATACTCTCGTGGTTGACGTGAGTGCACGAGAATTGGAAGCGGTTCAAGTCGCACCAGTGACTTATGAGAGTATGGAGCCGGTCGCTCAGAAAGTTGTGGCGTGCTGATGAGCGTAATCTAGCCTAGGAATCAACATACAGCTGAAAGATGCTGATGTTGACCGCAATATCCTGAAACAGGATGGAAATGCGAAAATTTTTTTTTAAATCTCAGGATCTGCTGTAAATAGAAGCCAACACACTAGTCTGTCAGCCCAGTGACCCTGGGGTCAAGTGGCCAACATACTAGTCTGTCAGCCCAGTGACCCTGGGGTCAAGTGGCTTCAGGGGAAACCCAGTCTAAAGATGGAAGGTACTAGATAATTATCTGGGAAGCTAAAGACAGCGGATGTGATTCTGGCCACATCATCCACAGACTTTCCATTAGTCTTTATATATATATATATATATATGCATCCACTGGATCTACGTCCTCGGGCATGCTGATATGTTGGGAAATGAACAGGCAGACAAATTGTTGGAGTCTGCACCACTGGATGTGGTATGGGTGCATGATAAGTCAGATGTAATCAGGGCCCATGTGTATAGCATGGGAAAACATTACTGCCTGGAGAGAACAGTGTGTCAGAGAGTGACCAGAGGATAGGCCAGATAGACATATAATCAAATTGCAGTTGGAACCATTAGTATAAAGGCTCTTCGCTGGTTGTTGAAGATAAGGACGGAGCACATATGGGAATGACCCAAATGCCGTGATGCCAATTCTTGGCTCAACTGGTTTCTAAATGTAAGCTTTGCACTACACCCCACAATAAGAAAGATGGGATGGATTCGGAGTCTTCAACTTAACAAACAATATAATCTCTACCATCAGCTCAAATGTTTCTGTCCTTTAACCTCCCCCTGGCAAGTCTCTTGAGTGAAGACAACCAAAATAATCACAAAAATGTGCACAACTTACTTTGCATTGTCTGACACTTGGCACCGACCCAACCATCTAAACAACTGCAGGCTCCAGACACTGCGTCACAGGTGCCCTGGTTTTCACACTCACAGAAATACACACAGCCAGGACCGTAGCGACCAGGCGGACAAACTGATTGGTTGGTGAGGATATAGGACAGTAAATACAATTACAACAGAAAAAGAAGTTCAAAACAATGATTTCATGTGGTGAATGTGAACAATGATTTCATGTGGTGAATGTGAACAATGATTTCATGTGGTGAATGTGAACAATGGTTTCATGTGGTGAATGTGAACAATGATTTCATATGGTGAATGTGAACAATGATTTCATGTGGTGAATGTGAACATTGATTTCATGTGGTGAATGTGAACAATGGTTTCATGTGGTGAATGTGAACAATGATTTCATATGGTGAATGTGAACAATGATTTCATGTGGTGAATGTGAACAATGGTTTCATGTGGTGAATGTGAACAATGATTCCATGTGGTGAATGTGAACAAAGGTTTCATGTGGTGAATGTGAACAATGATTTCATGTGGTGAATGTGAAACATGATTTCATGTGGTGAATGTGAACAATGGTTTCATGTGGTGAATGTGAACAATGATTCCATGTGGTGAATGTGAACAATGATTTCATGTGGTGAATGTGAACAATGATTTTATGTGGTGAATGTGAACAATGGTTTCATGTGGTGAATGTGAACAATGATTTCATGTGGTGAATGTGAACAATGATTTCATGTGGTGACTGTGAACAATGATTTCATGTGGTGAATGTGAACAATGGTTTCATGTCATGAATGTGAACAATGATTCCATGTGGTGAATGTAAACAATGATTTTATGTGGTGAATGTGAACAATTGTTTCATGTGGTGAATGTGAACAAAGGTTTCATGTGGTGAATGTGAACAATGATTTCATGTGGTGAATGTGAACAATGGTTTCATGTGGTGAATGTGAACAATGATTTCATGTGGTGAATGTGAACAATGATTTCATGTGGTGAATGTGAACAAAGGTTTCATGTGGTGAATGTGAACAATGATTTCATGTGGTGAATGTGAACAATGATTTTATGTGGTGAATGTGAACAATGGTTTCATGTGGTGAATGTGAATAATGATTTCATGTGAACAAGGATTTCATGTGGTGAATGTGAACAATGATTTCATGTGGTGAATGTGAACAATGATTTCATGTGGTGAATGTGAACAATGATTTCATGTGGTGAATGTGAACAATGATTTAATGTGGTGAATGTGAACAACGGTTTCATGTGGTGAATGTGAACAATGGTTTCATGTGAACAATGATTTCATGTGGTGAATGTGAACAATGATTTCATGTGGTGAATGTGAACAATGATTTCATGTGGTGAATGTGAACAATGATTTCATGTGGTGAATGTGAACAATGGTTTCATGTGGTGAATGAGAACAATGATTTCATGTGGTGAATGTGAACAAAGGTTCCAGGTGGTGAATGTGAACAATGATTTCATGTGGAAATGTGAACAACGGTTTCATGTGGTGAATGTGAACAATGGTTTCATGTGAACAATGATTTCATGTGGTGAATGTGAACAATGATTTCATGTGGTGAATGTGAACAATGATTTCATGTGGTGAATGTCAACAATGGTTTCATGTGGTGAATGTCAACAATGGTTTCATGTGGTGAATGTGAACAATGGTTTCATGTGGTGAATGTGAACAAAGGTTCCATGTGGTGAATGTGAACAAAGGTTTCATGTGATGAATGTGAACAATGGTTTCATGTGGTGAATGTGAACAATGATTCCATGTGGTGAATGTGAACAATGATTTCATGTGGTGAATGTGAACAAAGGTTTCATGTGGTGAATGTGAACAATGATTTCATGTGGTGAATGTGAACAATGATTTCATGTGGTGAATGTGAACAATGATTTCATGTGGTGAATGTGAACAATGGTTTCATGTGGTGAATGTGAACAATGGTTTCATGTGAACAATGATTTCATGTGGTGAATGTGAACAATGATTTCATGTGGTGAATGTGAACAATGGTTTCATGTGGTGAATGTGAACAATGGTTTCATGAGGTGAATGTGAACAATGGTTTCATGTGAACAATGGTTTCATGTGGTGAATGTGAACAAAGGTTCCATGTGGTGAATGTGAACAAAGGTTTCATGTGGTGAATGTGAACAACGGTTTCATGTGGTGAATGTGAACAATGATTCCATGTGGTGAATGTGAACAATGATTTCATGTGGTGAATGTGAACAATGGTTTCATGTGGTGAATGTGAACAATGGTTTCATGTCAACAACGGTTTCATGTGGTGAATGTGAACAATGATTTCATGTGGTGAATGTGAACAATGATTTTATGTGGTGAATGTGAACAATGATTTCATGTGGTGAATGTGAACAATGATTTCATGTGGTGAATGTGAACAATGGTTTCATGTGGTGAATGTGAACAATGATTTCATGTGGTGAATGTGAACAATGGTTTCATGTGAACAATGGTTTCATGTGGTGAATGTGAACAATGGTTTCATGTGGTGAATGTGAACAATGATTTCATGTGAACAATGATTTCATGTGGTGAATGTGAACAATGGTTTCATGTGGTGAATGTGAACAATGGTTTCATGAGGTGAATGTGAACAGTGATTTCATGTGGTGAATGTTAACAATGATTTCATGTGGTGAATGTGAACAATGATTTCATGTGGTGAATGTGAACAAAGGTTTCATGTGGTGAATGTGAAAAGTGATTTCATGTGGTGAATGTGAACAATGATTTCATGTGGTGAATGTGAACAATGATTTCATGTGGTGAATGTGAACAATGGTTTCATGTGAACAATGATTTTATGTTGTGGTGAATGTGAACAATGAGGATAAAAACAACAGATTGCAAAATGTGCTGCCTGGCATATCTCACTGCATCTCGCCAGATGCGTACTGCAAGGGAGTCTCCATGGCGACGTGGTTACACTGCCTGCCTTGCACTAAAAAGGTTGTGGGTTCGATTCCAGACTTCATCACTTGGTTCACAACAATTTTCTCAGGGCCTCCTGGGGGCCACCAGTGTAGCTGTGGAGTTCGTGATGCTTTCGGCGGGTCACCCTGCAGAAAGAGAACTAGCTGTGTGCGATAAAACCTGGCGCAATGAAGGGAGTTTGTGTGAAAAATAAAGGATTAAACAAAAGCAAGAGTTATGGAGCGGTAACAAGAGAGAAAGTGCGAGATAGAAGTGAGTCAAAGGCAGCGAGGGAGAGAAAAAGAGAGAGAACAAATAAGAGAAAGGAGAAGAGAGGAAGTCTGAAAGTATCTTTGGTCAAGTGAAAACAAATGAGAAAAAGGAAAAGTGAGGGAGTCTGAAAGTATCTTTGTTCAAGAACAGAAAACAAATGAGACCACACATTGCTCAGTTTCTCACCTGCTTCACAGGAGTCTCCATGGAATCCTGGTTGACAGAAACATTTGCCAGTAACAGAATCACAACCTGAGCTGTCCCCACACGAACACATCTCCTTGCAATTTTCACCCCATCTGTTCTTGGGACAGGCTGGAGCCAGGCAGAAAGAAAATGCAGGGATAGAAATGTTGAAATTAAGCCTAAGCTTCCATTAAAATGTGATTTAAAGGATGATAATCAAAGACTTGAAAAGAAAAAATGTTGGATACAACAGGCAGCCATAATAATTGGTAATGTAGTTTGCATATTGTAGGCAATTAACTGATTCAGTGCCAAAGGATAATATATCACAACACTACTGAATCTTGTTGTGTGCTCGCTCGCTTTGAACTAAAGCGTAGCCCATACACACTAATTCTGGTAGCACTGGGCTGAATTTTGCATGTGGGTAGCTTTCCCTCTTATCAGTGTCCCTCACCATCAGGCTAACCCTCTCCAACTTCACAGGTATATGTAATTTACGTCCTCAAGTCAAGGAAACTACTGAATGTAACAAGTACCTAGTCAATCACAAGCGGCCAATAAATGCTGAGGTTGATTGCAACATCCTGTAAAGGACATGCAACAACAACTAAATTGTCTGAACATCGAAAATACCGAAACCCTTGTGTGGATATTACCAGATAAATAACAAACAATAATAATAAGAAAAAGAAGAAAAGACAAAACTGGCAACATGAAACTGAGATTTCTACGCCTATGAGATCAAATAACATGATACAGGAATCTTACATTTTTCACATTTATCTCCGGTGAAACCTGGCAAACATTTGCACTGGCCTGTGGTTGGAGAGCAAGCGGCCCCATTGACACAATCGCAGGTTTCTGTACAGTAGGAGCCATGGGTGCCAGCTGGGCATTCTGTTTCATATTTCCAGAAGATATGACAAATTAGTTTGTGTGTACTATGACTGTAAAATGAACAAATGACATAGCAGATATTACTATAATAATACAAACTTCATTTTCTTCTTCATCCTCCTCAAGGGAAGTGTAACACACCTGGTTATGCACCTCAATGGGCTGTGTGTCCTGATTTGACATGCATTTTAGAAATGTTGCTTCCTCTTGACAGCCGGCTCCTTGGTGAAGGCGTTACGGATGCAGTTCGTAATCCCGCCTTCGAAGCAACAGTTTTGGGTGATTTAGTAGCAGACCATCTTACGTTGCTTGTTTAAGAAATGGTATGGGTGCCGGTCATTCAGAAAGCAAAGGCAAACTACTGAACGTATACTTGCCCAGCCAAAAAAATGCTGGGGTTTGACTGCAACATCCTGTAAAGGATACGCAACTAACTTTTAGACAAGATTAATTCCAAGGTATTGCGCTCTATCTACCTGTGAGCAGGTATTCTTTCCTAACACATATTACCTGGATCTTACAGCCTACTTTTTGTGATTTTCAACTCCTGTGGAATTGTTAAAATGCACAACTTTAACTTGGGACCTCCCATTTTTGGCCCTTATCCGAGAAGGCTAGGTACCTGATCTCACTACCTCAGAGATCAAGCGGGACGTGTGATATCATTAGATACCAGCGGCCTTGGGACAAATTTCCAGCCCCATGTTGAGATCGAACCCTGTATCTTCGGAGCTTGAGACGGACACCCTCTCAGTCATAGGGTTCCCCCAGAAGAAGAAGAAGAAGAAGAAGAAGAAGAAGAAGAAGAAGAAGAAGAAGAAGAAGAAGAAAAGAAGAAGAAGAAGAACTCCTACTCCTCCGCCGCCGCCACCACCACCACCACCACTACTATTACTACTGTGGGATCTATGTAGGGTCTAGACCCTGCTGTCCAGGTAACAGCTGTCATAATTTGCTACGAAGGTGTCCAAGTGTCTGGTGGTACATCAGACTGGGACAGTTTCTCCAGACTGTTCTATATATATAGTAAAAGTTAGTTGCATATCCTTTACAGAATGTTGTAGTCAACCCCAGCATATATTTAGTAAAGATATAAAATTTAAAAAAAAATATATTTAAAAAAAAAATATTTAGGGTTCACAGTGATATCTGACAGAAAATATGACACAGTGACATCTAATGGAAGATGTGACACAGTGATATGTGACAGAAGATGTGACACAGTGATATCTTTTGAAAAATGTGACATAGTGATATCTGACAGAGGTTGTGAGACAGTGACATCTGAAGGAAGATGTGACACAGTGACATCTGCTGGAAGATGTGAAACAGCAACATCTGATGAAAGATGTGACACAGCAACATGTGACATCTGACAGAAGATGTGACACAGTGACATCTGAAGGAAGATGTGACACAGTGACATCTGCTGGAAGATGTGAAACAGCAACATCTGACGAAAGACATGACACAGCAACATGCCACACAATGACATCTGACAGAAGATGTGACACAGTGACATCTGACAGAAAATGTGATACAGTGACATCTGACAGAAGGTGTGACAAAGAGAAGAATAGTATAAACTCAGTAATCAGTATTATTCTTATAAATGCTCTTAATATTACCACTAATATAAACAGCAGACCACACATCAACACCATAAACAAACAGTTCATGTAAATGAAACAAATGACCATACCCAGCTCACAAGTCTGCCCATAGAAGCCTTCCTCACAGGAGCAACATCCCGTCATTGAGTCACAGGAAGCTCCGTTCTGGCAGGAACAGGAATGAATACAGCTGGGGCCAAACTTGCCGGCAGGGCAGGTCTCATTACACAGCGGCCCCATCCAGCCGAGTTCACACATGCAGTCGCCTGTACTGTGATGGCACTGTCCAGTGGACACAAGTGCAGTTGGCTCCACAGTCTTCGCCGTAAGTGCCCAATGGGCACACTAGTATGGAGAAGACAATACACTTGAATAACAAACTATATGAGTTTCAAGTTTTAGAAAACAGGCTGATGTTGATTTAACCCCCCTGTCCTACACTGCTAGGTACTATTAGCTGTAGATAACATGACATGACAGATGATTTAACAGATTCCTTTACTTCTGAAGTCAGAATGGGTTTGCTGATGGTGAGGGACAATTTTAATAGGGAAAGCTAATCCCTACGCAAAATTCAGTACAGCACTACTAGAAGTAAAATGTATGGACTACGCTTGAGTTCAAAGCGAGCAGCACCCAAAAAAAAATGTCTCTTTGGACACTGGTTGGAGTCTACGGACAATGAGATACCTCAAACCTGTGGAGGAAGCATGACCAACCTTGACCTAATCCCAGCCAGTCCGTATGTGCTTGTGCTCAACCATGACCTGGTTACGAATCAAAGCGATGGGCCCCTGGCTGGAGGACACACAGTACATACATTATGATTGCTAGTGGACTCGCAGAGCATGCTGAGAAAGGTGAAAACAGGTATGCTTCAGTTAAAAAATTACTGATAGGGAGCATATGTTGGATCTTTTCCCCAAGGCATGCTGGTGTGTTGGGAAACGAGCAGGTGGGCAGATTATCTAGGTCTACATCGATGAGTGGTGTCCTGATGCACAATAAGGCAGAAATGGTCAGGGCCCTTTGGGATCATGTGTGTAGTGTGGAACAACAGTTAAATCATCACAGCCTAGAGAAAATAGAGCGACAGAGTGCCCAGGGATCTGGCCGATACTCAGGACTCAGACAGCAACTGGTACCACTAGTATTGAAGCTCTTGGAGGAGGAAGGGCTATTTAAGATGAGGATGGAGCACATATATGCCGGCTCCATGGCCGAGGGGTTAGCAGCTTTCTCCGCTAACCCCGAATACTCTCGTCACGTGACGCGACGAGAATTAGCAGTGGTTCGAATCGCAAAAGTGACTTATGAGAGTATGGAGCCGGTCGCTCAGAAAGTCGTGGCGTGCTGATGAGCGTAATCTAGCCTAGGAATCAACATACAGCGGAAAAGATGCTGGTGTTGACTGCAATATCCTGAAACAGGATGGAAACGCGGGGAAAAAAAAAATGGAGCACATATGGGAATGAGTGCTGTGATGTTGGTTCTTGACTCAAGTCTCTTTGAACATGTGAAGTTCCTGTATTTACACATACCACTGCGTGTATGGGACTACCTAACTTGACCTTCTTGTTTCAATAACAGATGATCTAGCAGCCATATTTCCCATAACTCAGGAATGCACTGAAGCACCAGATATAAGAGGTCAAGTCTGCCCATGCCATCCTACGGAGCACTATGGAAATAGACGCTAACCTTGATGAACAACAACTAACCATTAACTCTGAACGTGTTGAAATTGCTTTGCCAAAAGACATATCATTATCTTGTGCAGTCTTGCCCAAATTACAACAATGAACGTCAACAAATATGCAACAAATAACTGTATTCTACCAATAACTGCATGGGAATCTCATGAGCCTAAACACATTAACATGAAAGTCTAAGTTAGAATGAAGGAGGAGGAGAAATCAAGAAGAACAACAAGGAGATGGATGAGAAAAAGGAAGAGGAGGAGGAGAAAATGAAGAAAGAGGAGGATGAGGAGTAAATGAAGAAAAAGGAGAAAATGAAGGAGGAGAAAATAAATAAAACAAAGAGTAGTAGTAGCATACTCACTATCTTCACACTTATCTCCTCTGTAACCTAGTAAACATTTACAGCGGCCATTTCTCTTGTTACAGCGAGCTCCATTCTGGCAGTCACATATCTGATAACAAATTACAGGCTACTTTTAATTACTGACACTTTATTATAAAATAACAACATAGCTTCTAATATAACGCAAGATAAAATTACCAGGGTTTGCAAAGGAAGCAGGCATGTTGAAAGAGGCGGTTATGGAAGGGATGTGCTTAGGGCAGACTTACCCTATTATGTAGAAAATGTCAACCACGAAATTCAACCAGCCGTGAACAAGTCACATAAAGAAAACTGAATTAGCTCAGGTAACTAAGAGTGATGATAGTGAAAAGCTGAAAGAAAGATCTAGAATGAACGAAAAAAACTTAATTTTCAAAGGGTAACAAACTGGGCAAGCAGGCCAGTCTTACATTCGGCCCTTCCAACCACTCATCTTTCGTACATCAAATATGATAATCTTTTGTGCATGTTACAATCACATAGAAAAGAACATTGTCAAATGAATGCTGAGAACATAATTAATGCATTTTACTACATTATGAGACAGGCAAACACACATACAGACACACACACATACATAAACACAAACATGTTTATTAGTTAGTTAGTCGAGGTTCCAACTTCACGGCAACGGGTTGTCCCCATTATGCTCCATTCCCGTGCCAGCGAATATCACACAAAATGCTCCCCACTGTCCAATGTGAAAAGTGGAATAGACAAGAGTCTCGGCAATCCAACAGCCCGCACAGGTACACTGTGCATAATGCAGCCGCCAGAATGCCAACACAATATTCATCCAAACTCGCAACAGTTCATCATCGATGTACTAAGGACTTGGCAGTCACCAGAAAGACCTCACTTGACCCGGGTTTTCTCACATGGCTCTGGTCTCTTACCACAGGAGACCTGCCGAAAATGTTGTATAAAGCATGAACTCCGTAGCTTCAGCACAGACTCCCAGGAGTCTCCTGAAAAATGCACTCATGAACCGAAAAGGCAAATCAATCAATTCAGCAACAGCTGGTAGCCACTGTTCCGAACATGCAGGTCACTGTACAGGACAGATGTAAAAGCATTCCACACAAATTTCACAGCTCACAGTGTCACCCATGCACTTACTCATAGCAGGGCGATGGAACCATGTACTACGAGTCCAACATGAGGAAAATGCTGATTGCACACCATAGCTACAAGCATTAACACGCCACAGGCCTTAATGGATCAATGCCTAACCACCATGTTGGCGACCGGAAGCCCAAAACAAAAACACACACACATACAAACACACATTCATACATCATTTACACAAACACTCACAGTTATACACCCATTGAATAACACATAAACACACACTTTCTCACACACGCATATACACCCATTCCAATCACAAAAGATAAATGCTATGAGATATCTTACAAAAGTAAATTACCCCTGTTTTTACAGAGTACCTTTAACAAAAAAATAAGGGTGCAAATCTAGGAGAATCCGTGTGCACCTTAGAAATCCTACAGCAATGGGTATATTGTGCCAGCCCAATATTTGTTGACCAATCGGCACTTGATGGATGATTTGTTAAATATCACACCAACCATTTTTACTAGATATTTCTAGGTGTCCATTTTAGACTGGAGCAAGCTGGAAGCTAGGTCACCAAAAGAAAAACAACAAACCAACACCTCAAAGGGAATTCAAGCACATGACCACACTGCCAACAGGCATGCATGCCAGCCACTGTGCCAGCACCGCTCCATGAGATCTCTCACCTCAGAACAATTCAAACCAAACCGGTTGTCTGGACATCTTTCACCGCAGGTGGGTCCAACAAATCCCTCAGGGCAGAAACATACTCCTGTAGCTACATCACACTCAGCATCATTGTCACACAGGCACACTTTGTCGCAGTTAGGTCCGTATTCTCCCTCCTTGCAGCCTGCAGATTGTCAAGCATTACACAAATTAGAACATGGCTCCTCCGTCAACTACACACCACAGGCAGGAAATATGTATTTGATTATTATTAACTTATTCTGTTCTTTGTATCACATGTAAACTCGTTAACCCTCATAATACATTGACTATGACAAACTTCACTTCATTGGAACAATAATTTAAATTAAGTTTATGAAAATGTAAAGGATATGACAGGAATCACCTACAAAGTAACATTGCATCAATAATATATAAAATATGCATATGATACATTACTGACTGCAGTCAATGAACAGAATCTGCAGCATTCAGTGGATGCTGATTCTGTACACAATATTCAGGGTTAGAATTAAACTGTAAGAAAACATAATTTATTCATCCCCAAGAAGAAAGAAACATCACAATGTAACATCCAACTAAATACAAACATTCTCATATGGGTGAACCGGTACAGCTATCTTAAGTGGAAGCTAAATTTTGTACACAGTAACAAGAATTACAATTAAATTGTAAGAAAACATAAATTATTCATCCCCAAGAAGAAAGAAACAATACATTGTAACATACCAAAAATTGTCATTTACTGCCAATATAGTACCTAGCGGCGTAAGGCAGGGGGATCTTGAACCTGAGGAATTAAGGCCGCCTGGCTAGTGCAGTCACCGCGAACTGTGCAGGTTAGGGTTTTTCTTTTTGCCCCTGACAATAAAATATTCACATCTTGCCGAGGATACAAACCCGGGTCTCCCAAAATAAACAAAATTTGCATACGGGTGAACTGGTACATCCTTCTTGGAACAACCATAACATCTGACAGAAGATGTCTTTTAGAGGTTAGAACCAAATCACCATGGCAAAGTTGCCTTTTGCAAGATGAAAACCAACTCACACTGCAGTGAGTAAATAAGTGTTAATGTGCTATACAGAGCCTATATTATTGTATGCCTAGTTGTCACTAAGCTTTCAAATTTATTTATCCTCAGTAAAGTACCTAAAAGAGACTTGTCTACATCCAATTATCTAATTAATTTATGTTGTTATTTTGTTTCTTCTTTTGTTTCTGTCTCATTTTCATTTCTCGTCACCCATGGTAATCTTTGTATTTTCCTCAAACATCTCAATGTCACTACCATTACATGTGTCTCAGCTTGTCTGCTTACTGTCTACATTTCACATGCATGCAACAGTATAAAAGTTAGTTGCATATCCTTTACAGATCATCTCAGTCAATCCCAGCATTTTTGGTTGTTTTGACTTCTAGACAAGCAAGTTTACATTCAGTAGTTTCCTATTGCTTTCTGAACAATCGGCACTCATACCAATGTATGAAAACCAACACAAGAAGGTCTGCTGCCAAATCATCTGCAGCTGTGATTTGAATGCAGTATTTAGAATTACGAATTGCATCCATTACCCATTCGCCAAAGATCCGGAATACATAGGCTCAATATAATACTTCAACACTATTTTCTCTCTGATTTTGACAGCTTTGATTGGCAAGTATGTTTTCCATCTTGCTAAAAGCCACTTTTGCTGTGGTGAATTTTGTTCTAATCTCTACAATGGCATTCATCCATCATATGTTACAACCATTCCAAAAGAATTGTATATTCAGGAAATCACTGCACATTAAAGTCTGGTGCAATTAAGTTGTCTTGTTGCCTTAGATCCCAGTAGCTTTTGCTTCAGAGTTTTGCTGTTTATTGCCAGCGCACTAACCATGTTGTTCCCACAGCTTCCACAACAGATGAATGAAGACCAGCGCACTAACCATGATGTTCCCACAGCTTCCACAAGAGATGTGACGATCAGGACACTAACCATGATGTTCCCAGCTTCCACAAGAGATATGAAGACCAGCGCACTAACCATGATGTTCCCAGCTTCCACAAGAGATGTGAAGACCTGCGCACTAACCATGATGTGCCCACAGCTTCCACAAGAGATATGAAGACCAGCGCACTAACCATGTGTTTCCACAGCTTCCACAAGAGATGTGAAGACAAGCACACTAACCATGTTGTTCCCACAGCTTCCACAAGAGATGTGAAGACCAGCGCACTAACCATGATGTTCCCACAAGAGATGTGAAGACCAGTGCACTAACCATGATGTTCCCACAGCTTCCACAAGAGATCTGAAGACCTGCGCACTAACCATGATGTTCCCACAGCTTCCACAAGAGATGTGAAGACCAGCGCACTAACCATGATGTTCTCACAGCTTCCACAAGAGATGTGAAGACCTGCGCACTAACCATGATGTTCCCAAAGCTTCCACAAGAGATGTGAAGACCTGCGAACTAACCATGATGTTCCCAGCTTCCACAAGAGATGTAAAGACCTGCGCACTAACCATGATGTTCCCACAGCTTCCACAAGAGATGTGAAGATCAGGACACTAACCATGATGTTCCCAGCTTCCACAAGAGATGTGAAGACCTGCACACTAACCATGATGTTCCCACAAGAGATGTGAAGACCAGGGCACTAACCATGTTGTTCCCACAGCTTTCACAAGAGATGTTAAGACCAGGGCACTAACCATGATGTTCCCACAAGAGATGTGAAGACCAGCACACTAACCATGATGTTCCCACAGCTTCCATAAGAGATGTAAAGACCAGGGCACTAACCATGATGTTCCCACAAGAGATGTGAAGACCAGCACACTAACCATGATGTTCCCACAAGAGATGTGAAGACCAGGGCACTAACCATGATGTTCCCACAGCTTCCACAAGAGATGTGAAGACCTGCGCACTAACCATGATGTTCCCACAAGAGATGTGAAGACCAGCGCACTAACCATGATGTTCCCACAGCTTCCACAAGAGATGTGAAGACCAGCGCACTAACCATGATGTTCCCACAGCTTCCACAAGACATGTGAAGATCAGGACACTAACCATGATGTTCCCACAGCTTTCACAAGAGATGTGAAGACCAGCGCACTAACCATGATGTTCCCACAAGAGATGTGAAGACCAGGGCACTAACCATGTTGTTCCCACAGCTTCCACAAGAGATGTGAAGACCAGCGCACTAACCATGATGTTCCCACAGTTTCCATAAGAGATGTAAAGACCAGGGCACTAACCATGATGTTTCCACAAGAGATGTGAAGACCAGCACACTAACCATGATGTTCCCACAAGAGATGTGAAGACCAGGGCACTAACCATGATGTTCCCACAGCTTCCATAAGAGATGTAAAGACCAGCACACTAACCATGTTGTTCCCACAGCTTCCACAAGAGATGTGAAGATCAGGACACAAACCATGATGTTCCCACAGCTTCCACAAGAGATGTGAAGACCAGCGCATTAACCATGATGTTCCCACAAGAGATGTGAAGACCAGGGCACTAACCATGTTGTTCCCACAGCTTCCACAAGAGATGTGAAGACCAGCACACTAACCATGATGTTCCCACAGCTTCCACAAGAGATGTGAAGACCTGCGCACTAACCATGAGGTTCCCACAGCTTCCACAAGAGATGTGAAGACCAGCGCACTAACCATGATGTTCCCACAGCTTCCACAAGAGATGTGAAGACCTGCGCACTAACCATGATGTTCCCACAGCTTCCACAAGAGATGTGAAGACCTGCGAACTAACCATGATGTTCCCAGCTTCCACAAGAGATGTAAAGACCTGCGCACTAACCATGATGTTCCCACAAGAGATGTGAAGACCAGTGCACTAACCATGATGTTCCCACAGCTTCCACAAGAGATGTGAAGACCTGCGCACTAACCATGATGTTCCCACAAGAGATGTGAAGACCAGTGCACTAACCATGATGTTCCCACAGCTTCTACTAGAGATGTGAAGACCTGCGCAATAACCATGATGTTCCCACAAGAGATGTGAAGACCAGTGTACTAACCATGATGTTTTCCACAGCTTCCACAAGAGATGTAAAGACCTGCGCACTAACCATGATGTTCCCACAGCTTCCACAAGAGATGTGAAGACCTGCACACTAACCATGATGTTCCCACAAGAGATGTGAAGACCAGGGCACTAACCATGTTGTTCCCACAGCTTCCACAAGAGATGTGAAGACCAGTGCACTAACCATGATGTTCCCACAGCTTCCACAAGAGATGTGAAGACCTGCGCACTAACCATGATGTTCCCACAGCTTCCACAAGAGATGTGAAGACCTGCGCACTAACCATCATGTTCCCACAGCTTCCACAAGAGATGTGAAGACCTGTGAGCTAACCATGATGTTCCCAGCTTCCACAAGAGATGTAAAGACCTGAGCACTAACCATGATGTTCCCACAGTTTCCACAAGAGATGTGAAGACCAGTGCACTAACCATGATGTTCAAACAGCTTCCACAAGAGATGTGAAGACCTGCGCACTAACCATGATGTTCCCACAAGAGATGTGAAGACCAGTGCACTAACCATGATGTTCCCACAGCTCCCACTAGAGATGTGAAGACCTGCGCACTAACCATTATGTTCCCACAAGAGATGTGAAGACCAGTGCACTAACCATGATGTTCCCACAGCTTCCACAAGAGATGTGAAGACCTGCGCACTAACCATGATGTTCCCACAGCTTCCACAAGAGATGTGAAGACCTGCGCACTAACCATGATGTTCCCACAAGAGATGTGAAGACCAGGGCACTAACCATGTTGTTCCCACAGCTTCCACAAGAGATGTGAAGACCAGTGCACTAACCATGATGTTCCCACAGCTTCCACAAGAGATGTGAAGACCTGCGCACTAACCATGATGTTCCCACAGCTTCCACAAGAGATGTGAAGACCAGCACACTAACCATCATGTTCCCACAGCTTCCATAAGAGATGTAAAGACCAGGGCACTAACCATGATGTTCCCACAAGAGATGTGAAGACCAGCACACTAACCATGATGTTCCCACAAGAGGTATGAAGACCAGGGCACTAACCATGATGTTCCCACAGCTTCCACAAGAGATGTGAAGACCTGCGCACTAACCATGATGTTCCCACAAGAGATGTGAAGACCAGTGCACTAACCATGATGCACAGCTTCCACAAGAGACGTGAAGACCAGCGCACTAACCATGATGTTCCCACAGCTTCCACAAGACATGTGAAGATCAGGACACTAACCATGATGTTCCTACAGCTTTCACAAGAGATGTGAAGACCAGCGCACTAACCATGATGTTCCCACAGCTTCCACAAGAGATGTGAAGACCAGCGCACTATCCATGATGTTCCCAGCTTCCACAAGAGATGTGAAGACCAGCGCACTATCCATGATGTTCCCACAGCTTCCACAAGAGATGTGAAGACCAGGACACTAACCATGATGTTCCCACAGCTTCCACAAGAGATGTGAAGACCAGCGCACTAACCATGATGTTCCCACAAGAGATGTGAAGACCAGGGCACTAACCATGTTGTTCCCACAGCTTCCACAAGAGATGTGAAGACCAGCGCACTAACCATGATGTTCCCACAGTTTCCATAAGAGATGTAAAGACCAGGGCACTAACCATGATGTTTCCACAAGAGATGTGAAGACCAGCACACTAACCATGTTGTTCCCACAGCTTTCACAAGAGATGTGAAGACCAGGGCACTAACCATGATGTTCCCACAGCTTTCACAAGAGATGTGAAGACCAGGGCACTAACCATGATGTTCCCACAAGAGATGTGAAGACCAGCACACTAACCATGATGTTCCCACAGCTTCCATAAGAGATGTAAAGACCAGGGCACTAACCATGATGTTCCCACAAGAGATGTGAAGACCAGCACACTAACCATGATGTTCCCACAAGAGATGTGAAGACCAGGGCACTAACCATGATGTTCCCACAGCTTCCACAAGAGATGTGAAGACCTGCGCACTAACCATGATGTTCCCACAAGAGATGTGAAGACCAGCGCACTAACCATGATGTTCCCACAGCTTCCACAAGAGATGTGAAGACCAGCGCACTAACCATAATGTTCCCACAGCTTCCACAAGACATGTGAAGATCAGGACACTAACCATGATGTTCCCACAGTTTCCATAAGAGATGTAAAGACCAGGGCACTAACCATGATGTTTCCACAAGAGATGTGAAGACCAGCACACTAACCATGATGTTCCCACAAGAGATGTGAAGACCAGGGCACTAACCATGATGTTCCCACAGCTTCCATAAGAGGTGTAAAGACCAGCACACTAACCATGTTGTTCCCACAGCTTCCACAAGAGATGTGAAGATCAGGACACAAACCATGATGTTCCCACAGCTTTCACAAGAGATGTGAAGACCAGCGCACTAACCATGATATTCCCACAAGAGATGTGAAGACCAGGGCACTAACCATGTTGTTCCCACAGCTTCCACAAGAGATGTGAAGACCAGCACACTAACCATGATGTTCCCACAGCTTCCACAAGAGATGTGAAGACCTGCGCACTAACCATGATGTTCCCACAGCTTCCACAAGAGATGTGAAGACCTGCGAACTAACCATGATGTTCCCAGCTTCCACAAGAGATGTAAAGACCTGCGCACTAACCATGATGTTCCCACAGTTTCCACAAGAGATGTGAAGACCAGTGCACTAACCATGATGTTCCCACAGCTTCCACAAGAGATGTGAAGACCTGCGCACTAACCATGATGTTCCCACAAGAGATGTGAAGACCAGTGCACTAACCATGATGTTCCCACAGCTTCTACTAGAGATGTGAAGACCTGCGCAATAACCATGATGTTCCCACAAGAGATGTGAAGACCAGTGCACTAACCATGATGTTTCCACAGCTTCCACAAGAGATGTGAAGACCTGCGCACTAACCATGATGTTCCCACAGCTTCCACAAGAGATGTGAAGACCAGCGCACTAACCATGATGTTCCCGCAGCTTCCACAAGAGATGTGAAGACCTGCGCACTAACCATGATGTTCCCACAGCTTCCACAAGAGATGTGAAGACCTGTGAGCTAACCATGATGTTCCCAGCTTCCACAAGAGATGTAAAGACCTGCGCACTAACCATGATGTTCCCACAGTTTCCACAAGAGATGTGAAGACCAGCGCACTAACCATGATGTTCCCACAGCTTCCACAAGAGATGTGAAGACCAGCGCACTAACTATGATGTTCCCACAGCTTCCACAAGACATGTGAAGATCAGGACACTAACCATGATGTTCCCACAGCTTTCACAAGAGATGTGAAGACCAGCGCGCTAACCATGATGTTCCCACAAGAGATGTGAAGACCAGGGCACTAACCATGTTGTTCCCACAGCTTTCACAAGAGATGTGAAGACCAGGGCACTAACCATGATGTTCCCACAGCTTTCACAAGAGATGTGAAGACCAGGGCACTAACCATGATGTTCCCACAAGAGATGTGAAGACCAGCACACTAACCATGATGTTCCCACAGCTTCCATAAGAGATGTAAAGACCAGGGCACTAACCATGATGTTCCCACAAGAGATGTGAAGACCAGCACACTAACCATGATGTTCCCACAAGAGATGTGAAGACCAGGGCACTAACCATGATGTTCCCACAGCTTCCACAAGAGATGTGAAGACCTGCGAACTAACCATGATGTTCCCAGCTTCCACAAGAGATGTAAAGACCTGCGCACTAACCATGATGTTCCCACAGCTTCCACAAGAGATGTGAAGACCAGTGCACTAACCATGATGTTCCCACAGCTTCCACAAGAGATGTGAAGACCTGCGAACTAACCATGATGTTCCCAGCTTCCACAAGAGATGTAAAGACCTGCGCACTAACCATGATGTTCCCACAGTTTCCACAAGAGATGTGAAGACCAGTGCACTAACCATGAGGTTCCCACAGCTTCCACAAGAGATGTGAAGACCTGCGCACTAACCATGATGTTTCCCACAAGAGATGTGAAGACCAGTGCACTAACCATGATGTTCCCACAGCTTCTACTAGAGATGTGAAGACCTGCGCAATAACCATGATGTTCCCACAAGAGATGTGAAGACCAGTGTACTAACCATGATGTTTCCACAGCTTCCACAAGAGATGTAAAGACCTGCGCACTAACCATGATGTTCCCACAGCTTCCACAAGAGATGTGAAGACCTGCACACTAACCATGATGTTCCCACAAGAGATGTGAAGACCAGGGCACTAACCATGTTGTTCCCACAGCTTCCACAAGAGATGTGAAGACCAGTGCACTAACCATGATGTTCCCACAGCTTCCACAAGAGATGTGAAGACCTGCGCACTAACCATGATGTTCCCACAGCTTCCACAAGAGATGTGAAGATCAGGACACTAACCATGATGTTCCCACAGCTTCCACAAGAGATGTGAAGACCAGCGCACTAACCATGATGTTCCCACAGCTTCCACAAGAGATGTGAAAACCTGCGCAATAACCATGATGTTCCCACAAGAGATGTGAAGACCAGTGTACTAACCATGATGTTTCCACAGCTTCCACAAGAGATGTAAAGACCTGCGCACTAACCATGATGTTCCCACAGCTTCCACAAGAGATGTGAAGATCAGGACACAAACCATGATGTTCCCACAGCTTTCACAAGAGATGTGAAGACCAGCGCACTAACCATGATATTCCCACAAGAGATGTGAAGACCAGGGCACTAACCATGTTGTTCCCACAGCTTCCACAAGAGATGTGAAGACCAGCACACTAACCATGATGTTCCCACAGCTTCCACAAGAGATGTGAAGACCTGCGCACTAACCATGATGTTCCCACAGCTTCCACAAGAGATGTGAAGACCAGCGCACTAACCATGATGTTCCCACAGCTTCCACAAGAGATGTGAAGACCTGCGAACTAACCATGATGTTCCCAGCTTCCACAAGAGATGTAAAGACCTGCGCACTAACCATGATGTTCCCACAGTTTCCACAAGAGATGTGAAGACCAGTGCACTAACCATGATGTTCCCACAGCTTCCACAGAGAGATGTGAAGACCTGCGCACTAACCATGATGTTCCCACAAGAGATGTGAAGACCAGTGCACTAACCATGATGTTCCCACAGCTTCTACTAGAGATGTGAAGACCTGCGCAATAACCATGATGTTCCCACAAGAGATGTGAAGACCAGTGCACTAACCATGATGTTTCCACAGCTTCCACAAGAGATGTGAAGACCTGCGCACTAACCATGATGTTCCCACAGCTTCCACAAGAGATGTGAAGACCAGCGCACTAACCATGATGTCCCGCAGCTTCCACAAGAGATGTGAGACCTGCGCACTAACCATGATGTTCCCGACCAGAGATGTGAAGACCAGTGCACTAACCATGATGTTTCCACAGCTTCCACAAGAGGATGTGAAGACCTGCGCACTAACCATGATGTTCCCACAGCTTCCACAAGAGATGTGAGACCAGCGCACTAACCATGATGTTCCCGCAGCTTCCACAAGAGATGTGAAGACCTGCGCACTAACCATGATGTTCCCACAAGCTTCCACAAGAGATGTTAAGACCTGTGAGCCTAACCAATGATGTTCCCAGCTTCACAAGAGATGTAAAGACCTGCAGCACTAACCATGATGTGTCCACAGTTTCCACAAGAGATGTGAAGACCAGCGCAGTAACCATGATGTTCCACAGCTTCCCACAGAGATGTGAAGACCGCGCACTAACTATGATGTTCCACAGCTCCCAAGACATGTGAAGATCAGGACACTAACCATGATGGTTCCCACAGCTTTCACAAGAGGATGTGAAGACCAGCGCGCTAACCATGATGTTCCCACAAGAGATGTGAAGACCAGGGCACTAACCATGTTGTTCCCACAGCCTTTCACAAGAGATGTGAAGGACCAGGGCACTAACCATGATGTTCCCACAGCTTTCACAAGAGATGTGAAGACCAGGTGCACTACCATGATGTTCCCACAAGAGATGTGAAGACCACACACTACCATGATGTTTCCCACCAGCTTCCATAAGAGAGTGTAAAGACCAGGGGCACTAACCATGATGTTCCCACAAGAGATGTGAGACCAGCACACTAACCATGATGTTCCCACAAGAGATGTGAAGACCAGGGCACTAACCATGATGTTCCCACAGCTTCCACAAGAGATTGAAGACCTGCGACACTAACCATGATGTTTCCCAGCTTCCATGAAGAGATGTAAAGACCTGCGCACTAACCAATGAATGTTCCACAGCTTCCACAAAGATGTGAAACCAGTGCACTAACCATGATGTTCCCACAGCTCCACAAAAGATGTGTGAAGACCTGCGAACTAACCATGATGTTCCCAGCTTCCACAAGAGATGTAAAGACCTGCGCACTAACCATGATGTTCCCACAGTTTCCACAAGAGATGTGAAGACCAGTGCACTAACCATGATGTTCCCACAGCTTCCACAAGAGATGTGAAGACCTGCGCACTCAACCATGATGTTTCCCACAAGAGTGTGAAGACCAGTGCACTACCATGATGTTCCCACAGCTTCTACTAGAGATTGTGAAGACCTGCGCAATAACCATGATGTTCCCACAAGAGATGTGAAAGACCAGTGTACTTAAACCATGATGTTTTCCACAGCTTCCACAAGAGTGATGTAAAGACCTGCGCACTAACCATGATGTTCCACAGCTTCCACAATAGATGTGAAGACCTGCACACTAACCGATGATGTTCCCAGACAAGAGATGTGAAGACCAGGGCACTAACCATGTTGTTCCCACAGCTTCCACAAGAGATGTGAAGACCAGTGCACTAACCATGATGTTCCCCACAGCTTTCCACAAGAGATGTGAAGACCTGCGCACTACCACATGATGTGTTCCCACAGCTCCACAAGAGATGTGAAGATCAGGACACTAACCATGATTGGCCACAGCTGCTTCCACAAGAGATTGAAGACCAGCGCACTAACCCATGATGTTCCACAAGCTTCCACAAGAAATGTGAATAAACCTGCGCAATACCATGGTCCTCCACAAGAGATGTGAACTACCATGTACTAACCATGATTTTTCCACAGCTTCCACAAGAGATGTAAGAGACCTGCGCACTAACCATGATGTTCCCACAGCTTCCACAAGAGATGTTGAGCCCTGCACACTAACCATGATGTTCCCCACAAGAGATGTGAAGACCAGGGCACTAACCATGTGTGTTCCCACAGCTTCCACAAGAGATGTGAAGACCAGTGCACCTAACCATGATGTTCCCACAGCTTCCACAAGAGATTTGAAGACCCTGCGCAATAACCATGTTTTCCCACAGCTTCCCACAAGATATTTGAAGATCAGGACACTAACCATGATGTTCCCACAGCGTTCCACAAGAGAGATGTGAAGACCATCGCACTAACCATGATGTTCCCACAGCTTCCACAAGAGAATTGAAGACCTGCGCACTAACCATGATGTTCCCACAGCTTCCACAAGAGATGAGAAGACCTGCGCACTAACCATCATGTTCCCACAGCTTGCCACAAGAGATGTGAAGACCTGTGAGCTAACCATGATGTTCCCAGCTTCCACAAGAGATGTAAAGGACCTGCGCACTAACCATGATGTTCCCACAGTTTTCCACAAGGATGTGAAGACCAGTGCACTAACCATGATGTTTCCCACAGCTTCCACAAGAGATGTGAAGGACCTGGCGCAACTAACCATAACCATGATGTTCCCACAAGAGATGTTGAAGACCGTGCACTAACCAGGATGTTCCCCCAGCTCCCACTAGAGATTGTAAGTCACCTGCGCACTACCATGATGGTTTCCCACAAGAGATGTGAAGACCAGTTGCACTAACCATGAATGTATCCCACAGCTTCCACAAGAGATGTAAGACCTGCCTCATCTAACCATGATGTTCCCACAGCTGTTTCACACAAATAGATGTGACACCTGCGCACTAACCATGATTATATTCCCACAAAGAGATGTGAAGACCAGGGCTGCTAACCATGCGTTGTTCCCACAGCTTCCACAAGAGATGTTGATGTACCAGTTGCACTAACCATGGGTTCCCACAGCTTCCACAAGAGATGTGAAGACCTGCGCACTAACCATGATGTTTCCCACAGCTTCCCACAAGAGATGTGAAGACCACAACACTAACCCTGATATTCCCACAGCTTCCATAAGAATGTTTTAAGGACCAGGGCACTACCCATGATGTTCCCCAAGAAGAGTGAAGCCAGCACACTAACCATGATGTTCCCACAAGAGGTATGAAGGACCAGGGCACTAACCATATGTTCCCACAGCTTTCCACAAGAGATGTGAAAGACTGCGCACTAACTCATGTGTTGGCCCCACAAGAGATGTCAAGACCAGTTGCACTAACCATGATGCACAGCTTCCACAAAGACGTGAAGACCCAGCGACACTACAACCATGATGTTCCCAGCTTCCACGAAAATTGGAGACCAGCGCACTACAAACCATGATGTTCCCAGCTTCCACAAGAGATGTGAAGACCGGCGCACTAACCAGGATGTTCCCACGATGTCCATAATGAGAGATTGAGGAGACAGCGCACTATCCATGATGTTCCCCAGCTTCCACAAGAGAGTGCTGCGACCAGCGCACTAACCATGATGTTTCCCACAGCTTCCACAAGAGATGTGAAGACCAGCGCACTATCCATGATGTTCCCACAGCTTCCACAAGAGATGTGAAGACCAGCGCACTAACCATGATGTTCCCACAGCTTCCACAAGAGATGTGAAAACCAGCGCACTATCCATGATGTTCCCAGCTTCCACAGATGAATGTGAAGACCAGCGCACTATCCATGATGTTCCCACAGCTTCCACAAGAGATGTGAAGACCAGCGCACTATCCATGATGTTCCCACAGCTTCCACAAGAGATGTGAAGACCAGCGCACTAACCATGATGTTCCCAGCTTCCACAAGAGATGTGAAGACCAGCGCACTAGCTATGATGTTCCCAGCGTCCACAAGAAATGTGAAGACCAGCGCACTAACCATGATGTTCCCACATATACCACAAGAGATGTGAAGACCAGCGCACTTATCATGATGTTCCGAAAGCTTCCACAAGAGAACTGATTTTAAATAACATTTTCTAACCCATGAACACATTAGGAATAAATATGTATGCTGGATACCATGTCGAAATCAGCTTTTCTTCTATCCGGCATATTATATCACACTGAAAATATTTTACATATTTTTCTTGCAAATAAAAAAGAATACTATGGAATTTGATCACAACAATACTGAAAAGCATCCTAACTGATGACAAGCGATCACATTGTACAACATTAGGATATTCATGCAGTGGATCTCTGGTCATCCAAATATACCTGGATGATAAAGGCGTCATCCTAGCTAAAAAGGAATCAAGACACAAACAACTGTGTTCAGTAACAAGACAATCGAACTGCTAACTGCCTGAATGTTACCGGACCCTATAAGGGAGGCAATGAATAATAACACAGTAGTCTGCTGTGTTTGTAGCACTAAGAAGGTTTGTTGTGAGACTGACCACTAAGAAGGGTTGATGTGAGACTGACCATTAAAGAGGGCTGATGTGAGACTGACCACAAGAGGATTGCTGTGAGACTGGCCACTAATGAGGGTTGTTGTGAGAATGACCACTAAGGAGGGTTGGTCTTACTCATCACTAAGGAGGGTTGGTGTGAGACTGATCACTAAGGAGGGCTGAGGTGAGACATCACTAAGGAGGGTTGGTGTGAGACTGATCTCTAAGTAGGGTTGAGGTGAGACTGATCACTAAGGAGGGTTGGGATGAGACTGATCACTAAGATGGGTTGAGGTGAGACTGTCCATTAAGGAGGGTTGAGGTGAGACATCACTAAGGAGGGTTGAGGTGAGACTGATCACTAAGGAGGGTTGGGATGAGACTGATCACTAAGATGGGTTGAGGTGAGACTGTCCACTAAGGAGGGTTGAGGTGAGACTGATCACTAAGGAGGGTTGAGGTGAGACTGATCACTAAGGAGGGTTGAGGTGAGACTGATCACTAAGGAGGGTTGAGGTGAGACTGATCACTAAGGGGGGTTGGGGTGAGACTGATCACTAAGGAGGGTTGGTGTGAGACTGATCACTAAGGAGGGTTGAGGTGATACTGATCACTAAGGAGGGTTGGGGTGAGACTGATCACTAAGGAGGGTTGAGGTGAGACTGATCACTAAGGAGGGTAGAGGTGAGACTGATCACTAAGGAAGGTAGAGGTGAGACTGATCACTAAGGAGGGTTGGGGTGAGACTGATCACTAAGGAGGGTAGAGGTGAGACTGATCACTAAGGAAGGTAGAGGTGAGACTGATCACTAAGGAGGGTTGGGGTGAGACTGATCACTAAGGAGGGTAGAGGTGAGACTGATCACTAAGGAGGGTTGGGTGAGACTGATCACTAAGGAGGGTTGAGGTGAGACTGATCACTAAGGAGGGTAGAGGTGAGACTGATCACTAAGGAGGGTAGAGGTGAGAATGATCACTAAGGAGGGTTGGGGTGAGACTGATCACTAAGGAGGGTTGGGGTGAGACTGATCACTAAGGAGGGTAGAGGTGAGACTGATCACTAAGGAGGGTTGATGTGAGACTGACCATTAAGGAGGGTTGGTGTGAGACTGAGGTCTGTAGATCTGCATGAACAAAATATACAAAAGGGTTGACTTGAGCTGGTTGAGGGCCTGTGTTCGACCTGAAGACAGTCGGCACAAGAAACAGAAACAACTGAGAATAAACAGTAAATAGCAACCAGCATGGCTGAGTGGATAAGAGAGTTTGCTCTTAAACTTCCGGTGTGCTGATGCCGAAGTGGCAGGTTCAACCCCTACACAGGTCAGTTGGATGTCGACTTTTTGGCCTTGACTTGGGGACGTAAATTTCAAGCACCTCAGAAGTCGTGGGTTCGCCTGATGGTGATCGACACTGGGACTAGGGAAAGCTAATCCACATGCAAAAATCAGTCCAGTGCATTAGAAGTAGTAGTACTTGTATGGACTATGCTTGAGGGCCCCCCCCCCCCCCCCCCCCCCCCCCCCCCACGAAAAAAAAAAGTAAATACAGAAACCAGGTGAAATAGATGCAGACACTGGGAAAAAGATTTATAATTATATGCATAGTCCTGAACCTGAAGACAATAAATCACATGAGAAGGAAGGACCAGAAGAAGATTTTTGAAGTCCAAACACATCATATGTCATTTAACATGTCCTGAATCCAACTACAGATCCCCCTGGGGTGTTGATTTGTGTGCATCTTTATGAGATTATTAAACTTGACCTCTTTGAGCCACCAGCTCTTATAATATCAATAACTGTTTAGTTCCACCAAAGCCAGATAAAAAGAACACTTTATATAGAAGAAAGCAAGTCTACAAACATCTGCATATATCACTACATGATACAAAGTAAAATAATGAGTGTCTAAGGCACAGTTGTATTGATAACATCATCACAACATCAGCAAAACAACAGCACCAACATGCTGCAGGAAACTATATATACAAACCAATTGAGCACCACCTTCTAAAAGTAACTATGACATCTATAGCAGTTCTGGCAACTCAATTAAACTATATGTAAACAGTAGATATGACTGAGCTACCCGTAAAGCAGTAGATGGTACTACTTGCTTTCTGTTAGCACTGAATGTTGGGCGGTGCTCAACAAACCCAACACCCTACATTGTGCCAGCGGCTTCGAGCCAAGGAGCTCAGTTGAGAGGGCACAGCCTTACCCTAGTGCGAGGAAATACAACCTAAAGATTAAATATCATGGCTAGGCAGACCAGGACACCCCCCCTCCTCCCCCCGAGCCGGCAGCTGGTCTAGGATCCAAGCTCCGACAGGCGGACAGTTAGACTTCTGCAGCTTATCTTGTTCTATATGCATTGGTGTTATCTTTCCTCTGGAGTAAACTAGGCAGACAGAGAGGGAACATACTGCATCACATGGTCTCTACAATTCAATATAGAGAGATATAACTCCATCCCTGGTCCCCACCATGGGTTGTAGTTAATATGCCTGCTTCTCTTTTCAAGCATAATGTGACAAACTTTTGTCTATCAAGATACCAAGTGCCTGTTGTCTTTTCATGCTACATAATTTTTGGAGTTGACCTCTCAGATTTCTCCAAAATTTCTACTTTTTATATATGTTAATTTGGTTTAAATTTAAATTTCAAGATGAATCTCTGTCCCGCTAAGGTTGTACAACACCGTCCAGAAGTTGAATAATGAAATAAAACACAATTTGAGATACAATACAACAATCCATTCTCTGAATTCAAAAGCTGTATTTTCCTATAACTGAATGTTTGCAACAGTCAAATGTTAAATGTCAGCTGTGGTAAAGCAGTGACTAGAGCACTTGCTTGCCAGCAAGTGGTTTTAGATTCAAATTTCCCTAAGGTGAGTCAAATATGCTTGAAGGCATGTAAAATACACCTCGATGTATATAAATAAAACATCCTTTCCAAACTCAATCATCTTTAAATAGATTGTTTTGTCTGTTATTGCCTTCAAGAAGAAGCTGTCCATAATCAGTTATCAAAATATTTCCCTTGTGCATCACAAGCGTTCCAATTATTGGCACCGTTGTTCATAATTTGTTTTTGTTTTAGTTTCATATCCCTTACAGGACATTGCAGTCAACACCAGCACTTTTCAGCTGTTGTTGATGTTCTTGGCAAGATTACGCTCAGTAGTTTGCCATTGCTTTCTGAGTGACCCGCTCACATAATCCGTAAGTAACCAATGCAACACGATCCACTACCAAATCTCGCGCAGCTGTGTACCTCACGTGGATATACGGGATTACGGAGAAAGTCGTTAACTCCCTCGCCAGGGCGATCGGCTGTTCATAATTAGTCTTCAAAATATCTCCCTTGTCCATCACGAGTTTTCCAATTACATTAAGATACACAGGAAGGGACTGCGTGGTCTTGAGGTATGGTGTCCGCCTCGAGACTTGGAGGTCCCGGGTTCAAGCCCCGGTGAGGACCGGGATTTTTTCACGTGGACTATTTTAGTAATAAACTTTCCCCTGGTCTCTGGGTAGTGAGATCGGACGCCCGTGTGTATTGTTGTGCACGTAAAAAATCACTTGGCAGTTGGAAATCGAAAAAGAGTTGCCTAACGGCGCTGCCCGGGCAAAATTTCGAGTTAAAAATCTACCCAAAGTATTTCAGGAGCCTCGCTGGTGCTACGGAGTTCGTGCACTAAGCTGAGTTTCTCCAAACTCAGGTTTGAGTTAGGAGGAGAATGGAGCACTTATGGGTTACACCCGTGTGCAGTGATGTTGATCTGTCGACTAAACTAAACTAAACACAGGAAGCAACTATGAACTGAGAATCAGACATGATTCCTCAGGTGGCCTGATGACCAGATAGCCACTTCAAAGCCACAATAATCACCACAGCATCTCCATGTTCAAACTTGTGGTTGTATTGCATATTTGTACGCATTAAGATCGCGCATATGTTTATCAGTGCCCCAAAGGGGAAGTCAAGATTAGTAACACTGAAGACCTCTTGTGAATGTCATAAAAAGCAACTAAAGAGGTTGGTCACAGACTGGCTATCTTATACAATAGAAATAATTACAACACACCCAACCAATCATGAACTGAGAGTAATTTTGTTTTTTCTTTAGATCTGTTTGTGTTGTTTCAGCCCTGATGAAGATTTATATAATCAAAATGCCGTTTGTTGGGTCCTAGAATACTAATTTTTATTTTAGTATTATATATTTTTTGGCTTCTCTCTTTTTTTCGGAAGATTTTCACTCTGTGATTTATGTTCACCTTTATGAGGTCCGTTGTAAGGTATGAATACTGTTTAGTATGTCACCTTTTTGCAGGAGCTACACATACCTAACTGATTTATTTGGTTGTTTCGGGATTTGAGGTTTAAAGATTGAGCACCGTCCTTTACTGCCAACTATGATCGTATTCCGATACGAACCTAAGGTACGCCAGTGATCCGGAGTTCGATCTCGGGTTCAGTCATGGATATCCACTAATGACGAGCTCAAACGAGAGCAAACCTCAAGTCTAGTGCTTCAAATCTGATGTGGACAAGGCCATAGGTTTGTACGGGAATATGATCAACATGCCTGTTTTATTTCCAACCATGAACAGACCTACAAGGGTTTGGCATGCATGGTAGGTCTATACTCCACAAGAAGTCTCAAGGACAAAAGAAGAACCAAAAAATTGCATCTAAGACATGCTGGAAAGGTTTATTTTTCTTCTTCCTCGATCACTTTCTTTGAACTCAAACATAGTTCATGCATGTACTACGCTACTACTTCTAATGTACTGGAGTGATTTTTGCGTGTGGATTAGCTTTCCCTATTACCTGTGTCCCTCGTCACCAGGCGAACCCACTTCGACCTCTGAGGTACTTGTACCTTATGTCCCCAAGTCAAGGACAAGAAGTAAAAAACATCACCAGTCTAGGGTTTGAACCCACTACCTTGACATCAGCACACCAGAAGTTTAAGAGCGAGCGATCCCATCTACTCAACTATGCTGGCCTCCTGGAAGTATAGTGCTAGGCCAATGTTGTCTATGACAGAACTGTGCACCAAAACCAATGTAGTCAGCAGCATACCAACAACCTGTACTTCCCTGCAGAAGTATCTAGTACACAAACATGACATGCCAATGTATTTGATAATAATGGTATCTAAGATACACGACACAGAAAACCTATTACTCACAATACTTAAATACAATTCAGATAACAGTGATTCTACGTGATTACATGCAGCATATGTCTACAAACATGATGCATGCAAAGTAGCGGCAACATGAACACAATTCTTACCAAAAACCCAAGAAGCTGAATTCAAATTGGCATAAAATGCTGCAGTGTTATTTATTTTCTACATAATAACATGTGTAACAGCACATACATATTGCGCAAATAGCAAATTTAATATAATTAAAAAAACAAAAACAAAAACAAATATTTAATATTAAGTTATGTAACTATCAAGAAACATGCCACTTTTAATTTAAAAGAATGCAAAAATGGCCAACTTTTGCTAGTATTTTCATGAGTGTGAAGGAAGTGTCCAGATTTTATTTATTAAAGAAAGAATATACATATTCTATATCTTTCAAAATATAAATTTTAACTATTTATTGTTTTCATATTCCCTTGTATGAAGTGAAAAGGAAATATGAAATATCAAACTATGTACATATATGAAAACTGCACAATTAATGAAACTTAAAGGTTTAAACGGTGGGTTAATGAACACACACACACAAGAGACACACACATACAAACAGACAAATGTGATTGTTATTCACACAAGTTAATTTGTTTCAATTATAACAAATGCTGTACATAACAGAAACAAACAGTTAGTATATAGTTAAGTCTGCTGAGCCAAAGCAAAGAAAAGAAAAACTAGCATTAAAACGTTATTATTATAATTCTAATTAAAGAAATCAAAAGGTAAAAATTGTTGATAGTTGTGCAAGAACACAATAGGAAAAATTCAGTGGCGTGTTCATTAAAAAGCATTAACGAAACAACATCAAGGAATGAATCTAGCGTGATGTGCATCTTTCCTAATCTTACCTGTTAAGTGGTAGGAACAAGCCCGTTAAAACATCCTTATAGAAAAGTTCCTCCCCTTCAATCCCGAGTGGCATTGGTACTACACAGAGTTTTTTAAACTTGTAATTCCTCCAAAAGAGATCAGACCAATGAGATATTCCAGTGGTACAGACTAATTCTTTAGCCACTAGATTTCCCACCAAAATAATTTGGATTAAATTACTCTCTGAGTAATTTAATCCAAATTATTTTGGTGGGAAATCTAGTGGCTAAAGAATTAGTCTGTAAGAGATTTATCTTTTGCACTGGATAAATTCTGTATATAGTGTACTTACCTTTACTTGTAGGACTGTTACATTCTTTATCTAAGTGGAAACTGATGATGGGTAACACGAGTAATCTTCTTACATTTATTTAAGTGGAAGTCAGGAGGGGAAAACACTAAAGGTAATCTCCTTATCTTTATCTAATCTCCTGATCTTCTTCTAAGTAGAAAAAGGGGGGGGGGGGGGGGGGGGGGGGGGGGGCAACCACGAAAAGTAATTTCCTTATCTTTATCTAAGTAGAAATTAAGAGGTGCAAACACTAAAATCTCCTTATCTTTATCTAATCCCCTTATCCTTTTCTAAGCAGAAGTTATGGGGGGCAACCACTAAAAGTAATTTCCTTATCTTTATCTAAGTAGAAATTATGAGGAGCAAACACTACTTATCTTTAAGTAGACGTTAAAAGGAACATATACTAAAAGTTATCTCTTTAACTTTATCCAAGTGGAAGTTATGAGGAGCAAACACTAAACATAATTTTCCTTAACTTCATCTACCTGGAAGTTATGAAGGGCAAACTCTAAAAATAATCTTAACTTTATCCAAGTGGAAGTTATGAGGGGCAAACAATAAAAGTAATTTCCTTATCTTCATCTAAGTGGAAGTTATGAGGGATAAACACTACAAGTAATCTTTAGCTAAGTGAAAGTTGTGAGGAAGAAATGTTAAAAGTAATCCTCTTTTTTCCGATTGAAGTTGAAGTTACAAGGGTCAAACATGAAAAATGAAAAGTAATCTTTAGCTTGGTGAAAGTTACAAAGGCCGAATGCTAAACATAAACTTCAGCTAGGTGGATGTTAAGATGGGAAAACATTATAAGTAATCTTTAAGTGCATTGAAGTTACGATGGGCCAATAGTGAAAATTATCTTTAACTAAGTAAAAGTTACGATGAGCAAATGTTTAAACTAATCTTCAGCTAAGTGAAAGTTACGATGGACAAATGTTAAAAGTAATCTTCAACAAAGATGAAAGTTATGATGGACAAATGTTAAAAGTAATCTTCAACAAAGAGAAAGTTATGATGGACAAATGTTAAAAGTAATCTTCAACAAGGAGAAAGTTACAATGGACAAATGTTAAAAGTAATCTTGAATAAGAAAGTTACAACGGACAAATGTTAAAAGTAGTCTTCAACAAAGAGAAAGTTACAATGGACAAATGTTAAAAGTAATCTTCAGCTAAATGAAAGTCACGATGAACAAATAGCAAATGTAATTTCCCGGAAACCAAGGCCAACAGTAAACATCAAGGGCTTGTGATCAAGGAAGTGATTGTATAAGTGCTAGACACATCACAGACAATCAAATGATACTTGGACACCGTGGACAACAACGTGGAGAATCTTGGACAACATCGTGGAGAATCTACACAAACAGTCAGCAGCTTAATATACCTGCGGTGAGCTTGTTGAGTTTGTCCTTATCATTCATCATGGTGCGGTAATTGCTAGTCAACTTCTTCGGGCCCTTATGTTTGCCACCCTTAACTTTGTTGCCGTTTCCAAACTTCCTCTCTGGTGATGGTTGGGGTGAAACAATGTGGTGATAAATGTCATGGGAAAAGTCTATGGTAAGTGGATACTTACAGTGATGGATACTGACACAAGACAGATAAACATAAAATTTTCCCATGGTACCAAAAAATAAATAAACATATTTAATTAATCTATAACCCATGTAATGCAGAGGTACTATCAACACTCAGTGTAAGCTAACTATTATAGAATTTTTATTTTTTTTTCTATGGCAAAAGATCTACTTGTGTGGTGCCCATCTTGTCTCCAGACAACAGATAGAAATATTTATGAGAAGATTAGAATTAGAAGTGTTTCCGAGGAGATTAGAATTGGACATGTTTCTGAGAAGACCAAAATTAGAAATGTTTCTGAGAAGACCAAAATTATAAATGTTTGTGAGAAGATCAGAATTGGAAATGTGTCTGAGAAGATTAAAATTATAAATGTTTCTGAGATGATTAGAATTATAAATGTTTCTGAGAAGATTAGAATTAGAAATGTTTCTGAGAAGATTAGAATTAGAAATGTTTTTGAGAAGATTAGAATTAGAAATGTTTCTGAGAAGACCAAAATTAGAAATGTTTCTGAGAAAATTAGAATTGGAAATGTTTCTGAGAAGACCAAAATTAGAAATGTTTCTGCAAAGACTAGGCTTAGAAGTGTTTCTCCAATAACAAACTCCCTCAGTACTTAATGGCAATTGTGGGTATAGACAACAGGTAGGAGACTGACTTTAACCTAACTAAACATGACAGCTGTGATGATAAAGAAATAAAAACAATATACTGAGCCAATCTTCAAGCTCAAATGCAGTGACTTGATCAAGTATTGATGTTTCTTATGACACAGTAGCAGGTAGGTTGATAATGGAGATTCAGTGACAGTTTAGGCCAGGCAACATCTCTGTTTAATTAATGTGTTAATGTGGAGTTCTGTATGCAAGCACTGGATGATGATGTTTTTAATGTTATTTGGTAAGGTGGCAGCAAGTCACGATTGGTGCACACACAACACAGCAATTTTGTTCACCCTCATCATGTGCCATACCAATAAGTGTAGGCGCCCATGTTTCGCCATCTCATATGATCACCAGAGTTGTGGATCAGCTCTGTGTTCTTGTTTCAACCATACCATGTGGCTAAGCCATCCTGGTATTTACTTATCTGCCTGCCCTTTGTTCTCTTCCCCTCAATCTTGCCAGTTGTCACCAAGTTCTCCAATTTATTTCTTCTCATAATGTGTCCAAAACACTGATTGTCTACGTCTAATTTCTCTATCAGTTTACAGTTGTCATTTGTTTCTTATAGGACTTGGTCATTGGTTTTTATGTGTCCATGGTATTCTTTGCATTTTCCTCAGAAACCACATTTCCACAGCCATCAGATGTTGTTCAACTTATCTGCTCATTGTCCAAGTTTCACACCCATACAGAAGTACAAGTTCTATGTAGCATCTCAACACTCTTTTTCTCGTTTCAATTTACATCTTTTTATTGGTCAGTATGGTTTTCATCTTGCAAAAGGCTACCTTCCCATGGCGATTCTTGATCTAATCTCTTCAAGGCATCTCCCATCAGATGTTATGACTGTACTGAGATAATTTCACTGATTCACTTGTTTAAGAATGTTCCCATTTACTTGTATATTACATAGTGGTATTTCCTTCTTTCTAGTGATGACTATAATTTGTGTCTTCTTACAATTTAATTCTAACCCTAGTTGTTCGCTGTGTGCAACAACCACATCTACTAAATGTTGCAGATCCTGCTCATTGTCTGCAATCAATACTGTATCATCTGCATATCTAATTTGGTTGGGAAATTGAACTGACAATGGCATAAGCGATGTCGGACGAAGGTTTGATTCCTGGACTCTCCGCTCGCTATGGGAGGGAGAGACTGACCACCTATTCCTCCATGCACTCAGTCCTATAAAATGTGATGTCCTAGCACAGCACAGACCTGTTTCCTGGTTCCTAGCACCGCTCAGACCTTATAGCTGGTTCCTGTTTTGGTACATTTAACAAGAAACTAATGTGAAATTGAAAACAGTTAATGTCAGAAGTAAAATATAAAGCAGTTCAAAATTATAAAAGCTTATTATGAAATTAGTTGCATGATAACACTCTCTATGTAATGCAATAAGTCAGTCAAAAAGCAAGCCACAAGAAATTAACTCAAATGAAGATATAACAAACTAGCAATACTAAAGCCAAGCTGGCCGAGATTAGTTAACAACTACAGGCCAACTTTAATTTTGGTTATCAAATCAGCAAAAAGCTGGCCTAGTTAGTACAAACGTACAGGACCTTTTTCCACCCCTTGCCTACCGGTCCGATAGTCATGTGATCGAGGTGGGGATTTTCTTAAACTACCTGGGCTCCGATATTGAACCCAGTCTAGAATTAGTTAGTTAGTCTTTCCTCTTGAGCCCAAGGTGGCGCATAGGCAGAAGTCATGGCTCATTAGCCTTGAATGGGTACCAGAAAAACTTCCTGGGAAGAAAAGGTGGCTACATCACCCACTGAGTTCTGATCTATTAAAACATATAGAACCAGCTCAATATACCAAATATGACTCTTGGCGTGAAAAGGTGTCGTTTGCTTCTTTGTTTTACTTTATCTAGGTAAGGTTTATGTTAATTAATTACTAACTGCCCCTCATCTCAATTGTTTGAATCCAGTTGGTTTTATGCAAACAAAATGAATTTGTGTTAAATTTTAAATTACCATGAGGACAACAGATGCTGCACATTTGAACAATACC
This sequence comes from Cepaea nemoralis, assembly GCA_014155875.1. Taxonomy (NCBI): domain Eukaryota; kingdom Metazoa; phylum Mollusca; class Gastropoda; order Stylommatophora; family Helicidae; genus Cepaea; species Cepaea nemoralis. The sequence goes on from JACEFZ010021846.1 coordinate 108,681, forward strand.
GATGACTATGTGTTTTAATTGTTTCAGTTCACATATTATTCATGTTGTTTACTTCATATGATACACATCTCTGCAGTATGCACCTGACGAGATGCAGCAAAATATGCCAGACAATAAATTGTGCAACATTGTGGTTTCAGTGTGTAAATGTTTTAATCCTTTTATTTATTTCTTGTTCTTCATTATACTACTCAATATACAAAGGGACTAGTGTATAGAAAGAATATTATCAATATTTGTTAACTCAGAAAGGAAACTTTAAAATCTCAATGAAATTTCTGGCAACATGGCCAATGTCATTATTTGTTATCATGCAAAATAAAACATAAGACCCTTTTCTTCATACCGCGGGGATACTGTGAAGATAAATAGTCCATGTTTGTGTTGTGTATTTTAGCCAGAATTAAATTCATCTATTCCCTTCATATGATACATAACTCTCCAACATGCACATGGTGAGGTGTAGCAAAATATACCAGTTGTCATGACCCAGTTATGAGCTCTGATCACATTGACACCTTACAGCGTGAAACACGCCATCATGCACTCGTCAGGAGACAAGTGTCTCCTAAAAGCATCAGTGAGAGTTTGACCGCAGTCCGGGTTGGAGAGGTCAAGATTGACTGTGGCAATGACACAGTTTACTGGTCGCCTGGGTTGTGTGATAATTTTAATTATTAATTATATTGATAGTATTTTAGTAAGAGAGTAATTGTGCGGCTATATGATAATGTGAACTGTTGTAAACTGTTGTAAATAAGATCATGAAAACTGTTTGGTGGTCTGGTTCAGTGCTTACAATTATGTCACTTCATGTTCCGTCATGTCAGATGAGTGAAAGAGTTTAATTACAACAGTCTAACCAGCAACATACTTAATGGCAATTATAATATAACAGTGTGGCTTGGTCTACTTATACCAATGACTGGACCCACCTGGGTTTATGTCAATAAATTGTGCAATATATTGTTAGTGCTTAATTTCACTTATGGGGTACATTGTTTTGGATTCCCTCCCTCCTTCTCTCCGTCTCAAACACACAAAATTACGCTGTAATCCATTTGGTTAAACTGATGATACTACAGTGATGTGAATGTTACCCTTATCACAGTTTTTCCCATAGAATCCAGTACGGCACATGCAATGTCCTGTGATGTGGTTGCAGACCATTTTGTCGCTGCATTCACAAACACCTTGGCAGTTGGGCCCAAACCTTCCAGGTTCACATTCTGTAAACAGATGACGCAGGTTGCCATGACAGTCTGAACAAGCTCACAACCAGTGATGATCAGAGACATGAGACAATAGGGAATTAACTCTTGTAAACCACAAACTACTGTTCATAGCAACTTTAGGTTAGCTACATACAAATTGGGTATGTTTCCTGTGTAAGACTGAACACATGCTTGTGTGTAAAATGAAGAAAATCAACAACTGTTTCTGTGTAAAACGATGGAAAAGAACAAATGTTTTTGGTGTAAAATGATGGAAAAGAACAACTGTTTCTGTGCAAAATGATGGAAATGAACAACTATTCTGGTGCTAAATGACAAAACTGGAAAACATTTTTGGTGTAAAATTATGAAACTGGACAATTGTTTTGGTGTAAAATGTGAGAGTTCCGGTTTCAAGATGGCGACGGACGGTCGTGTTGTTTTGTGTTCGTTAACTTTTTCGCGTAGGGGATGGATTTATTCATCTCTTGCGTGTAATTGGTGTGCCAGGATGTAAAACCAGGAGTTTCTACTCAAGATCTGCGCGGGTGCTACGGAGTTTGTGCATCGAGCGAAGCCATCCTTGAGTGAATTTTCAGCAGCGTGTGTGGTTCAACAGCAGTCTGTGTTTACGTTTTTTCAACATGGCGGAAGAACGTGTTTTTTCCGAGCGGTCAGCAGTCAACATAACGAAGCGGCGTGGTAGCCGCGCAGGGACAAAGAAGCAAGGTAAGCGCGGTGGTTTGAGGCGTTTTAGACTCAAGTGTCACCGTCTAGGACTCAGGAACATCCGTATTCTATATTGGAACTGTGCCAGTGTAAAACAACGGGGCTCTATTTTAGAAACCCTAGTTTACAGGAACGACATTGTAGCACTCCAGGAGACGAGACTGGGCGATCAGCTACTCCGAATTGCCGGCTTCAAATGTTTCTACAACAGACGACATCTGGGAACGGCGATTCTCGTTCGCGACAGCATGGTGGCGTCAGAGCTAGATATGTCCAGTTGGGACAGTGACGATATACAAATACAGGCGTTGAGAGTTCATTCCAGTATACCATTCGTGTTGGTTAATGTTTATGCCCGCAATGCGAGTATGGACGCCCAGAAGTGGCAGTGCTTAAGTGGCATATTAGGCCACGAGAGAAATGTTATTTTCTGTGGTGACTTCAACGCTAAAGGCAGAGCATGGGGAAACACTTCCTCCAATACACAAGGGGAGGAGCTCGAGACTGCACTGGAAACCATTGACCTGGTTTGTATTAACAGTGGCTGTGTCACCAGGACAGCAAGCCGTCCAGGCGATGAGGACAGTGCTATTGATCTGGCGCTAGTTTCACCTTCACTCACTACAGTGTGTAGATGGGGTGTCCTAGGACACCATGGCAGCGACCACCACCCGTGCAGCATATTGGTGGAGAAAGGCAGAACCAGGCAGCACAAGCTAAAGGTAAAGACGTTCCAGTATGACAGTACAGGGCAAGATGTGGTGAGTAAAATAAGACGTGACAAGCGCAGAACGTTTCAGGGCAGGAAAAAAAGCTGGGAGCAGCCACCGTGGTGGAGTTTCGAGGTGGAGAAGGCTTGGGTGGATAAGCGTAGTGCTGTAAGGAGATGGCAAAATGCCAAGAAGAACAGAGCTGGTCATCCTAGTCCCTGCTTGCACTTAGAAAGAGAGATGCACACAAAAGTAAGCTATTTCAAAAAACTGGTCAAGGTGGTTAAAAGCGAAAAATGGGCAGAGGTGTGTCAAAGAGTAAGCACAGACAAGTCACTGAAATTGTTCTGGCGACTACATAAAAGCATGAGTGGTGTAGTCAAGAATAAGAGCATTTCAGACTTCCAAGGTGCTGACCTCACCTGGCAGAGGACTGACGAGGACAAGGGCAAAGCCCTCTTTGAACGCTACCTTGAGCAGGGCAACCAGACAGACATGGGAGGCCGAAATCTGGCCAAGGAGGTCACCTCAGACAGATGCAAGGCCCAGAACACTTCGGAGGAAGACACAGTGACAGTGAAAGAAATCAAGGCTGTGCTTCGACGATCAAAAAACAGTGCTCCAGGTCCTGATGGCATAAGATACGACGACATAAATAGGTGTACCGACAATGAGCTAGAGAAACTAGCAGACATGTACAACAACAGTATAGGGAGTGCTAGCATCAAGGAGGAATGGTTACACAGCTATCTGATTCCCTTGCCGAAGCCTGACAAAGACCACAAAAAAATTCAGGGATATCGAATTATAACCATGCAGAATACAATAGGCAAGCTGCTGGAGAAGGTAATTGCCAGGAAAATATCAAGCCAACTAGAGAGGCAAGGTGTTTTCCCACCTACCCTGGGTGGGTACCGTCCAAAAAGAGAAACCTGGACCAATGCAGCAGTCTTTGCCCATGATGTCTATGAAGGTTTCCACTCAGGCACTGAAACCGTTGCTGCAGCGATTGATCTTGAGGACGCATACAACAGAGTACCACTGGATTTTTTAATGTTTCAGCTTCTTGAACTAAACGTAAGTCCATTCCTCCTTAGTTGGATCGCTGCAGCCCTCTACCAACGGAAAGTAGTTTTTAGATGTGGCAGTTGGACTTCGGAACCAACAACAATATATCCTGGCCTACCACAGGGATCACCATTATCTCCGGTACTGTTCAACGCCTACACAGTGAGAATCACCAGTGAGCAGATCACTGGACCTGGCAGGACATTGTCGTATGCCGATGATGTTTTAGTGTATCGTCAGGGTAAGGATAGAGAGGAGGTTGCTGTGGAACTACAAACCGAACTCAATCGCATAAGTACTTGGTGTGATGAAGCTGGGGCAATGGTCAACCCAACAAAGGCAACAGTGACTTGGTTCTCGTTGAATAATCATATTGTCAACAATCCAACACCAACTGTAATGCTGTGTTCAGAGACGGTGGAAAGAACGCAGGCAATGAATTACCTGGGGATACGGTTTGATCGAAGCCTTGCTTATAATGTGCACATAGACCAGGTGATAACAAAGGCCAAGCGGGGTTTGGCAGCGATGCGGGTGATGGCGGCAGCAAACTGTGAGCAGCGCCATCTATGTCTTCTGTACGAGGGGCTGGTCATGTCTGTTTTGGAGTATGCAATGGCAATCCTGACTCTCAGCCATAAGCAGATAGAAAGGATGGAAAGGATACAGAATGAAGCTATGCGCATTATTCTTGGATGTACAAGAGATACAGCATGCAGGGCGATGCGCTACCTTCTTGATTTTCCAACCATTGAAGAGAGAATACAAGTTTGCAGGGCACGCGCCTACCTCAGAATTAACGCAAACACACAACATCCACTGCATAGTGAAATTAGGAAGGTGAAGGGCAGCAGGTTAAAAAGAGGACGGTCGTGGATGGGTCAAGCCGAAGACATTCTTCAACAGGTGTGTTCACTTGAGGACTTAGAACCTGGCGAGGAGTGGGTGCAAGTGCCAACAGACTTCTGCACATCCTTTTCAGTTTGCATCCAACTAGATAGAAAATGCAGACAAGAAAATCCGGCTGCTGTTGAGGCTGAAGTACAAGCGTTGATTTTCGAGAATTCGCTAGACGGTGACGCGGTCATCTACACAGATGGGTCGGTCGTCCGACATGTGAGAAGCTCATGGGCCTTTACAGCTCGGGCCGGAGGGAGAATTGTGAAGGAGGACTCTGGTGCTTTCACTGAAACCACAAGTAGCCTGACCATGGAAGTCATGGCAGTAAGTAAAGCAATAACATGGCTCGAGACACAGACATTCACTAGGGCTTGTTTCCTTAGCGACTCAATGAACATGATCAAGAGGATAGAGGAGGGGTCGATCCGAAGAGAATGGTTGCTGCCTCTGAAGCGGTCTCGGCTGGCAAAGATTAGTTTCATCTTCGTGCCAGGTCATGCGGGAGTACAAGGAAATGAGCGGGCTGACAAGCTCGCAGGTGAGGCTACTGTGGAGGGCGGACGCGCCATGGACCAGGCTGACATTCTGAATGCTCTACGAGAAGTGAGACGTTTGCGAGAACCAAGTGATGACTGTGAATCTACAACAATGGCCAGACTGCGGGAGCAGCAAATTAAAAGAGGGGTGGCCAAACAAGAACACTACGCAGGAAGCCAAAGAAGATTGATAAACCAATACAGAACTGGCGTCGTTAGCCGCTACACGCTGCGGGATTTGCTGAGGAGGGGATCCGAGCACTTATGGACTGAATGGTTCGATGTGCAACGAGGATGATCTGTCGACTAACTAACTAACTAACTATGAAAGTGAACGACTGGTCCTGTATAAAATGATGGGAATGGACATCTGTTTTGGTGTAAAATGATGGGAATGAATGAGGTATTTGGTGTAAAATGATGAAACAGAATAACTGTTTTGGTGTAAAATGATGCAACAGAACAACTCTTTCAGTGTAAAATGATGGAAAAGAACAACTGTATTGATGTAATATTATGGAAATGAACAACCATTCTGGTGCAAAATGACGAAACTGGAAAACTTGTTGGTGTAAAATGATGGAACTGAACAACTGTTTCTGTGTAAAATGATGGAAAAGAACAACTGTATTGATGTAATATTATGAAAATGAACAACCATTCTGGTGCAAAATGACGAAACTGGAAAACTTGTTGGTGTAAAATGATGGAACTGAACAACTGTTTCTGTGTAAAATGATGGGAATGAACAACTGTTTTGGTGTAAGATTATGAGAATGAACAACTGTTTTGGTGTAAAATGATGAAACAGAATAAATGTTTTGGTGTAAAATGATGAATTAGAGTAAATGTTTTGGTGTAAAATGATGAAACACAATTCTTTCAGTGTAAAAAAATGGAAAAGAACAATTGTTTTGGTGTAGTACAATGATAATGAACAATTGGTTTGGTGTAATACAATGAAAATGAACAACTGTTTCTGTATAAAATGATGGAAATGAACTATTCTGGTGCAAAATGATGAAACTGGAAAACTGTGTGGTGTAAAATGATGAAACTGAACAACTGGTTCTGTGTAAAATGATGGGAATGAACAACTATTTTGATGTAAAATTATTAAACTGAATAAGTGCATGTGTGTAAACTTATGGAAATGAACATATATTTATAGTATTGTGAAAATGAACTTGGATTTCGCTGTAAAATGATTAAATGGTCATGAGTTTTTGCACAATATGATGAAAATTAATGTGCATGTGTCTAAGTGCTTGTTTACTAATTGTCCAGCATTCACAGCCATATATTAAAACTGCTTCCATGTCACATGCAATCATGTTTTCTGTAACTTCCAATGACAAGGATTGATTGCATAAGATGTTCTTCACCTTATTAAATGCAATTTTTGCTTGTCCTATTCTGTTCTTTACCTCTGTTTCACATCTTCCATCTGATGTTATCCACATGCCTGTAATTATGAATTTCTCAACTTGCCCCAAATTAACATTTATTTTAATTGTACATCTAGACACAATCTGTTTATTTGATATCACCCTTACTTCCCTCTTCCTATTATTCAAAATAAGGTCAATATTTTCACCACTGTATCTATAATTTTCTCTAGTTTCTTCAAAGTTGTTGCAATCAATACGGTGTCACCAACATAAAGTAAGTCATTATTATTATTATTACGACCACCAACTGTGGTGTGATCCCTGGCATACGTTCAATTTCATATCAACGTTTGTATAAAGTATTATACTTGTATTGAGACTGAACAGATAAAATTTGACAAAACATACAGAATGTGCTGTTTGAATAAAAACACGACCCACATTCTGTTTCACGTTTGTGTAAAATAGATATAAATATATTCTACTCATGGCTCATAAATGTATATATACAATATTGTACTTGTGTTGAGACTGAACAGATTAAATTTGACAAAACAGAGAATCTCTTGTGTGAATTAAAACAACTCACATTTTGTGTAATGTTTGTGTAAAATAGATCATGTTTTCTACTCACGATTCTCGCATCTTTTGCCTGTAAGGCCAGGTGGGCATTCACACTGCCCGTTGACATGGTAACAGGACTGGCCAGGAGAACAAGCACACTTCTGCTTACAGTTGCCACCATACAGTCCATAGGGGCAGGCTGGCAAAATAAAGGGAGAAGAATATGACATAACATGTACAAATAAACTGAGAGGAGGAGGAGAAAAAGAAGGATGAGCAGAAGAAGAGGATATAGAAGAAGGAGGAGGAAGAGCAGGAGGAAGAGGAGGAACAGAAAGATCAGCAGAAGAAGGAGAAGGTGGCGGAAGAAGGAGGAGAAGAAGAAGAAGTGGGAAAAGAAGAAGTAGAAGTAGAATTTACCTTGGCACTCACACTGGTATTGATACACAGTTTGATTTGGTTTATGGAGATAATTCTTTCACAGACGGATGGCTTTATATCTGAAACTCAATGCGTAACTGGTGCATTGAAAACATGAATTAATGTTTAGAAGAACATTAACAAGATCATGGAAAGTTACACTGGGTTAATTTCATCCATACACTGTTGCATTGCCTACTATTAGCAGGTAAATGGCATTCTTGGGAAGGCATAATGAGCTGATCAACACAAATGGAATAAAGAAGTGATAAGCTTTACATCAATAACATTAGATATGCAGATGATAAAGTATTGATTGCAGACAATGAGCAGGATATGCAACAATTAGTAGATGTGGTTGTTGCACACAGTAAACAACTGGGATTAGAATTGCAAAAAGACACAGATTATGGCCGTCACTAGGAAGAACGAAATACCACAATGTAATATACAAGTAAATGGGAATATTCTTCAACAAGTGAATCGGTACAATTATCTTGGAACAGTCATAACATCTGATGGGAGATGCCTTGTAGAGATTAGAACAAGAATCGCCATGGCGAAACTAGCGTTTAGCAAGATGAAAAACATACTGACCAATAAAAAGATGTCAACTGAAACGAGAAAAAGAGTGTTGAGGTGCTACATAGAGTCTGTTCTTTTGTATGGATGTGAAACTTAAACAGTGAGCAGTCAAGCTGAAAAACATCTGGCTGCAGAAATGTGGTTTCTGAGGAAAATGCAAAGAATACCATGGGCAGACAGAAAAACCAATGACCAAGTACTACAGGAGACAAATGAAAATCGTAAATTGATTAGAGAAATTAGATGTAGACAGTCAAAATTTTTTGGACATGTTATGAGAAGAAATGGATTGGAGAACATAATGACAACTGGCAAGATCGAAGGGAACAGACCAAGGGGAAGACCGAGAAGTAAATACCTGGATGGCTTGACAGGAACACTGAGCTGATCCACGACTCTGGTGATCGAGTGAAATGGCGAGTCATGACCGCCGACGCTTTCCGGCATGGCACATGATTGATTGATCGAAGCTTTACAAGAACACAATCAAAAGCACCAGAAAGGTTACTGCAATTAGAAAGCCTTCATCAGCACCACATAAAACAAATAAAGACAAATACAAATGCAAAGAACGCCCATGGACTGACAGAACAACAAATGAGCAGAAATAAATACCAGGATGGCTTGTCCATATAACATAACTGCAACAAGAACACAGACCCTGATATAAGACTCTGGTGACCATGTGAGATGTTAAACCATGACTGCCCACGCTTATTGGCATGCACATGATGAATGTCTGCATAAGGACTCACATCTGGATGTCCATGACTCATATCTGTACATATGCTTTTCAGCACCAGCTTTTTAAAAAGAAAATATTGTGGCCTTTCTATCGTTGCTGATGTCTGCAGTAGGATCTTGCTTCTGGATTGGGATTCAATGCAGCTGACCAAAACAGCTGTCATGGAGTATACAGGTTAGGGTTCTTATTTTACCTCCAATCAACAAAAGCCCTTTACCAAGTATTAGAATACACAGACTGGAGGAATCCTTAATGTGCATTTGCAACAAGGCATTTAGGTGGCAAACAAGTCAGTAATTCACAACATGTGCAGAATGGAGAACTAAGTATATGGAAGTGTGGCTAAGCAACCATATGCAGGATCAGACAATTCCTTGGATGAATCCAATACCAGAGCAGCATGTGTTGTCAGCTCTGCGTTTATGGAAGCCTCCTTGGATAATGGGGAATGCCCATGTTCTACCCCTGCCTTTCATAAGCATCGCCCAGCAAGCAAGCAGCTTTCTGGATGGGTCTGTTGGAGAAGCTCACCTGTAGATGGAAGGTTGAAGACGGCTTCACAACTCTAAGGTCACATAATGTCCCACAAAACAAGGGTCGTGTGCCTGTGAGACCAGGTGGAGAAGGTGGGGGAACAGATTGAGAACCTTTATGTAGAAAGAATGATATTGTGGGGGATCGGCAGGGGTTCTGGAGGTATCTCAAAAATGAGAGGGAAGACCTGGAGAACTTTCAATTAGATAACGGTGGGAACGATTAGTAGTGTGACTCTTTGCTGGCTGTTGAATGAGGGCACGGAGTGCGTATGGGAATGTCCTGAGTGCAGTGATGTCGGATCTTAGCTTAACTCAACTCAACTGTCCCACAAAACTACCCAAGAAGTCTTAACCTAGTCAACAAATGCTGGTTTCGGGGGGCTGAGTGGTCTCGAGGTATGGTGTCCGCCTCGAGTGCTGGAGGTCCCGGGTTCAGGCCCCGGTGAGGACCGGGATTTATTTAAAAAATCCATCTGGACTTCCAGTAATAAAATGTCCCCTGGTCTCTGGGTAGTGAGATCGGACGCCCGTATGTATTGTTGCGCACGTAAAAAATCCCTTGGCAGTTGGAAATCGAAAAAGAGTAGCCTAACGGCGCTGCCTGGGCAAAATTTTGAGTTAAAAATCTACCCAAAGTATTTCAGGATCCTCACTAATGCAACGGAGTTCGTGCATTGAGCTGAGTTACTCCAGACTCAGGTTTGAGTTAGGAGGAAAACAGAGCACTTATGGGTTAAACTGTGTGCCGTGATGTTGATCCATTGACTAAAGTAAACAAATGCTGGAAATAAGTCGGATGGTTGGCCAAAGTGTGCAAATATAGCAGCTCTGCTGTATACATGCACAATGAATCACATTTTTAAATTTGCCAGACAAACAAAGAAAAAAAAAATCATGACAGGACATCCTAATCCCATGGTAACAGACCCATCCCTCCGTCATTCCCTCCTCAGACCATTCACTCCTCAGACATTCTGTAACCCAATAAAACCTCGTACCTTCCTCGCACAATTTGCCTGTCCAGCCATGTTGACACGTGCATCGTCCAGTGCTGGGGTCACAGGTGGCATTATTCTTGCACTGGCAAATTTCTTTACAGTCTTTGCCAAAGAAGCCCTTGGAGCAGGCTGTATTAACATGAGAAATACATTCACACATATTGATTGGCATTCAGAGGAACATAATAGAGATCAGAGGGCACACTAGACAACATAAAATCAATTATACAGTTAACAGAGGTCAACATAACTGAATGGATAAAGCCCTTGTTCTTAAACATCCAGTGTGCTGATGCGGAGGTAGAAGGTTCAACCCTTACACCAGTCAGTTAAACTAAAATGTTGACTTCTTGTTCTTCACTTGGGGACGTAAATTACAAGTACCTCTGAGGTTGCAGTGGGTTCGCCTGAGGACGAGGGACACAAGTAATAGGGACAGTTAATCCACACGTTCATGCTGTCCTACCTTTTCAGCTGCCCACACTGTGATAAAAGGAAACGAGCCATATGGGATAAAACACGGTGCATTGAAGTAAATTATTTTGCCATTAAACCCACCCTTTTCTTACGGTAAACACTGCCACAATCCATATTAAACGTCCTGACATAAGATAGATCATGACTTGTGTAATTGCTTGGGATAGGGGTCGATACAGAATTGTGTTTGAGCAACAAAATAGATTCACCCAGGGTTGGTTAAAGGGTCATAAATCCCATGAATGGGTCAGCTGGGACATGAGGAATAAGGTCAGAAATCGGATGTGTTGGCCATCAGATGATTGGGGAACCAGATTTCAGCAAGTATGCTTCGTAATACCAAAGTTCCAATTGATAGAATAGTGGCCTGATGGATGTTGAGTTCTTGCTAGTATCTGCCTGTAAAACATGTTTTAGGATGTACTTTTTAATTTGTCTGTATTGCATGCGATTGGGGAATGCCAGAAATAAAAGCATAATTAATCGACTCTGATGTTCAATGATTTTGGAATGGATGTTAAAAAAATAATGTATTCCTTCAGTGAATTTAATCACAGAAGCCACAAACAATATGTTGCATGATTTACTGCCTGACATATTTTTCTGCATCTCGTCATGTGAATACTGCATCATATGAAGTGAATAAATGAATAATACTGAAGCTGAAATACTAAAAACACAGTCACAGGTAATATTCAAATGTAGAGCATTGTTTTATCCCACCGTTAATTTCTGTTTGCATAAATTCGGCTGGAACTGCCTAATTATCGGGGCAAAATAGGCTGAAACCATCTAAATTAGCTTTTCCAGCCGGGTTTATGCAAATAGGAAGAATAGATGTTAGGACTCCAATAAGAACAATGAGTCACAGTAACTAATACAATTCATCTTACCTTTGTCACAGCGCTTTCCCCGGTATCCAATCTGGCATGTGCAATCTCCATTGAAGCGGTCACATGACTTGCTGTTGACACAGTCACACCGTGACTCACAGTTGGGACCAAAGTATCCTTCGTCACATGCTGCAAGTACACAAACATGCAAAATGTCCACATATTATCATAATCTTTCCAACCAATGCTTTGCAACTTGACACAGGTTATCACACTTCTCCACACTTCTAGATTTCCAATAGACCATATCAATTCATGTGCTATCTTGCCATGCCATGACAATAGAACATACCAATTCATGTGCTACCTTGCCATGCCATGACAATAGAACATACCAATTCATGTGCTATCTTGCCATGCCATGACAATAGAACATACCAATTCATGTGCTATCTTGCCATGCCATGACAATAGAACATACCAATTCATGTGCTATCTTGCCATGACAATAGAACATACCAATTCATGTGCTATCTTGCCATGACAATAGAACATACCAATTCATGTGCTATCTTGCCATGACAATAGAACATACCAATTCATGTGCTATCTTGCCGTGCCATGACAATAGAACATACCAATTCATGTGCTATCTTGCCATGCCATGACAATAGAACATACCAATTCATGTGCTACCTTGCCATGCCATGACAATAGAACATACCAATTCATGTGCTATCTTGCCATGCCATGACAATAGAACATACCAATTCATGTGCTATCTTGCCATGACAATAGAACATACCAATTCATGTGCTATCTTGCCATGCCATGACAATAGAACATATCAATTCATGTGCTATCTTGCCATGCCATGACAATAGAACATACCAATTCATGTGCTATCTTGCCATGCCATGACAATAGAACATACCAATTCATGTGCTATCTTGCCATGACAATAGCACATACCAATTCATGTGCTATCTTGCCATGCCATGACAATAGAACATACCAATTCATGTGCTATCTTGCCATGCCATGACAATAGAACATACCAATTCATGTGCTATCTTGCCATGCCATGACAATAGAACATACCAATTCATGTGCTATCTTGCCATGCCATGACAATAGAACATACCAATTCATGTGCTATCTTGCCATGCTATGACAATAGAACATACCAATTCATGTGCTATCTTGCCATGCCATGACAATAGAACATACCAATTCATGTGCTATCTTGCCATGCCATGACAAAAGACAGTCAAAAATCGTTACTTGCTGTCTTCTTCTATCTCTTTTATCATTAATCTTTACAGTTATTACAATATGCTCCAGTTTTTCACTTCTGGCAAAAATACTGTTCATCATCATCATGTGCTATGCCGATAAGGGCGAGTGGTTGTGTTTCGCCATCTCATTCAATCACCAGAGTCGTGGATCAGCTCAGTGTTCTTGTATCGACCATGCCATGTGGCCAAGCCATCCAGGTATTTACTTCTCTGTCTTCCTCTTGTTCTCTTCCCCTAGATCTTGCCAGTTGTCACCAAGTTCTCCAATGTATTTCTTCTTATAATGTGACCAAGAGCAGTCGCTCTTAAACTTCCAGTGTGCTGATATCAAGGTAGTGGGTTCAACCACTATACCTATAACATAACTAAAATGTTGACATCTTGTCCTTGACTTAGGGACGTAAATTACAATTACCTCAGAAGTTGGAGTGTTGTCACCTTATGGCAAGGGAATCAGATTTTAGAGAAAGTTCATCAATGCGTAAACACCTGCCCAGTCAACTAGAAGTACATGGGCTGCGCTTGAGTTCAAAATGAGCAAATGTTGAAAAAACAATGCATTCTGGCAACATATGGTACTTTTCAAGGAGGAACATATCAGAGGGGGACTACAATGTGTTTACAACCAGTGTGTTACTGGGGTGATCATTAGACATTCACTGAGGGAGACAGAGGATCTATGAGTTTGCCTGAAGTGTTATGGTGGAGATTCTTACAACCAAGAGAATCCAGGTGTTCAATACTCACACTTTTCACACACTGAGCCATGCCAGCCTGTAGAACAGTTACAGCTGCCATCAATGGGATGGCATGTGCCTCGCTGCATGCAGAAGCACCTGTACATGCAGTTCTGTCCATAGGTCCTGGATGAGCACGCTGAAATAGGCACATGATTGAACCAACTGTCACTGATGGACATTTACAGAGTGATGCTGGCATTAGTACAAGTACACAAAAACAAGTAAAGAACCTAGATGAGCCCGCTGAAATAGACACATGATGAAACAATGGTCAGTGATGGACATTTACAGAGTGATGTTGGCATTAGTACAAGTACACAAGTACACGAGTACAAGTAAAGGGCCTAGGTAAGCACGCTGAAATAGACACATGATGAAACAATGGTCAGTGATGGACATTTACAGAGTGATACTGGCATCAGTACAAGTACACAAGAACAAGTAAAGAACCTAGGTGAGCCCGCTGAAATAGACACATGATGAAACAATGGTCAATGACATTTACAGAGTGATGTTGGCATTAGTACAAATACATATACTTAAGTACAAGTACACAAGTACAAGTACACAAGTACAAGTACACATACACTAGTACAAATACACTCGTATAAGCACACACATACAAGTACAAGTACACAAGTACAAGTACACATGCACTAGTACATATATACTAGTATAAGCATACACGTACAAGTACACAAGTACAAACGTACAAGTACACATACACTAGTACAAATATACTAGTATAAGCACACATGTACAAGTACACAAGTACAAGTACACAAGTACAAGTACACAAATACAAGTACACAAATACAAGCACACAAATACAAGTACCCAAGTACAAGTACAAGTACACAAGTACAAGGAGCCTTTTACAGGGCTCCAACCAACTGATGCTATGTGGCTGATGTGGACAGTATCACACAGGCCGCCTTAACTTCCCAAGATATTCTTGGTAACCATTTGGGAGCCCAGGTCCATGTTTACAATTTAAATTCTAAAACATAAGCAACATTAAACATTGGAAGACACAAGAAAATAAGGATGACAGCTAGTCTAGAAAGATCATGGTAAAACTAATAAATAGCTGGACTTGGAATAAGATGGTAGAAAACCTATTTTATTGAAGGTTAAAGAAGCAGGAGCAGCAGCAGAAAGGTAGGTAGGTAGGTAGGTAGGTAGGCAGGCAGAAAGGTAGGTGGGTGGGTGGATGGCTGGCCGGTCGGTGGGTGGGTGGGTGGGTGGGTTGGCCGGCAGTCAGGCAGGCAGACAGACAGACAGACAGATTAGATAGATAGATAGATAGATAGATAGATAGATATCGGTAGGTCGGTCGGCAGGCAGGCAGGTAGGTAGGTAGATTAGATAGATAGACAGATAGGTAGGTAGATAGATAGATAGATAAATAGATAGATAGAACCCACAGTTTGACGACACCTCTGAACTACCCCATATAAATTCCCTCAGTCTGCTAAAAGCGAAAACTGCGCAGACAAAATTCAAAAACAGTGGGTGTGTGTCTTGCTGAAGCGGTAATACTCTTAAAATGATGGAATGAATGCGTAGGGACATAAAATATATACCGCATATAAACATTGAAATCTGCTGTACAATCTCCAGAACAAACATTTTTTTGTTGGGTGGACATAATTATAAGGTTATATGCTAAATCCCATCATTTTCCCTCAGTTGGTTACTGACATATTGAATTTTATATTAAGGCAACACAAAAAAAACACACACTATAGCAGCGTGTGCCTGATGCACCTTAAGCCCTGTAAAAGGCTCCTCTACTTCTACTTGTGTACTGGTGTCGTCAGTCGCTACACGCTGTGGGATTTACTGAGGAGGGGATCCCAGCACTTATGGACTGAATGGTTTGATGTGCAATGAGGATGATCTGTCGACTAACTAACTTGTGTACTTGTATACTTAGGCTTGTGTACTTATACTTGAGCACTTGTGTACTTGTACATGATGATGTGAGACAGAATCTGAAGTCAGAAATAGCTACATTTACTCATTTCATTGGGGAAAAAACAGAGCATCTGTTGGAGTTTTTCCCCAGGACTTGCTGGTGTGGTGGGAAGCGAGCAGGCAGACATATTGGCTGGGTCTGCGATTGACCAGTGAGGTAGTAGGGCATGATAAGGTAGTAGGGCATGATAAGGTAGACATGGTCGGGGCCCTTTGGGATCGTGTGTATAGTACAGAAGAACAGATAGATCATCACGGCCTGGAGAGAATGTTGCTGCAGGGAGTGACCAGAGGATGTGGTCAACACTCGGGACTCTGAGGAAAGGCTAGACAGACACATAATCAGACTGTAGCTGGTACCATTAGTATTGGGACTCTTCGCTGGCTGTGGCAGATGAGGACGGAGCATGTATGAGAAAGTACTGAGTGCTATAATGTTGGTTCTTGACTCAACTCATTTCATTTAATTGTATACGCTAGCATGGTACTACACAAAGTAAAAGAACAGTCCATGAGCTGCGACAAAACATTTTAAAAATAAAACAAAATCTTTACACAATGATATTCAGATAAACGAGCATTAAAATATATATATGAAAATAATAAAATGAAGAAATGTACCATGCATAAAACTAATAACATGAAAAATGGAACCATCTATGAAAATATAAAATAAAATGAACAATGTTTGGAAAAATAGAATTAAAAATTTTCCATGTATGGAAATAATAAAACACATAAATGAACTTTGAAAAGAAATAGTAAAATGAAGATATGAACCTTGAGTGAAAACAACAAAATGAAGAAATAAACCAAATATGACAATAATAAAATGAAATTAACCATGTATTTAAATAATAAAATTAAATGAACCATGTATGAAAATAATAAAATTACGAAATGAACCATGTATGAATATAATAATATGAAGGTGTTTAGTTTAGTTTAGTCGATGGATCAACATCACAGCACATGGGTGCAATCCATAAGTGCTCCGTTCTCCTCTTAACTCAAACCTGAGTCTGGAGAAACTCAGCTCAGTGCACGAACTCCGTAGCACCGGCAAGGATCCTGAAATACTTTGGGTAGATTTTTAACTAGACAATTTGCCCGGGCAGTGCTGTTAGGCTACTCTTTTTCAATTTCCAACTGCCAAGGGATTTTTAACGTGCGCAACAATACACACGGGCGTCCGATCTCACTACCCAGAGACCAGGGGGAATTTTATTACTAGAAGACCATGTGAAAAAATCCCGGTCCTTACTGGGGCTTGAACCCGGGACCTCCAGCACTCGAGGTGGATACCATACCTCGAGACCACGCAGCCCCCCCCCCCCTAATAATAATAATAATATATAATAATTTTATATATATATATATATATATATATATATATATATATATATATATATATATATATATATATATATATATATATATATATATATATAAAATATGAAGAAGGAATAAGGAAAACAATACCAATGGGCTACAATGTGAACAAGAACATAAGTAAAAATAATGATATCACAATCACTGACGTTCTTCACATCGGGCTGCCTTCCACCCTGGTTGACACTGGCAGGAGCCAGTGACAGGATCGCATGTTGCTCCATTCAAACAATCACACGCAAGTTCACAGTCCATCCCATAGAAGCCATCTGGGCAGCTGTGGTTGCAGGACTGTCCCATACTGCCGGCCGCACAATGGCACTGGCCAGAGATGTGGTCACAGCTGAAAAATTAACCAGTTACGACATTATTCTTACGACATGAATGGTTGGTAACAGCGGATGGGCTTAAATCACTACTGTGCAAGTCCTTTGCAGATCATCTCTCTCATTATAACCTACAGGAAAGATACACACAAAGAAGAAGGAGAAGGAGATGGAGAGGGATGAAGAAGAAGTAGTAGTAGTAGTAGTAGTAGTAGTAGAGGATGAATTACTAGTAGTAGTGGAAGATGAAGAAGCAGGAGGAAGAGAAGTAGTAGTAGTAGTAAAAGAAAAATGAGAAGAGGAAGAGGAAGAAGAAGAATTAGTAGTAGTAGTAGTAGTAGTAGTAGTAGTAGTAGTAGTAGTAGTAGTAGTAGTAGTAGTAGTAGTAGTAGTAGTAGTAGTAGTAGTAGTAGTAGAAACAGGAGGAGAAGAAGAAACAGGAGGAGAAGAAGAAAAAGGAGGAGAAGAGAAAGAAGTAGTACTAGAAGAAGAAGAGGAAAAGGAGGAGGAAGAAGTAGTAGCAGTAGTAGACAAGAAAGAAGAAGCAGTAGTAGTAATATTAGTAGGAGGAGAAGAAGAAGTAGTAGAACGAGGAGGAAGAGACAAAAAAGAAGTAGAAGAAGTTGAAGGAGGAGGTGGAGGAGATAGAGAAGGAGGAGGAAGAGAACAATAAGAAGAGGAAGAGGAAGGAGAAGAAGCAGCGAGCAAAGAAGAAACACTGACCTGGCTCCTCCTTCACAGTTGCACATACTCTGACACTCCATGCCATAAAAGCCGTCAGGACAGGCCTTCTCACAGTGCCTCCCTCTCCAGCCTGGCGTACACATGCAGGCCCCACTGACGTGGTCGCACGTTGCACCGTGCTGACACCTGCAAGGTTGGCTGCACCCGGCACCATAGAAACCAGCAGGGCATTCTGTGAGTTTACAAAGCAATGAATCATCAATAAAACGGCATTTACCAGTTGATTCAAAATAATCAGTCAGTAAGTAGTGACAAACTACCTTCTGCAAATCTTGCCTAGAAACCCTACCAACCAAGAAAGACAGAAAAGAACAAATGCATCTATACGACATGATCTGAATACTGAAGAAGGTTGGCTACTAAAGACCATATAATAAAGAAAATTGAAATATTTTGGTCACTTGAAATGTCATGAAAGTTTGGAGAGAACAATCATGGAGGGGTATATGCCCGGGAAGGGAGGAAGAGGAAGGCCAAAGAGAAGATGTGTGCAGGATGTGGCGGATGATCTCCAGATGGGTGTATCATATGTGGTATATCTTGCTTATAACCGAGAAGTTTTCTGGAAGATTGTTATGGGAGCGAGGTTCTGCAAAGGATAGCTACTGAATGAATAAATGAATGAATGAATGAATGAATGAATGAATGAATGAAGTAGCGACAGTAACATGCTTGAATAATGAAGACACAAACAACAGATGGCACGATTTATTGTCTGACATAATTCACTGCATCTCATCAGATACATAATGCAGAAATCTCAAGATAAACTAAAGCAATAAGATAAACCCTTCAAGCTAAAATATACAACACACATTTTTGTCTATGGTCCTGTGTTACGTCCCATGCAGACATGTAGAATAAGGCAAGGAAAAATATCAAGCAATATCAAAGACAAGATAAGTTAAATTCACTTGTAAAGCGAAATAATAGTGAATTCATGCAAGACATGCCAGGAGTATTAGTTTGTTTGCATGATCCGTTGGAGTAATGATCAAGACATGCAAGGAGTATCATTTCATGTAACAATCAAGACATGCCTGGAGTAACAGTTCGAGGGCATGATCCGTTGGTGTAACAATCAAGACATGCCAGGAGTAACAGTTCATGGGTATGATCCGTTGGTGTAACAATCAAGACATGCCAGGAGTAACAGTTCGTGGACATGATCCGTTGGTGTAATAATCAAGACATGCCAGGAGTATTAGTTTGTTTGCATGATCCATTGGGGTAATGATCAAGACATGCAAGGAGTATCATTTCATGTAACAATCAAGACATGCCAGGAGTAACAGTTCGAGGGCATGATTCATTGGTGTAACAATCAAGATATGCCAGGAGTAACAGTTCGTGGGCATGATCCGTTGGTGTAACAATCAAGACATGCCAGGAGTATCAGTTCATGGGCATGATCCGTTGGTGTAATGATCAAGACATGCCAGGAGTATCAGTTTGTGGGCATTCCCTAAATAAGACATTTAAGACCTTGGTCCCAATCTAAGACATTTAAGACCTTGGTCCCAATCTAAGAAATTTAAGACCTTGGTCCCAAGCTAAGACA
The DNA here is from genome assembly GCA_014155875.1 of Cepaea nemoralis. Classification (NCBI taxonomy): domain Eukaryota; kingdom Metazoa; phylum Mollusca; class Gastropoda; order Stylommatophora; family Helicidae; genus Cepaea; species Cepaea nemoralis. The sequence goes on from JACEFZ010021846.1 coordinate 128,428, forward strand.
TTTAAGACCTTGGTCCCAATCTAAGAAATTTAAGACCTTGGTCCCAAGCTAAGACATTTAAGACCTTGGTCCCAATCTAAGACCTACTACTAACAACACTCATTGTTATCGTGTAGCACACTCTTTGCAGAATGTCGCTCTCATCACGGCCAGTTGAAAAGCTTCTTAATCCTTTGCCAGTTCCCCTGCCCTAGGTGTCTTCAATATCTTGTGTCCATCTTCATGCTAATTAACTCCTAAGGCTTCTTCAGGAACCATGTCTTCCATCACTGTTCACAGAAAATATTGGACGGAAAACATAGAGGCAAAGAGAGAAGAAACTGTCACGCAGACGTGCAAGGACACTCAGGATCAGAGTTGAGTCAAGAACCAACAGCACAGCCCTCGGGACAATCCCAAATGCGCTCCGTCTTCACCTTCAACAACAAGTGAAGAGAACTAATACCTGTTAGTGGTACCAGTTGCAATGAGATGGTGTCCATCTGGTCTTTCCTTGGAGCACTGAGAGTCGGCCAGATCCTCTGGTCACTCCTTGTCACACGATTCTTTCTAGGCAATGATGCTGTATCTGTTCTTCCACACAATACACATCATCCCAAAGGGTACTGATGACATCTACCATATCCTGCTCCAATACCCCACCCACAGATACAGATCCAGCCAATTTGTTAGTGCTCGTTTCCCACCACACTAGAAGTCCTGAGGAAAAGACTCAAAGGATGCTCCTTATCTTTCATTGTTTAACTGAAACATGCCACTCGGCACAAAGCATGACAGTCTTCACCCTTCTCAGCATGTTCTGTGAGTCTCTTACAATCACAACATGAGTGTACTGTTTGTCCGCCAGCCAGTAGAACTCACAGTCCACCTCCATTCTCATACAGATGTTCAGAGGAGCAGACAGCAGCTAGCTCTCAACAACCACTTACTTTGGTCACAAGCAGATCCCCTCCATCCTGGAGTACACAGACACTCCCCGGAAGCTGGGTCACATTCTGCACTGTTACGACAGTCACATCTCTGTCTACAGTCTTGACCAAAAGTTCCAGGTGGACATGCTGGAATAAGACAAGGAAAAATATTAGACAATATTAAAAACAGAAAAAATGAAAATCATAATTGTAGGATTGTACAGCGATTTTACTAAGATTTCATTAAGAATATGTGGGTATAGAGTTAACTATGAAGAGTATCTGGCCAATTAGAATGCCAGGCTCTCATTCAGAAGACCTGGGTTCGAATCCTCGGTAAAGTGATGGATTTGTTTTTCTGTCTCGGCAAACAGAAATCTATAACCTGCACAGTTCGCGGTGACTGTACCAACCGGGTGGCTATAATTCCTCAGGCTCAAGACCCCCCCCCCCCCCTTTCTTACACCAAATAGAATTATAAGCAGTAACAACAGACAGTTATGACAGGTAATTACCAGGTCAGATTCAGTCCCCTACAGTGGTAGGTTTATGTTGTTTCAAACCAGTCCAGCTCAAAGGTGGACCCAGTGGGACAATTTTATAGGAAGAAAATGGAGAGTAAGTGATTTTTGGAACAGACTGAAAACCCGTAAGTAGAGAGAATAATATTGCAGGGGATTGGCAGGGGTTCGGGACAAATGTCAAAACTGAGAGGGAAGACCAAGAGAACTTTCAATCAGATGGCAGTTGGAGTGACTAGCTGTATGACTCTTTGCTGGATGTTGAACAAGGGGATGGAGCGTGTATGGGAATGTTCTGAGTGCAGTGATGTCATTTCTTAGATCATAACTCACGTGACATGATCTAATATGGTCGGTGTCACACTGGAGGTGTTTACTTCTCCAGATTTCCTGACACCTATTTTTTGTATTAGGTTCATGTCAGAGTGACTCAGTTCAGAAAAGAAATGCAAGTCTGCCACACTGCAATGAAACCCAGACCACTGTTGTGGTAAGTAAATGCACTGACTATTATGCCACCAAGGCTCTCTGCTGAAGGCAGATATATACAGAATGTTTGGTAGGGCAATGACCATCACGACTCATCTACCTAAACACAATGGCACAATCAGGGAAGGATTAATCATTAAGCAAAACAAGTCCTCTTCGATTTTTCAACACCTCGTTAAAATATAGGCATCGCGTGAACAAGAAAGAGTATATACTGTATTAACGATTGCTCAGATATAGTGAGGCCTTAGCATTTAGGCAGTTCCAGCTGGTTTTATGCAAACAGAAAGAACTTGTTTTAAATTTTAAATCACTGCCGGGATAACAGATATTCCACAATTGAACAATACCTGTGACAATGTGTTTTAACTGTTTCACATTAAGTATTATTCCTGTATTCACGGCATCTGAAATATAACTATGTAGTATGCACCTGACGAGATGCAGCAAAATGTGCCAGGCAATAAATCGTTATATATTATATGTGTGTTATATATGTGTGTGTGTCAATTTGGTCGAAAGGATAAGAACACTCACTCTTAAGCTTCTGGTGCACTAATGGCGGGTTACAGCGTTCAATAAAAAGGCATTAAGTTTTACTTAAATGTTACTTCTCCTTCAGAAAGCAATGGAAAACTATTGAATGTGAAAAGCCTAGAAAATCAATGTGGGGTTGATCATAACATCCTGCAAAGAACATAAAATTCTCTCTCTCTCTCTCTCTCTCTGTGTGCGTGCGTGTGTGTGTGTGTGTGTGTGTAAAGGGGGGGGGAGGGTTAATGGCAACTAAGTCATTAGGGCCTCAAAAGATTTTGAAGCGCCATGGTCACAATCTACGGCTACAGTTGACCAGTACTTAAACAATTACCTCTATCACAGATCTGGCCTGTCCACCCTGGTAGGCAAGAGCACGTCCCATCAACAGGATTGCAAGCGGCCCCATTTTCACACATACACTTCATCATGCACAGACCCCCGAATCTGTCCTTGGGACATGCTGAAAAGTACAAGATAACATTGACTTAACTGTTGAGTACCAGAAACACTGTATACTCTGTTACTAACAATCCATGTCACTGGTCATGTTTCATCAAAGCCCTATGTAAGTAAAGGATTAAAGGACCCTCTCACATATCTTAAGCCTTAACTGATTCACTGCCATGCGCCACTTTATTGACAGAATGGAACTACACTGGACTGCTAAACGCCACTATATCGATAGAATGTTGACAGTTTGTTATTTGTTCCATTTTGCGTATCTTCCGCAATTTTGATGCCTAGTAAATGAAGATTTACACACAGGAAACATATGCCCTTTGGACAGTATCAGATGTGAATCGTGGTTTCATTGTAGTTTAGGACAAAACACTCGTTTAAGTTGTTTGTTTTTATTATTTTAGAAATGGCAATGCCCTCTGGTTCGAGACTGCGTAGATTTTCATTAAATTAGCCTTATAAACAATTTTATATCATAGTTATTCTAATTTAAAGGACTTTTTGAAAGATTCTAAAATTAATACCATGTGCAGTAATCAGTTAAATTATTTAGCAGGCAGTCATAATGGAAAACAAAACTAGCAGCGAAAATTCGTCATCATATGATGGCACATGTGGAATTTGGCTTGCTCTAAAGGGCCACACTTGTGCCTCTAAGTTTGCTTTGCCCATCACAAATAAGCTGAGGAGAATTTAAATAATTAAATTCAAATGAATAATAATTATAACTAAATAGAAAATAGTCCATATATTGTTTCTCAGTACAACTCTGCCTCGTGTGTTCCTGACACTTTCCATTGTGTGTGAAAATGATGGCTTCAAAATATGATGTTTTAATTGTGTTTTATTGGTGTTTTGGGGCAGTTCTAGTAGTATTGGTGAAGAAAAGTGATGCATTTGTCATTATTCAGTAAATTTCATTGGATTATCATCAGCGACTGAGAAGTAGTGCCTCGTTATTGTTAAGTGGAAACTTTAAATAATTGTCACCCCTGTCTTCAATTTTTTTTTTTACATCTGATATTATTATAATTATATTTCTAACCTATAGCAATAGTAGTAATACCAATGTGTTCCTTGTGCAATCTCCTTGAATTTGATATATAATACAATATAATTGCTACCATTTTAACAATTTTTAGATCAATACTGTGACACGCCCCTACTTCCCATTTTCTGCCATCAATTTCTGTTTGGTCCAAACCCACTTTGAATCAGTTAATGAGTTTATGCTGTTAACCTGATATTTTGTTTTAGATCAATCAGCTGTCAATGAGTGATATGGTCAGTATTATGCCGGTCAGCTTGACTTCCCAAGGCATTTCCTGGAACCCACACTTAGGCTGTATCAACCTAGGCTGCTGTGGAGGTAGAAGTACAGGCTTTGATCTTTGAGAATTCTTTAGAGGCTGTCATTTACACAGATGGATTGGTCATTCGACGAGTGAGAAGTTCATGGGCTTCTACGGCTCAGGCCGGAGGGAGAATTGTGAAGGAAGATTCTAGTGCTTTTGCTTTGACCACAAGTAGCCTGACTATGGAAGTCATGACAGTAAGTAAAGCAATAACAAGGGTCAAGACACAGACATTCACTGGGGCATGTTTCCTTAATGACTCAATTAGTATGTTCAAGAAGATAGTGGTTGTTGATTCTGGAGCGGTCTTGGCTGGCAAAAATTAACTTCATTTTTATGCCAGGACATGTGGGTGTACAAGGAAATGAGCAGGCTGACAGGCTAGCAGGTAAGGCTACTGTGGAAGGTGGACGAGCCATAGACCAGGCTGACATTCTGAATACCCTACAAGAAGTAAGTCGTTTGCGAGAACCAAGTGATGACTGTTAATCTACAACCATGGTAAGGATGCGAGAACAGCAAATTAAAAGAGGTATGGCCAAACAAGAACACTATGCGGGAAGCCAAAGAAGATTAATAAACCAACACAGAACTGGTGTCGTTAGCCGCTACACGCTGCAGGATTTACTGAGGAGGGGATCCGAGCACTTATGGACTGACTGGTTCGATGAGCAATGAGGATGATCTGTCGACTAACTAACTAATGAACCAACCCAGGAAGCCAGGTCAATATGTACAATTCATCTCGACTGGGATTCAAACACATAACCATCAGGCAAGCATGCTAGACACTGCACTGCCTGGGCTTCCAATTACCACATAGTGGGTACAATCACAAGTTGTGTATTTGTATCTGTGGCAGTGTACCTATGTTGTGAGACTTTAAAAAAAAGTTGCTTAAAAGTCGACAGGGTCGACTTCATTGCACTGGGTTTTATCCCATATGGCGCGGTCTCTTTCCGCAGCGCGGAAAGCGTCGCACAAAGCACGAACTCCGTAGCTCTAGCGACGACTCACAGGAGTCTCCGAAAAATTTCACTTATGAACCGAAGGACATGGCCCAGAATTGAACCCACAACCTTCGGAGCCCGGAGTCAAATGGCTTGACCACAGAGACTTCCATTGTGAGACTGACTACCTCATCAAGTATATTGTTGTGAGATTGATTGCCTCATCAAGTAGAAAACTTGAGCTGCAAAATGTATCCAATCATGAACAAGTCTGCAAAGAACTACAAATGGCCCAGTATGACAGAGAGGCTGTTAAGGCTGCTGGAGTGGTTTTGCTTCTGGCTTGTTTGCTTTCATTATTTCCTCATTTTGGACTGGTAGTACATAGTTCCGTCGTCCAGCTACTGAGTGCGGAGCGCACAATGTGAGCTGTGGATTTCATGTGGAATGTTTCTATATTTGTCCATGGTGGTTTGTATTACGAACGGCATGTTCAGAAAAATGGCAGATGGCCAGTTGTTGAGCTAGTTGGTTTTGCCTTATGCAGTAATGTGTGCAGCTGCAGGTTTTCTAGTGACTGTCCTTTCTTTGACCATGACTACAATTTTAGTGGCGGACTGTTGTGTTGGTATTCTGGTAGTGGCCTTATGCTTTTATGCCTGTGCATGCTGTTGGTTTGTCGTGACTGCTTAAAAAAAAAAAAGACTGTTGTCTGTTCCACCTTTCACATGGATAGGAAGGAGCATTTTGTATGATATTCACTGGCACAGGAACAGAAGATTATGGAGTGGCCCTTTGCTGTGAAGTTGGAACCACGACTAAAGACTAATGAGCTGGCTGAGGGACTGCACTACACTGGGACATGAAAGCTAGAAGAAGAGTGAGAACATGTAACAAAATCACTGACCTTCTTGACAACGCTCACCATACCATCCATCCAGGCAAAGGCATTCCCCTGTTATCTTGTCGCAGGCAGCGCCATTCTCACAGGTGCACTTGTTCTTGCAGCTGATGCCCCAGCTGCCTTCAGTGCATGCTGTAAAAGTGTGATAGTTTTATCATCAATTGTACCTTGATCATGTCTTTATCATAGGAACAGATTAACATCATGTGAATGATGTTGTGGAACATACAATACAGGGAAATGGATGCTGCATTATTTTGTGCTTGATTATCGCTAGATAATTCTGTGTTTGTTTATCACCAGATAATTCTGTGTTTATCACAGATAATTCTGTGCTTGTTTATCACTAGATAATTGTATATTTATCACCAGATAATTTTGTGTTTATCACTAGATAATTGTGTTTATCACCAGATAATTGTGTTTATCATCAGATTACTTTGTGCTTGCTTATCACCAGATAATTTTGTGTTTATTACCAGATAATTTTGTGTTTTTTATCACTAGATTATTGTGTGTTTTTTATCACTAGATTATTTTGTATTTATCACCAGATAATTGTGTGCTTGTTTATCACCAAGTCAGCGCTGTGGGGAAGGAGTTACGAACACAACTTGTAATCCTGCATGCCACATTCAAAACAAAGTTGCAGGAAATTTGGAAGCAAACCATTTTCCACTGGTTTTGATATAATGGTATGAGAGCCAGTCATTCAGAAAGCAATGGCAAACTACTGAATGTAAACTTCACAAGAAATCATAAACAGCCAAATAATCCTGGGGTTAACTGCAACATCTTGTAAAGGTAATGTGATTAAAGTTTTTTCATCACCAGCTTGTGAAAATGGAATAGTTGGAAGGGATGACAGGCATGGACAGACCAAGATGCTGAACAATTTGGCATCATGGCAATGATTGGCAGTACATAAGACAGAAGGCTGTGGACAGACATGACAACCAAGCCTACACTGCAAGGACTTTAAGAAGATAACCAATTATGGTGTAGACTCTTGGTAAATTGCTGTTCCCTGACACAAGCAGTGTAACTTTGACTTGCTGACTACACTCATCACTTTTTAAGATGCATTTAACTGTATCGCTTGAAGAAATCTGAGGGTAGACTATGGTGGCATAAAAAATGGAGCTTTTACATGTACTAGGTTCAGGAGTCAAGTGGGGTGATCAGCACACTTTACTGAAACATTTTCTACCGTGGAAATATATTCCTCCTCCTAATCTTCTTCCTGTTATTTTCCTCTTTCATCTATGCTTCATCTTTCAGCACCAGATCAAAATGCTTAATTTTACCAGCTTTGGCCAGCCCTTTATTTGTATGTGGTCAGACAAAAGACAAAACTATTCAACAAAAGACTGAGTCTAGACACATGTGAGGTATCTGTGATAAAAACAATGATGAATAAACTCAGCTTTCATGAATAAATAAATCACAACACAGAACAAGATATAAGAAAGAGTACATGCAAATGTGCTAAATATTACAGAACATTTGTTACCATAAATGCAAGATATATATAATATGACAACAGAAACAAGAATAAAGGCAAAATATGTTTTTAAAATAATGAATACGAGCAGTATGGAGAAAAATAAAATATACAAACGCAAATATGAATGAAGGAAAAAATATACAGAACATAAAATAATTTATGTAAAATACATATTTAAAGCCGGGACAAAACATATACACAAAATCAATCACACAATGATATTCATATAAACAAGCATTAAAATATATCTACAAATAATAAAATGAAGAAATGAACCATGTTTGAAATTAATAACATGAAAAAATTAACCATCTATGAAAATAATAAAATGAAATGAACTATTTTTCGAAAAATAAAATGACAATTTTACCATGTGTGGTAGAAATAAAACAAATAAATGAACCATGTATGAAAATAACAAACTAAAGAAATGAACCATGTATGAAAATAATAAAATGAAGAAATGAACCTTGAATGAAAATAAAATGAAGAAATAAACCTTATATGAAAATAATACAATGAAATTAATCATGTATGAAAATAATAAAATGAAATTAATCATGTATGAAAATAATAAAATGAAATTAATCATGTATGAAAATAATAAAATGAAATTAGCCATGTATGAAAATAATAAAATGAAGGAATGAACCATGTATGAATATAATAACTTGAAGAAGGAATAAAGACAACAATACAGACAATACCAATGTGCTACAATGTGAACAAGAACAAGTAAAAATATTGATAGCAGTTGGCTGAATACCTCTGTATAACATGATACATTTAAGAGCAATTCAAAGCAACACTGCACAAAAATAAATAAAAAAGATAAAAACAGGTTCAGTAGGCAGGGTCAGTGAAGACACAATACTTTACATCTGTAGAGAAATTAATGCTTAGTGATTCATATCAATATTTAATAACATAAAAATACTTTACATCTGTTGTGAAATTAATGCTTTGTGATTCATATCAATATTTAATAACATAAATTAATGCTTAATTATTTAAATCAATACTTAACAATTCATACAAAATGTTTACCTATTTTGAATGTAAATTTAAATTAATATTATTTTTTTTTTTCAATGTTGCATATCCCTTACAGGACGTTCCAGTCAACACCAGCATTTTTCAGCTGCTGTTGATGTACTAGGCAAGTTTTACATTCAGTAGTTTGCCATTGGTTTCTGAACAACCAGCTCACATAACCTCGTAAGTTACCAGCGCAGCACGAACAGCTGCCAATTCTCGCAGCTGCTGTTTTCCCCACATGGATATATCGGATAACGAACAATGGCCAGGGAGATCAGCAATTAATATTTTATAAAATTAGATTAAATTCAGTAAATTAATATGTACTGAACTCTAATGTGTAATCATTGAAACTAACACTTCCTAACGTGAACTAATATTTCACAAATTATTTTTTATATTTATTTAGCTAGAGCTACTGTACGAATCTTGTGTGAACAGATTCACAAGTTATTACACTCCATGTAATTCTATTTCTTTACTCTCCTAGAATATAAAAATGAAACATGAAGTCCAGTTGTTTCATACCCCATTGTTTTATTTACTAACGCTTTCTATCCCTGACAGTTAATATATTCAGTCCCAGTTATTTTAACTTTTTGTCCTCCATAATTGTTACTATAATCTACTCAATCCCAGCTGTTACTTTAACTCGTTCTGTCTCTGACAATTGTTACTTTACATCTACTGAATCCCAGCTGTTACTTTAACTCCTTCTGTCTCTGACAATTGTTACTTTACATCTACTGAATCCCAGCTGTTACTTTAACTCCTTCTGTCCCTGACAATTGTTACTCTACATCTACTAAATCCCAGCTGTTACTTTAACGCCGCCTGTCCCTGACAGAAATGCCGCTATGATTGCACTACTTTCAAAGAAACTGAATACAGTGGAAATGGCCAAAGGGGAAGCCAGATTTTTCAGTATACTCTGACCAAACGTAACAAGTAAGACAGCATTATGTGATGGCTGGGATTCACGAGAAAGAGCCAACCAAACTGCTCGGGATTGAACGAGTTCTGTCATGGTGGAAGTATGATCTATTGAACCCCTTTTGGAAGTATCCATGTGTAATAGAAGTGATCCACTCCAAATCAAGAAATGGAGGTCCTGTATGCATGCTGCAATGGTTGAGTTGAGTTGAGCTAAGAACCAAAATCACTGCACTCAGGACATTCCCATACGTGCTTCATACCCTCACTGGACAGCCAGCGAAGCATCATACTACTAATCGTTCTCACCATTATTTGATTGAAAATTCTCCTGGTCTTCCTCTTAGTTTTGAGGAACCCCTGCCAATCCTCTGCAATCTCATTCTTTCCATGTATGTGTTCTCACTCTGTTTTCCCACCTTCTCCACCTGGTCCTACAGGAGAACGACCATCTCTTTCTTGTCCATAGGTAATCTATCATCAAGAGGTGCATTACCTGCCAGCCTACCAGCCTGTTCATCATTCCCCCGCACTCCCACATGGCCAGGGCAAAGTATGCATACAATTCTCACAATCTGTTACCTCTGAAGCGAGAATAGCCATTCCACATGAAACATTCCTTTCTCCACCTAAGCATAATCATTAATTCCGTTATGAATACAAGTGTGTTGCAGTGGTCTTGCAATTTTGATTGTCCATCAAGAATGATGATGACCATTCACTTCTCCCATTGTGGTTGAAAATATGGAGTTGTGAGTTCTAAGATGGCTGGTAAGGACTATATTGGCTCGAAATGTTCTTTGACAATGTGAGAAAAGAATGCTTGACGTTCCAGGAGGAGGATCTCCTGCAGTGGTTTTTATGTCCAGCCTTTTTTTTTTACAGCTCTTCGTTGGTTGGATGGGTGAATCTACATTTCTATGTGTTATCATTCATACTGTATAAGTTCTGAAAAAGGTTTGCATTTATTGGAATGTGGTTGATGTAAGGGCTTTTCTCTTGAGCCAGTTCCAACTAGAATCTCAGCTGGGACTGGTGCAGAGCTCTCCTTCCCCTCATCAAGATCAGAAACAATCAGGGGATGTAAGATCGGTATTGGAACTTCACATGTGCGGAGAAGCATATTAAGATGTAATTAGGTCATTATTAAGCACAACACATTACGACTGGTTGTGATTAGGTTTAAGGTGGTAATACTTCCTTTATGGGTCGAAGATATTTCTTTGTCAACAGCTCCAGCTTTATGTTTAGACAGATGGTTTTGCTACAGGCATTAAAGATCTATCAGATATTGGAAATTATAAGGCCCTGGAAAAATTCACGATACAGAAAGTGAGAAAAGTTACCCATAAAAGAGTATATGTGCATGTAAATCCTGTATGCATTTGTGGAAGACTAGGGAAAACTGCCACATTAATATCCAAACAGTATGTTTATGGGCATCTTCAAAGCTACATTTATGTTTAAGTGATATGTTAAATAATGCCTCATACCAATCTTTGGACAGACCAACCTGACAGAGGCATTAATCTTTAGAATAATCAGCCGGTAGTTCATCTGCTGAAAGAACACTCACGCTTTTTACACTTTCGTCCATGATAGCCAGCAGAACAAATACATCTGCCAGTCTCCGGATCACAATGATTTCCTTCACAATCACAATCCTGCAGGCAGTATTTCCCATGCTTTCCTGGCAGGCATGCTGGACGATGGTTGGACATGCATGCACATCACAGGCACCATGTAAGTACAGGTCAGTCGAAGGCAAAACATGGTGCAACAGAAATGAAACAAAACTTGTGACGCAAATAAGGCATAATGATATTAATGTGCACATCAAAATACATAATTAGTGTGAGGTAGCGGAAATAAAATAACATTATTATGTTAGTATAAATAAAATAAGCACATGGGGGAATGTGAGTACTTGTATACATTCAAGTCAGGACATGGTAATGAAACACCAAATTTGAAAATAGGCAAAACGTAAAATAAGACACTGCCATTGTGGTATGAAAAGCCAGCATTTTATATTCACAACACATGACGTAATAAGCAAAGTGATCAATCAGTTCTCTTTCTATAGCATATTTATCAACAAATGTGATAATTATGCCGTTGCCCAAATTACAAGAAAAAAAAACAACATATACGAAAACTTCCAGCTGCTGGAGTGTCAACAGATTGCCAGCATGCTTGTAGTTCTGAATAGAGGCAACATTAAAATAGCAATTCGAACAGGATTCCAGAAGAATGGGCACTTGATCAAAGCTTAAATGGAAGACATCTACAAACTGCTGATGTTTGAAGAAAGACATATCAGATACCAACAAACAAACAAACATAATTCTTTGCAATAAAAAAACTAAAGCTACAATTTGGAATAGCTTATTGTACTATCCCAAAGCATAACAACTGCATTGAATACTTGAAGCAAAATAATACAGAAGTACAGAACATTAGTTAAGACCATGACAAAATTCACAAACAGGAAAGTCAGATTTTATGAAAAGTCAATATTCTCCTTCTTTTTGATACACAGTATCCAAATTATTTTTCTTTAACTATATTTTCCATGTCAGTAAATAGCTTTTTGTTAATTATATTATTCTGGTTGTTGGGGTTATGCATCACGAAGACAAATATTTCTCAGCTGGAGTCTGGAGAAAGGTCATTGCTGAGCCGAAAGGTCAACAACCGCAGGTATGACAATGGACGTGGCTACGATCGCTATTGCTTTGAGGTAGCTAACCGGTATGTAATCAGAACAAACATAGTGCCTGGTTCTCAGTTTGTATGTTGTAAAGTTCACAATGGAAAGGTGAGAACTTAGCATAGACCCTTCTCTGACTGTCCTAGTTGTGTGTGCTGTTGGTTTGTCGGGACTGCTGTCTGTTCCACTTTTCAGATGGGACAGTGAGTAGCATTTTGTGTGATATTTACTGGCACAGGAACAGAATATTATGGGGTGACCCTTTGCTGTGAAGTAGGAACAGTGACTAACGAGCTGGTTGAGGGCCTGCGTTACACTGGGACACGACAGCCAGAAGATGAATGAGAACATGTGGAGTGTGAGGTAATGAGTGTGATAATTCTTTCTTAACTTCAAGAGCAACAGTAGTTGGAACATTGATAAATAAGAGGCAATTTGAGGAGTAGCTTTAAATGACTGGTAATTGAGGACCACAGTAACAGATGGTTATCTCTGAGTGACTGGTAATTGAGGACCACAGTAACAGATGGTTATCTCTGAGTGACTGGTAATTGAGGACAACAGTAACAGATGGTTATCTCTGAGTGACTGGTAATTGGGGACCACAGTAACAGATGGTTATCTTTGAATGACTACCAGTTGAGGACCACAGTAACAGATGGTTATCTTTGAATGACTGCCAGTTGAGGACCACAGTAACAGATGATTATCTTTGAATGACTACCAGTTGAGGACCACAGTAACAGATGAAACAGCATATCTAAGGATGCTTGAGTTTAGATTTACGTTTATTTGCAGCAATAAGGGACATAATAGGGGGTAAATCCAATGTCTACAATCAGTGTGTTACTGGAAATATTTTTTTTTGGGGTGTTCGCTCGGTTTGAACTAATCTTAGCCCATAACACTGGACTGGTGTTACCATGTGGATTAGCTTTCCCGATTACCAGGGTCCCTCGCCATCAGGCAAACCCATTCCGACTTTTGAGGTACTTGTAATTTATGTCCCCCAAGTCAAGGATGAGAAGTCAACATTTTAGTCCAACTGACCCATGTAGGGGATGATCCTGCTATCTCAGTATCAGCACACGGGATGTTTAAGAACAAGCGCTCTTAACCATTCAGCCATGCTGACCTGTCACAGGAATGATCAGCATCTGCATGTTGCGACAGTTGCTGAGAGGGACAGAGCATCTTTGGGCTTGCCCTGACTTGATATGATAGCAATTCTTGAAACCAAGACGGAACTAATTAGTCACATTACAACAAGCAAAATGGTAAAAACACAAGAAAAGTAGCAAGGAATATAAATAACAATCAAGGTTAGCTTGTACAGTACAATGTGATTGATCATAAACTTTTTTTTTGGAGAAAAAGAACAAGTAAATTACAAGACAACAGTTTCAAATAAGCACAGAGTTACACAAAAGCACAATTCACATACCATACTTAAAGCCATAACTTAATAATGCAAATTCTTAATTGAAGGAGCATAAATAAATATTAATTAGGAAAATGCTCCTGAACACAAATGAATAAGAGGACAATCATCAATATGTTAACAGGAAGACAATCATTTATGTGCTTATCAAGACGACAATCATTAATATGCTCAACAAAAGGGCAATCATTAATGTGCTCAAGAAGAGGACAGTGTGCTCAAGAAGAGGGCAATCGTTAATGTGCTCAACAAGAGGACAATCATTAATGTGCTCAACAAGAGGGCAATCATTAATGTGCTCAACAAGAGGACAATCATTAATGTGCTCAACAAGAGGACAATCATTAATGTGCTCAAGAAGAAGACAATCATTAATGTGCTCAACAAGAGGACAATCATTAATGTACTCAAGAAAAGAGCAATCATTAATGTGCTCAACAAGAGGAAAATCATTAATGTGCTCAATAAGACAATCATTAATGTGTTCAATAAGAATTCAATCATTAATGTGCTCAAGAAGAGGACAATCATTAATGTGCTCAATAAGAAGACAATCATTAATGTACTCAACAAGAGGACAATCATTAATGTGCTCAACAAGAGGACAATCATTAATGTGCTCAACAAGGGAACAATTGTTAATGTACTCAACAAGAGAACAATCATTTATGTGCTCAACAAGATGACAATCATTAATGTTCTCAATAAGAGGAAAAACAGCAAAAAGCAGGTCCTGTGTGCAGGTTGTTCATATTATAAATTCTATGAAAGTTAGAAATCAGAGTAGACCCAAAGGTCACCACCTTGGCAACACTGAATAGATGGAGCCTGTTACCTTGAATGAAATCTGTCTGGAGGGAGAAAGTCAGTTAGCTGCATATCCTTTACAAGACATCACAGTCAACCCCAGCATTTTTGGGCTGTTTGTGATTTCTTGGCAAGCTCATGTTCAGTAGTTTGCCATTGCTTTCTGAATGACTGGCACTCATACCATTGTATGAAAACCAACAGAAGGCGATCTGCTGCCAAATCTCCTGCAGCTGTGTTTCGACCGCGGTATGTGGGATTATGATTTGCATTTGTAAGCCCTTTGCCACAGAGCTAGGGCAGAGAAAACCTGACACAAATGCCTGCTGCAGTTGGACACGCCAACGCCCGAGAGGTATAAATCTGTGTGTGACACATTAATGTGCTCAAGAAGAGGACAATCATTAATGTGCTCAAAAAGATGACAATCACTAATGCCCTGAAAAGAGGAATGAAGGAGAAATCCAGAGTTAAATCTTTTTCTACTGCTTTATTCCCTTAAGAGAAGTGCGTCACATCTAGTTATGTACCTCAAAGTGTCCAGTTTCTAGCATGCATTTGCGCCAGATTTGCTTCTGCACGACAGATTCCATCCAAGGTAACGGGCTCTATCTACACATGGGTATGGCTTCTGGCCCAACACACCTTTGCCAGGGCAGTTGCATAATGGCCTACTCTTTTGCAATGTCCAACTTTCTGACTGTGCACGGCTCGCACACAAGACCTGTTTTCTCCCTTATCTGAGAAAACTAGGTATTCTATCTCAATACCCACTAGACCTGGAGGACATGATATTTGGCACAATGGTTCCTGGACAAAATCCCAGCCCTATGTTGAGATCAAAACCAGTACCTTCTAAGCCAGAGACAGACACCATATCCCCTCAACCAGTTCCCTCTGTCAGTGCAAGTAACGGGTCAAGCATTTTTCTCAATACAATGTGTAGAGTACTTACTTTCATCGCACCTGGGACCTGTCCACCCGGCAGGACACTCCCTCGAACAATGACCTGTGATATGGTTGCACTTTGTGCCATCAGGGCAGTCACATTTCTTCTCACAGTTCAGGCCAAAGAAGCCCGTCCTGCACTGATTCTCACAACGATTCCCCTCGTATCCAGGCTTGCAGTTACAGGTCCCTCTCTGGTAGATGAAAAGAAGCAAACCTGTTTTAGAGCTGCAATATTAGATTAGTAAGTAAAAGTTCTACTTTCACGTCTAAATGTTTTGTTTTGTAACAAGTGCAGAAGTAAAAATATCTAGGCACATGGATAACATCAGAAGGGAGATGCATTACAGAAATAAAGAACAGAACAGGACAAGCAAATAATGTGTTCTATCAAATGAAGAATATTTGATCTAATAAGTCCTTGTCATTGGAAGTTAGAAATAGAATTCTTGCATGTTACATAGAACCCGTTCTAACATACAGGTGAAATCCTGGACAATTAGTAAACAAACAAACACAACTTCCTGGAGGTTTTGGAGATATGGTTTTATAGAAGAAGGATGGAAATTCATTGGACAGCCAAAATGAATAATCTAGACATTATGAAGTTAAGTCACAAAGACAACTGATCACAAACATCAGAAACAGGGAGTCTTCATTTTTTGACCAAATTATGAGAAGACAAAAACTGGAACATGTGACAACTGGACAGATTTGTGAAAAGAGAGATAGTGGAAGACAGCGAGAGAAAATTCTTGACAGTTTTGTGTCATAGCACAGAAGGGAGACAGCACACAAACTGATACATGCCGCTGGAGATCCAAGATGTGAAGAAGTATAATCACCCACACCAATCGGCAAGGGGATGATGATAATGCTAGTGTATTGGACACATGTTGCTAAACCCATATTTTTATAGACCAATTAGCATGCATGGGTGATGTGTCAGTTGTCCACGAGCCACAATTACTTTCCAAGACATTTAATGGTACCCATGTCTCTACTGGGTCGACCAGGGAGTTCAGGTAAATTTTAACATGTGAATTAATTCCAATGCAGATTGAACCCCTGACCACCAGTACTGCAGGCAAGTGTCTAGCCACAACGCTGCCACGACTCTAAATCTGAAGTCCACTGCCACTACCATAATTTTCTATGTTCTTACCAAGAGACATTTATTTTTTTGATTGCTTCAAACTCCAGTATAGTCCATACTGGACTGATTTTTGTATATGGGCGAGCTTTCCCTATTACCAGTGTCCCTCTCCATAGGCAAACCCACTTCGACTTTTGAGGTACTCGTAATTTACACCCCTCAAGTCAAGAATGAGACACTTAAGTCCTAATGACCAATGTAGGAGGAGAACCCCCTACCTTGCCATCAGTGCACTGGAAGTTTAAGAAAGAGTGGTCTTATCCTTTTGGCCCTGCAACTTCCACCAAGAAAAATGTTCCCCTTCTTAGATCTCCTTCTGTAGACAGTTAGTCCTTCAACTAGGTCACATCACTGACAGTGATATATGCATGTGATTACAAGACATAGCAACACAAACCTGCCTCAGTCGTCAGTCCAGAGATGAAATTAACTGCACATCAATCCCATCCTCAGTATCTCCCTCAGAATGCGATGAGTGACAACACCAGTTCTGTGTTCGCTTTTCTATTTAGGACCCCTGTATAGCATTCCTGTTGGCTTCATACCTTTTGACTTGATGTTCTTGAAGTTTAAGCAACGATAGCAGATTTATTGTCATCACTTGATCTGTTTAATCGTCCTGCCTCTCTAAGGGCCCAGTCCATTGTTTGTCCACTGTCCATGGTAGAACAGCCCACAATCCTATAATCCTATTCTTTTCCTCTTACACAGGCATGTCCTGGCATAAACATTAAGCTGCTCTTTGCCAGTCTTGATCTGAGAGTCACAATCATGACTGATCCATGTACAATGAAAGACATTTACCCCAGGTTAATAACCATGATTTATCCATATATAAACAAATTGCTTGCATATCCTTTACAGACATCGCTGTCAACATCAGCATCTTTCAGCTGATTGTTGATTTCTTGGCAAGATTATACTTAGTAGTTTGCCATTGCTTTCTGAGCGACAGGCTCACATACCCCGTAAGTTACTGACGCAGTTAGAACCACTACCGATTCTTGCCGTCATCACGTTACTTACGAGAGTATACGAGATTACGGAGAAAGTCGTGTAACCTCTACACCAGGCAGGCCGGCGATTTATCCATATACAATGAAAACACCTCACATTAACAACCATGTGAACCCCATATAAAAAAAAAACTCCATACAAAAAAAAACAGACTTACTTCAGGTTGACAATCATGATTTATTCATGTACAAAGACAGATTTACCTCAGACTCACAACCATGATTTATTCATGTACAAAGAAACAAACTTACCTCAGGTGACAACCATACTTTATCTATGTGCAATGAAATACTTACATTAGATTCGCAACTATGATTTATCCATATACAAAGAAACGGACTTACATCAGACTAACAACCATGATATATCCATGCACAAAGACACAGACTGACCTCAGGGTCACAACCATGGGAGGTGTGTGTGTCACAGTCACAGGGTTGCATGCAGTTAAGGCCATAAGCAAATGGAGGACAAGGCTGGTTACATGACGAGCCAAAACGTCCTGGCCGGCAGTTGCAGATCCCATGTTTCCTATTGCAGTAGCCACTGGCACACTTTTGTGGGCACACCTGTTTACAGATAAGAGTATAAGGACATTCTTCAGACTGTTCTTTTGTAGTTTGTGTGTTGGCATATTTGTACATTGCTGTTAGTATCCAGGAGTTGGTCAATTTGTGGGGAACCATTAGGAGTTCAGCAAATTTTCTAAAGATTTAAGCACACACATAATCATTACAAAGCATATCCTTTGAAGAATGTTGCTCTCATCACAAGTTGCAGGAAAGAATCTTGATCTTTTGCTAGTTCCCCTTCCTCATGTATTTTTATGCCCAGAGTGTCTTCAATGGCTTGTGTCTATCATCATAAATACAAGTTAATGGGAATATTTTTAAACAGGTGAATCGGTACAATTATCCCGGAACAGTCATAACATCTTATGGGAGATGCCTTGAAGAGATTAGAACAAGAACTGCCATAGTAAAGGTAGCCTTTTGCATGATGGAAAACATACTGACCAATACAAAGATGTCATTTGCAACGAGACAAAGAGTGTTGAGATGCTACATAGAACTTGTACTTTTGTATGGATGTGAAGCGTGGACAAACATCTGATGGCTGTGGACATGTGATTTCTAGGGAATGTTCTTCTTCTCTTCTTTGCGTTCATCCGGAGTGTTTTTTCAGATGTGATTGCGGTGTGTCTAGTTAGGCACCCTTGGATCGAAACCCTTAGGCCAACACATCCGGCTTTTAGCGTGCATTTTTGACCAGGTTAGCATTCCTGGGAGACTCTCACTTTTGTGGTACTGTCCACCTCCCAGCTGGTAAAGTTGGAAGAGTCGGAGACTGCACGGTCATCCCTCAAATGAAGGCAGGGACAGTCCATAGCATTTTCCGCCATCCTGGGTGGCTTCCATAATTGCAGGGCCGGCACATAGCGCCCTGGTACTGGGCACACAGAGGGAATCGTCACGTCCTGCTCATGGCTGCTTTAATTCCTCACTTCAATATATTGGGCATTTCGTTCACCCCGAGCCTTTCCCGCACAAACCAAGCTGGTCTGCAGTCAGTATCCACTAAGCGAGTTTTTCGGACATGTGCTTGTCGTTGTGTCCGTCAGAGCTGTTCCAGACACGTCGGACATTCGGAAACTACCTAGTCAGAGCTGTTCCGAACAAGAGCGGCATTCGGAAACTAGGTAGTCAGAGCTGTTCCTAGCACAAGAGACAATCGGACGAGACAATTCACTCGGATGTAATTGCGTAGTGTCAATTTTTAGTTTGCCACCCGTAGGACGACACTTCCGACTTCCGGCGGGCATTTTTTAATGAGGTTAGCCTTCCTCTGGTTTCGTAGCACGTAAGACTGTTGTGATGTCGCCAACATCTCAGCTGGTCAATATAGAACGATCAGCGACATCGAGGTCGGCCCTCAAGGGAAGGCAGGGGCAGACCTTGGGCATTCCCTTGCTATCCAAGGAGGCTTCCATAATTGCAGAGCCGGCACATATTGCTCTGAGACTGGGCTCACCCGAGGAGTTGCCACGTCCTGCTCATGGCTGCTTTAGTTCCTCACTTCCATGTGTTAGGCAACCCGTTGCCACTGATCGCTCAAACACACACCAGGAGCGGTCAGACTGCGAGCGACATCCACTCGGTAAGCTTTTTATTTTGACTTCAGACCACGCAATAGGTCCGCTCGCCGTGCGTTCCATTTCGCGTCATTGAGATGTTCTTCCACTTTTGTCTATACTCTCTGTGAGCTGGATACAGACAGTTTTCGTAGCCATTTCCTTCGACTGGGGCACTTTTCTGACTTTTCGTACTCGCTCACCAGGTAGGCTACATGTGCTGCCGGCTCAGCACCTTACCTTCGTGCAGCAGTGGACGAGAAACGGCCTGGCCCTCTCATCCGGGAATCTCTCATATTCCCCAGCTGAGAGCCTTCGAACATGTAATAGAACTGAGCATGTAGCTTACTCAGTATCACGCTTCTATTCTCGGTAGGCGGGTATCGCGGCCTGGCTCTCAGATGTGAGGGTTTGTGGCTTAGAGGCGTTCAGCCACAGCCCTCGACAGGGAGCCTTAAGAGTTTTGTCCGGACCAGAAGCGTCTGCCTTCGTGCCTTCGTGCATAGGGAATGTTCAAAGAATACCATCGACAAACAGAAAAACCAATGAACAAATCCTACAAGAAACAAATGAACATTATAAACTGATTAGAGAAATTAGATGTAGACAATCACAATTTTTTGGTCACGTTATGAGATGAAATACATTGGAGAACTTGGTGAAAACTGACAAGATTGAGGGGAAGAGAACAAGGGGAAGGCACAGAAGTAAATAGCTGGATGGATTGGCCACGTGGCTTGGTCAGACAAGAACACAGAGCTGATCCACGACGCTGGTGATCAAGAGAGATGGTGAAACATGACCGCCCACGCTTATTGGCATGGCACATGATGATGATGATGATGATGATGATGATGATGATGATGATGATGATGATCATGGTGTTTGTGGCCCCCTGCCATTTCTCCTTGGAACAACCCCTTCCACCACTGCTCTTTCTAAACCATTATGACAGTTAATATGGCTAAAGTATTTCAATTTCCAAGAGATTGTGCTGTTTATAAGTCATTTTCCTTCATGTTTGGATCTTGTGAGATGTCAGTACTGTTTCTTCTTCTTCAGCCATGGTATTTGAAGAATTGTTCTGTAATGTTGTTTCAAAATTTCTTATCTGTGATTGAGCAATGGTCCATGCTCACAACCATATGCCATCAGAGATTACCACACATGAAACAACGTGTGAGAAGGGGACAAGCAGAGAAAGAGTGTAAACAAAGAATGACAGAGACACTGAGGAGAAAGGCGTGAAAATATATATGTGTGTTTATGTGTGTGTGTGTGTGTGTGCACGCGCGTGCGCGCGAGTGAGAGAGAGAGAGATAGAGAGAGAGAGAGAGAGAGAGAGAGAGAGAGAGAGAGAGAGAGAGAGAGAGAGAGAGAGAGAGAGAGAGAGAGAGAGCCAGCCAGCTAGCCAGCCAGCCAGACAGACATGGAGATAAAGACAGACAGACAGACAGACATGGAGATAAAGACAGACAGACAGACAGACAGACAGACAGACAGACAGACAGACAGACAGACATGGAGGAGAAAGGCATGCATACACTGAAAATGCATAAGAGAAACAGACAGATAAATTAACAGACATCAAAAAAGAAAGACAATTGTTCACAAAAGTTCCGGGCTGTTAGATTACAGTTACATTAACTTTTACATTACATACATAAAGATAATAGTGACCATTGCAGTTACAATTAACACAGTAATTATGGCACCATGTTTCCAGAATTTTCCTATTCTCTTCTTTAAACTGACACCGAAATTGGTAAAATATTGCTAAAAATTAACTGGAGCTCAATAAATCTTACTCAGTGGCCTGTTTAAAAATCAATGTATAACTTGAGACAAAATGCGCTGTATGGACAGGGCTAATATAGTCAATGCAGTGCAGCCTTCTTTCTGTATTAAAACAACTCCCATGGCAAGACTGCTGCAGGTATGTGAAGTGTTGGACCACCACATCTTGTAAGCCTGAGGAGGATTAAGTGGTCAGTCTTCCCCTCACGCAGCAAATGATGAGTGCTGGATTCAACCTCTTGTTTGACAGCGCCCATTTTATTGCCAGCATAACATCCTAACTGTTACATGAATGTACCTGATAAAAAATATAAACACCAATCCTGTATCAGAAACTGTAGTGAGTATGTGAAGTGTTAGGACCATTGTATGTTTGTAGGCCTGAGTGCATGAAGAATTGGTGGTCAGTCTTTGTCTCCTGTAGCGAATGATGAGAGCTGGCACCAGACCCTTATCCAACTAATAAATTGTAGGATATCAACAGCCGCAAATGAAGCCTAAATTAATAAATGATGAATTTTTGTTTGTTTCGTTTTTGTTTTTTTTTGCAATCGATCTGAATTCTAGCCTACTCCATACACATTACTTCTAGTAGTACTACAGGACTGAATTTTGCATGTGGATTAGTTTTCGTTATTACCAGTGTTCCTCGTCATCAGGCGAACCCATTCTGACTTCAGAGGTACTTGTAATTGACATCCCCAAGTCAAGGGCGAGATGTCAACATTTTAGTCTAGCTGACCAGTGTAGGGGTTCTTCTTCTTCTTCTTCGTTCATCCGGAGTTTTTTTTCGGATGTGATTGCGTTGTGCCTGTTTACAGCAGAGCTGCGTTCTTGCGCCGTTAGGCCGACACATCCGACTTCTGCGGGCATTTGTTGACCGGGTTAACCTTCCCGGGGGTTTCTTAGGACGTTAAGACTCTCATGTTGTGGTGTTATCCCCCATCCCAGCTGGTCCATATAGAACAGCCAAAGATCCTGGTCAGCCCTCAAGGGAAGGCAGGGGCAGGACCATGGGCATTCCCCGCCATCCAAGGAGGCTTCCATACTTGCAGAGCCGATACATAGCGCTCTGGTACTGGGCTCACCCAAGGAATCGCACGTCCTGCACATGGCTGCTTAGCCTCACTTCCGTATATTGGGCCTTCCGTTCACCATAGGCTGTTCTTCCGGAACCAGAAGTATGCAGTCTGCAGATGACATCCCACAGTGAGCTTTCGATTCGGACTTTCCACGTAATGGATTTGCTATCCAAGCAATATTCCATTTCATGCCACTAGGACACTTTTCCACCTTTTATGAAGCCCACACAATGGGCTTTTGATTCGGACTTTCCACGTAATGGATTTGCTATCCAAGCAATATTCCATTTCATGCCACTAGGACACTTTTCCACCTTTTATGAAGCCCACACAATGGGCTTTTGATTCGGACTTTCCACGTAATGGATTTGCTATCCAAGCAATATTCCATTTCCTGCCACTAGGACACTTTTCCACCTTTTATGAAGCCCACACAGCGAGCTTTCGATTTGGACTTTCCACATAATGGATTTGCTATCCAAGCAATATTCCATTTCATGCCTCTGGGTCTTCATGCACCTTTAAATGTCAACCTGTATGTAGTTAAAGTAAGCTGCGGTCAACTTGAGCTTGTTGATATCTCCATAGAGCTTGTCCTCAAATGAAGCAGGTGTGGGCCAAAATATCTTCCTCTGTTCTGCATACGTTGGGCAATCCTGCAGCAAATGTTTTGCTGTCATTTTTCCAGTTCTACAATTACATTCATCGGTATCTCCTATCTTTAGTTTATTGAACAAGTGGTATTTCAGCCTGTTATGTCCTGTGCGGAGTCTGAAGATTGCTACTTGTTCTCTTCGGTCGAGTTTGTAATATGCATCATCCTTCTGATGGCCTGGATGCTCAGATTCCCATTTGGTTCTATAAGTGCTTTTTATCAACCTCTTTGCCTCATTATAGGTTATGTCTATGTCAGGCTGTGGTAGTCGTCCGCCCTCTTTTGCCAGTCTGTCAGCCTCTTCGTTTCCAGGTATACTGCAATGTGATGGGATCCACTGTATTACAACTTTTTTGGATTTCTGGCATAGACCATGGAGTGCTGCTCTTAGGTCAGTTAGTTCTGTGCTGTTATTGCTCTTGAGTATTGAGACAGCTGACTTGCATCTGTGAAGATAGCTATTTGCTTCTCTTTATTTTCCTCCATCAGGAGCATTTCTGCTGCAGTTTTCAAAGCCTCTACCTCCGCTTTGAAGTTACTTGAAAATTTTCCAGTTGCCATTGAATGTGTTTTTTTCACTCCATTTTTTAAATTTAGGAGAATTCCTCCTCCTCCATTCTCTATTGAATTTTTGGCTGATCCATCTGTATATGCATGGGTCCAATTCCTGCTTGGGTAATGTTCTTTTATGTAGTTTAGGGTTATTTCTCTTCTTTCGGTTTCATGCTGAGTGTTCTTTTTCTCATACCAGGAATGTTTTCTATCATCTCAGGCAGTTGCTGCTGTCTCCAAGCTGGGAAGTTGTGTGCATTGTGTATGGGCTTGACTGTTGATATGTTAAGTATAGGATCTGCCCTAATCCTTCGTTTTGCAGTTTCTACAAAGTTGCTACGCTTCAGTCTTCCCTTTCCAAAACCATTAAATCTGTTGTACATAGGGTGGTCTGTCAATCTTCTAAATTTTTCTGCTTGTTGCTGGGCTCTGCTATCTCTTCTATCCTGCATTGGTTGTAAACAAGTGATCTTTTCTAGTTCATTAATAGGCGTTGTCTTCAGGCTTCCAGTTATGATTCGCATTCCTTGGTTTTGGACTCTACTTATTTTGTTAAAGTTTGACTTAGCTGCTGTTGCCCAAGCTGCAATGCCATATTCCAGTACTGGCCTCACCCGTCCAGTATATAACTTCTTGAGAACTTTCTCATCTGCTCCCCACGTTGTACCAGCAAGCTTTTTCATGATTGCCATTCTCTGCCTTGCTCTTGTTTGATTTTTCTCAACCTGTGTCTTCCATGTCAGGCGACGATCAAAGGTGACTCCTAGATAGTTTGGATTTTCTTCATGGCGCAATATTTTTCCATTCAATACCAGCTTAGGTTGCTGAGTTTTATTTGAGAGGGAGAACACTGTGCATGTTGTTTTCTCCTCACTTATCTTCACTAGCCATGATTTTGACCAGTCCTCTAGTGCTAATAAGGCTTGCTGTATTCTGCTGTTAGCTGTACTAATATATTCTTCAGATGTCCATATGGCTAGGTCATCTGCAAAGGAGGATGTGTGTACTCTGGCTGAAAAATTTTCTGTGATGTCATTTATATATGCTAGGAATAATGTTGGTGAAAGAACTCCTCCTTGGGGGACACCTTGCTCCAGCAGCATCATTTTGCTTGTTTGTCCTTGTACTTTTGTCCTGGCAGTTCTGTTCTCAAGGTAGTGGCTGATCCATTTATACATTTTTCCACAAACATGCATGTTTTGCAGTTTTACTTTAAGTCCTTCCTTCCATACTTTATCAAATGCTTTTTCTAAATCTATCCAGACTGCTAGTGTGTGCTTTTTCTCTTGGAAGGCATCCTCTATTTCCTGAGCTATATAGGTTATTTGATCTTCAGTGGATCTGTATTTTCTGAATCCTGCTTGGTGTGGTGTTAAGAGTTTGTTTTCTTCCAGATGCCATGTTAGCCTGCCATTGATAATGCGTTCCATTAATTTTCCTACACAGCTAAGTAGACTGATAGGTCGATAGCCATTTGGTTCTTCCAGGTCTTTTCCTTTCTTTGGGACTGGTATTAGTATAGCTTCCTTCCATGCCTGTGGGACTATTCCTCTCTTCCAGCTGTTATTTAGGACTGCTAGTAGTTTCTTCTTTGCCTTGGTGCCTAGTCCTATTAGCATTTCATTTGTGATTCCATCCTTTCCTGGTGATTTCTTCTTTTTTAGGGTATTCATTGCCTGTTCCATTTCTTCCATTGTTAGATTTGCCATCATATATTCTGCTGCTGTCTCTGTATTTCTATGATGTATCTGTTTGTCTTTGATTGCTTTCTTCTGTTCGGTTGTAATATCAATGTGGTTTGCATTTGCATAGTGTTCCATTAGTGCATTTGCAGCCTTTTTGCCTGTAAGCAAGGCATTTCCTTGTTTAATTGTTATTTGTTTGTTTCTAGGTCCTTCATTGTTCATGGCTTTCACTAGTTTCCATAGTTTGTTTCCATCCCTGTCAAAATTCAGGTTTTCTGTTTTTCCCTCCAACAATCTCTTGTTGTTTGATTTACTGTTCTTTTATATTTTGCTGAGATGGCTTTGAGAGAGATGTTTGCTTCAATTGTTTGTTCTCTCTCTGCTGTCTTCCTGGCATCTTCAACTTTGTCCTCCAAACTTTGTAGTTCTTCAGTCCAGTATGGTTTGTAATTTTTCCTCGCTCCTCTTGGAATGGACTCAGTGGCTGCCTGTATTATCGCTCTGTTTAGACTTTCCACCATTTGCTTTATGTTGCCATATCGTGTATTTATGTTTTCACAATATTTGTCTGTTAGTATGGCAAATCTGTCCCAATCTGCTCGTTTGTAATTCCAAGGGGGAAAGGCTTTTGCTCCTGTGGAACATACTCCATATTCATTTCAAGCTTGATTGGTCTGTGGTCACTACCTGCTAATTGGTCCAGCACATGGCGATCGATTTTGTGGAGGATGTCTCCTGTGCAGAAAGCTAAGTCTGGAGTAGAAGTGGTAAGCCATCTTCTGGAGTAGAAGCTCGGTGTGTCATCCGCTTTGTTGAGTAGATGGAGATTTGAGTCTATTTCCCAGTCCTCCAATTCATCTCCTCTTTTGTCAGTGTCTGGGTATCCCCATCTTTCTGAACGGCTATTAAAGTCTCCGACAATAATGCAGTTTGTGTCAGTTATTTCATGTTTGAGAGTGTAAGGTCCTTATCTGCTGGGCTATACAGATTGTAGATTCTTATTTTCACGTCCTTTATCATTATATCAACACCTATAATTTCTGTTTGGTTGTCAGAGATCACAGATACTTCGCTGCAAGGTATTGTATTTCGTGTAAGTATTAGAACTCCTCCTTTGTGTCCTTCGCGGTCGAAACGTGTGGCCTGATATCCTCTGACTGAGAATTTGTGATTGGCGTTGAGGTGTGTCTCTTGAATGCATGCCACATCTATTCTATCTTTATGAAGACGCTGTGTTAGGGAGTCTTTCTTCTTGTAAACTCCTTCGGCATTCCACTGTAGTATGTTGAGTGTCCGGGGTATTTGGTCAATAGCTCTTAACCTACTCCTCTGTGCCTTGACTCCACAGCACAGGGGAAGGTGACCACCAGTAGTCATGGGTGGACCCCCTCGAGGCAGGGGGCCCGGCACTATCACCGCCTGATGGGACTTCACGGGATTAGCACCATATCGATTAATTTTGATTTGTGACATCATGAATTAAGTTACGTTGCACTGCTTTGTCAAGCCTGTGGCTCAGTACATCCGATTTCGACAAGCATTTATTCGGGATGCTTTCCCTAGCCTTTGACTGTCCCCAGTCTACCTACAAGGCAGCAGGTAGCACGTTGCACTGCTTTGTCAAGCCTGTGGCTCAGTACATCCGATTTCGACAAGCATGTATTTGGGGTGCTTTCCCTAGCCTTTGACTGTCCCCAGTCTACCTACAAGGCAGCAGGTTTGTGTGTCTCTTCGTCTGGTCCCTCTCCCTTGACCTGTCCGACATGGGTGGCCCTACCAGTAGCTGTGCTACCGTCGGCATAGCTCTTGGGGTCATTGGGACGCACAAGCCCCTCTACCTCGTCACGGTGGACACACAGCAGAGGGGGTGTAGGGGTTGAACTGGCTACCTTAGTATCAGCACACCGGAAGTTTAAGAGCAAGCATTCTTATCCATTCAGCAATGCTTACCTCCATAAATTTTGAATATAAAAACAATATAATCCCACAAATACAAAAGTCATTACCTGATCACAGTTATCTCCAAAGAAGCCTGGGGGGCAGCCGTCCTCGCAGAACTCGCCTTCAATGCCGGCTGGACACTTGCATGTTCCTGTCACATGATCACACTGGCCTCCATTCTTGCAACGACATGGACTGTTGCAATCAAAGCCATATGTGCCCTGAGTAGAGATTGATCATTAACATGGTGAGATTTTTCAGGGCACTGGGTTGAAGTTTGAGGGTATTGGGTTGGAGTCTGAGAGCATTAGGTTGGAGTCTGATGGAATTGGGTTGGAGTCTGATGGAATTTGGTTGGTGTCTGATGGAATTGGGTTGAAGTCTGGTGGAATTGGGTTGGAGTCTGATGGAATTGGGTTGAAGTCTGAGAGTACTGGGTTGGAGTCTGATAGAATGGTTGGAGTCTGATGGAATTGGGTTGGAGTCTGGTGGAACTGGGTTGGTATCTGATGGAATTGGGTTGGTGTCTGATGGAATTGGTTTGGAGTCTTGGCATTGGGTTGGAGTTTGAGAACATTGGGTTGGAGTCAGGGCATTGGGTTGGAGGCAGGGCATTGGGTTGGAGTCTGATGGAATTGGGTTGGAGTCTGATGGAAGTGGGTTGGAGTCTGATGGAAGTGGGTTGGAGTCTGAGGGTATTGTGTTGGAGTCAGGACATTAGGTTGGAGTCTGAAGGCAGATGACAATGACATTTCTAAAATCATCTAGGAAACATGACTAACCCTATGTTGCAACAGGACCGAGTTCACTGCACCAGATTTTATCCCTATGGCATGGTCTATTTCCACAGAACGGCCTGCTAAAAGCATCAAACACAGCATGGACTCCATAGCTCCAACAACAATCCCCAGGTCTCTCTGAGAAAATTGCACCCGTAAACTGAACAACGGAATCTGGAAACAAACTCATGATCTTCAGAGTGCAAGACAGTCGGCTCAACCACTTCACCACAGAGTTAAAAGAGATAAGATGATAATCCAGACTCCTTACGGCTTTCTCTGCACCACATCATATCTCTTCTAGAAGAGTTGCCTTCCATCTTGGTTGGCTGAGTCATTCTTTCTTCCTTATCTGCAGAATTGTTCATGGTTGATTGGACTTTACAGATAAATTTGTTCTACAGGACTGGGAGGCCAATCCCAGACCAACCCTCCTTAGTCCCCTCTTATGACATGCACAATAGCTTACGGTGTTACTATTCTCTGCTTACCTTCAAGGCCCCACTAACATGCGGGCAAGAACATTTACAGTGTTACTGAAATATAGCATGTGCTACAGTTTTCTCGCACTGAGCTGAGAGGCTTCTAGTATTAATCAATCAATCAGATGTTGTCTCCATAATGAAGGTTGACTTTAATGGATCTCTAACACAGTCTGTCTCAATCTTAGTTTTGCTCACATGCCTTCTACCTTACCCTTCAGTATGGTTTTTATAAGAATGTTATAAGAATTTTTAACGTAGCTGAAATATTTCATTTGTCTCTATTTTATTTCTTTCATCAACTCTTTTTTCTTTCCCAATTTTTCTAGAACCTTTGTACTTGATTGCTTTTTTTCCTCTATGAAATACGACATATTCATTCTTCTGTATATCCACATCTACAGGGCCTCTATTTGACTTCATGATAGCTTGTTTCTTGTCAAGGCTTTCACACTATACAGTAGTGTTGAGTATAATGTGAAGGTATAGATTAAAGAACCAATAAGCATTTCAACAGTATGATGATGATATTTGAATTCAACCTACTGGCAACTGGCCGTCTTGACAGACGTTAGCTTGTTACACTATGCTTCAAAGATAGGCATAATAGCTATAATTCAGGGTATTAGCGAATGTGACTGATAAGTCCAATTCGAGCAGATATTTGAATTCAACCTACTGTCACCCTGCTGTCTTGACAGATGCTAATTTGTGACACTGTAAATTAAAAATAAATTAGGCATAATAACTATAACCCACGATGGCAGAAAAATGATGGCAGTAAATGGAAATCTGAGTAGGGTTGAATTCAATCACATAATTATATAATGAATTAACTAACACAAAGTCCTGTCTTTACTGATTTCCATGCACTGGATGCCTCTTACCTCAGGGCACATCTCATTACACAAGATCCCCTCCACCCAGGCTGACAAATGCAGGCATCTTGCTGCTGGTTGCACCTGGCCCCGTTCAGACAGTTCTTACAGGTGTAGAGGCATTCAGGTCCGAATGTGCCTGGGATACACCCTACAGTTGATGGACATCAAGAACACATTCATGTCACACACAAATTGTTCTACACTGAAACATTATAGACTAAATAAGACAGCACACACAACAAAAAAAGAATAACTAAATAATAAAAATATTATGAGTTAATATAAGTAATTTTTCAAAAAGTTACACATTAATGTAATTTTTAAGAATGAAAATTCAATTAAAGATCACAATGATTTGGTTAAAGACTTTTCTCACTGTTTGTTTTTAATTTACTGGTCAACTGTAAAACCAGAAAAAAAAATTTGTAAATAACAAAAAAAACTAGTAAAAGTCTTGGTAAGTAATTGTTTAAAATGTCATACCACACAGTTGTAATTTTAAAAATACATAATCAATATTTAAATGTTGTGAGAATGTGCTTTATAATTTTTTTCTCAGGGTTTTTAACTTACTGTCAAACTGCAAAAACAAAACACAAACAAATTTACTGAATAATACACCTGTGATGTATGTAATGTTTATTTAAATGTTACAAATTAATGTAATTTTAAAATGTAAACATTCACCCTTTAAAAGCCATGATGATTTGGTTCTACATTTTTCTCTCAGGGTTTAATATTTACCATTAAAATTTAAGGTTCATTATTCTCATTGCTTTCAAAAGTATATACTATGTTGTAAGTGGTAATAGATGAGAATATTTAAAATTTACAACCAGGACAAACTGAAACAAAAACAGCTCAAAAGAAGTTACCCCATCATGAATGCCTAGAAATATGAGCCCCACATTTAGGCTTTCCAACCTTATTGAGCTTGAAAATCTTACAATTTAATTAATTTTAAAATAAATAAATAGCATAAATATTAGTATAACTACATATAATTAATTTAATTAATCTAAACGATGAACATAATAAGTTTAGGATTAACATGGGTTGTTTTGATGCCCAACAATCATCTGTTTGCTATACATAGGAATTAATAAGCAGGGACAGAAATAAAAATTTTAAAAAACAAGTGGGACAAAGTGGAGACACTGTAAAAAATATCTGAGACAGAAGTTAAAGAAACAAGTGGGATAGAATGGAGACACAGTAAAAAATATCTGAGACAGAAGTTAAAGAAACAAATGGACAGAGTGGAGACACAGTAAAAATATCTGGGACAGAAGTTCAAGAAACAAGTGGGACAGAGTGGGGACATGGTAAAAATATCTGGGACAGAAATTACAGAAACAAGTGGGGCAGAATGGGGACACAGTAAAAAAACATATCTGAGACAGAAGTTAAAGAAACAAATGGACAGAGTGGAGACACAATAGAAATATCTGAGAGAGAAGTTACAGAAACAAATGGACAAAGTGGAGACATGGTAAAAATATCTGGGACAGAAGTTAAAGAAACAAATGGACAGAGTGGAGACATGGTAAAAATATCTTACAGAAACAAATGGACAGAGGAGACATGGTAGAAATATCTGGGACATAAGTTAAAGAAACAAGTGGGACTGAGTGGGGACAAGGTAAAAATATCTGGGACAGAAATTACAGAAACAAGTGGGACATAAAAAAGTATCTGGGACAGAAGTTATAGAAACAAGTGGGACAGAGTGGAGACATGGTAAACATATCTGGGACAGAAGTTAAAGAAACAAGTGGGACATAAAAAATATCTGGGACAGAAGTTAAAGAAACAAGTGGGACATAAAAAAGTATCTGGGACAGAAGTTAAAGAAACAAGTGGGACATAAAAAAGTATCTGGGACAGAAGTTAAAGAAACAAGTGGGACATAAAAAAGTATCTGGGACAGAAGTTAAAGAAACAAGTGGGACATAAAAAAGTATCTGGGACAGAAGTTAAACAAGTGGGAAATAAAAAAGGTGCCTTTTGCATGCCTACGGTGTGTTGGGCACATACAGCAAGACTGGACTAATCTTCAACAACCAGTGTAGAGTCCCAGTACTAATGGTACCAGTTGCAATCTAAATTTAGTCCACCTGGCCTTTCCTCACAGAACTAAGTGTTGATCAGATCCTCTGGGCACTGCCTGCCACACCATTCTATTCAGGCAATGATGATGTTCTTCCACACTATCCTCATTATTTCAAAGGGTCGTGACTACATCTCCTTGTCATCTTACAGACCAAACGGCGCTCTGTAGATGATGTGGTCGGTCTCACGCTGGCTGCCTTGACTTTCCAAGACTTCTTAGAACCCAAAACCTCAAGTAGGGGAGGTCGGTGTCTAGCCACTACGCCACCTTGGCTCCCAGATACACTATAAAAAAGTTTGCTATATATTCTTTACAGAACGTTGCAGTCAACACCAGCATTTTTGTGATTTCTTGGCTAATTTACATTCAGTAGTTTGTCATTGCTTTCTAACGACCGGCACTCACACCACTGAAAGAAAACCAAAACAAGGCATTCTGCTTCCAAATAGCCCACAGCTGTGTTTCGAATGCCTTATGTGGGATTAGTGAATTGTGTTTATAACCCCTTCACCACAGATCCGGCTAAGAGAATCACAATATTGGGACAGCAATGTGGGTTAGAATGAGATGTAGTATATGGAATAGAATTTACAGTAATAACTATGATTCAATAATATTTTCTTTAAGCTTTAAGTAAAAAATAACAATACAAACAGCATGTTTATTATGTGTTTCAAACCCCTGACAGGTTCAACCTAGCTAATTTCACCAATTATTATTATTAAAATATGTAATAATTTCAGTCATACCTATGGCAGATTGTTTACAAATCTTGATCACCATCAACTGACATGTGATTCATAAACATGTGAAATTGATCAAGCAAGAAAACAATATCCAAGACTTTATCCTATAAGTATAATGAAATATTGTCTTCCATTTTTCACAGAAGAAAGCAACTCTTAAATAAGCAAACAACCAGTACCTGGGGTCAAAGTTTTCATGCATTGGAGACGGGATAAACTTCAACTGAATATTTTGTTTTGCATTGTCCTGGTTATACATTTGAAATATCATGCCTTTTGCCATTTATAACACCAATATAATTTTTTTTAAACCATGGGCATAATTAATCCTTAATCTTTAACAACACATTAAACCTCAGAATGAAAACTTCTGTACCTAAACCCCTTGTACTTTAAGAGTTAATACATTAATCAAAGTAATTTTTCAATTGGGACTGACAGAAGCATGATCATATTAATCAAAGAACCCTTTCAATGGGAGAGAAAGAAGCATACATTTTTCAACATTCTTTAAGTCATGATAAACGTATTAATCAAAGTACCTTATTAATGGGACAGACAGCAATACGCATCATGCAATACATGCAGTATTCTATCATATGCATCAAGTCCACAACAAGGAAACAGATGAGTAAAATTTATATATATTTATGTAGAGTTTTTCATGTGGTTTATCGGTGTGTGATTGTTGTTTGTGCGCTGAAGAAGGCTTTGGCCATAATATCCACTTTGTTACTTGAAATTGCATTCTGTCAAACTTACAGTCTATCTTGTTTTTTGGTTATTTGTTCATTACAGACAGTAGCATTCATTTTTCAACATGCAATTAATCATATTTAACGTGTTAGTCAAAGCACCCTTTCTATATATATATATATATATATATATATATATATATATATATATATATATATATATATATATATATATATATTTAACATGCAACAATCTCTGGATTACCATAAGATGTTTTTTTTTTTTTTAAACTGTGAATAACTGTGAATCGGTGTACAAAAACCTCTAATGAGTCGCCAGTAAACACTGAACATTAAAATCTATTGTGAATATAACCAATTGGTGATTGATATGAACAGATATATACTTTGTGTAAACTATCAATAAAATAACACAAAAACTCATGTTAATACAGCCAACTGGTGATTGATAAGAACAAAGAAATACTTGAATTTCATAGAAATTATTGGCAACTAATGATTGACAAGAACAGAGAAATTTGTGAATTTCATGTAATCTACCAGACAATTGATGATCAACAAGAAGATACTCGTAGATATACTCGAATTTCACATAAACTATCAATCTTCAATAAAGTACATAATAATGAATGTGAGCACGGCCTAAGGAGATCTAACAGAAACAGGGAGATAATGAGACTCTGTGAGTGATTACTAATACATGATTGCTACAATTGGCTGTTATATTCAATCACCACAAGAGAATCATGATACAGAGAACACCACAAGAGAATCATGATACAGAGAACACCACAAGGGAATCATGATCCAGAAAACACCACACATGCCTTCACAGAATGACCACCATATCTTACATTTGGCTGGCAGTTTCAATCACCACAAGAACATCATGATACAGAGAACACCACAAGAGAATCATGATACAGAGAACACCACAAGAGAATCATGATACAGAGAACACCACAAGAGAATCATGATACAGAGAACACCACAGGAGAATCATGATACAGAGAACACCACAAGAGAATTATGATACAAAGAACACCACAAGAGAATTATGATACAAAGAACACCACAAATACCTTCACAGAAAGACCACCATCTGTTACATCTGGCTGTTATATTCAATCGCCACAAGAGAATCATGATAAAGAGAACACCACAACAGAATCATGATACAGAGAACGCCACAAGAGAATCATGATACAGAGAACACCACAACAGAATCATGATACAGAGAACGCCACAAGAGAATCATGATACAGAGAACACCACAAGGGAATCATGATACACAGAACACCACACATGCATTCACAGAATGACCACCATCCGTTACATTAACAAGAACACCATCATGTAGCAGGACTTCTGCAGAAAGTCACTTTCACCATCTTGGGCCACCTAAATGGCTCAAAATGTCCTCCTTAGTGATGGTGAAATGGTCAATGACTCACATCCATATTTTGCCACAGAAAAGATGCATGCTCTCAAATATTTTTACTTTGTTTTCTGTGTCATAGCCTTTCGTTGTTGTCTAATTTGTGCATTGTACAGGAGTCGAGTATTTAAAGTTTGTTCCATTTTCAATTTCTTCATTGCTGATTGTAATTTTTAGTTGACATGTAGTTTATTCTGCGGACATGTTTTGTTGCTGTATGTTCCAAAAAAACAGAACAAAAAACAATAGACTATGCAGCCAAAATTCAAAACCAGGTGACTCAGCAGAGTGCAAATGAAACAAAAATGTTATGTACAAAATGATATGTTGAGTGCCTGTCAGGTAATGTCATACGCAAGAGCCTAATGTGGACATAAAATTGCACTAAATATCATGTAAATGCAGGCAATTTCAGTTTGACAAGATCAGTGAAATACTGAACAAACATGTCCAACAATAAATCTTCCGTGAGCAGAAGACATCAACTTCATTGTGATGATCTACCAAACAAATACATGCATTTGACAACAGAAGTTCCCACGTTTCTCACTGCCACAAGAGTTGAAAACAACAGCGCTAACAAAGTTCACAACCGAAAAACAACCAAAGATTAAATACATTTGTCTTCTTCTTTTCTCATGTATCATCCACTGCGGGCATACACCCTCAAGCAACACATGCCAAGCCGTCCCATCTGCCCCTACCTCCTGCAGCTTCCTCCATATTCACCCAATATTATTCACCCGTTTTTAATTCCTTCTCCGTGTGTTTTTATGTCTCCCACTATTTTGTTTGCCTTGTGGATTCCAGACAAGAGAGTGTCTATTTATACTTTCCTCGGGTGGTCTCAGTCTGTGTTCTATACAGCGTCTTTTCCTCACCCTCTTGATGTGTGCAGCTCTCTCCATGAGCTCAACATCAGTGGTTTATTCATTTATTTGTTCAGTTCTCTCCATGAGCTCTACATCGGTGATTTCGTCATACCATTTTACTCCCACTATTCGACGTAAGCAACGATTAATGAATGTGTGTAGTTTATTATAATTCTCTTAGTCGTTGTCCATATTTCTGATCCATACAGTAGTACTAATTTCACACTGGAGTTATCTCAGAAGTTGCAGCAATTAACCTGATGGCGAGGTACACTTGGTAATAGGAAAAGCTAATACACATGCAATCATCCAGTGCATTAGAAGTAGTATAGTGTGTATTTTTAATAACTGCAGTGTTTGAAAATATTGCTGGTCCAAGTTTTGTATTCCCCCTCTGTAAAGTTCATGCAACATAATAGATAAATACAAAACTTGGACTGGCAATATTATCAAACACTGCACAGTCATTGAAATTACACCTTGTAGCACGTGTATGGACTACGTTTAGGTTAAACGCGAGTAACCAAAAAAAAACTAAATAAAAAAAAGCACTGGAGTAAAGTTTCAAAGTTTAGTGCTAAGTTTAATTTCTCTAGACTTCCACAAATTTTCTAATGCTATTATGAAAGCAACTCTTGCCTTTGTATTTATTTTATATCTTTCATTCTGTTCTCCCTATCGTTTTCTACATTACTTCCCAAATAGGTGTATGATTCTGTCTCTCAAAGTGAAGTTTCACAAAAGGAGATTGCTTTGAAATACATTTGCAACTAAGTTTTCATGAAATATTTCAACACAATGAAGAAAGACCCTTTCAAATCAAGATTTTAAAACAAAGGTTACAACTCTGATGCAACGACCACAAAAGTTCACAAAGACGAAGATGAAAACAGTGACATTCCATTCCTGTGACCAAAACACAATAATCAGAAATAAATAATAAATTACAGACAAACAAAATGACTGCAGACTGACAAGACAAGACACTTTCCACAACGCAAAGGAGAAACAAACTCACTTGAACGCAATACCATAAACCAGGAGTTGAAAATGCTAGCGACTGTCAACAAGTATTAGGGGTTGAAAAAGTTATACAACAGGGATCGAAAATCCAGGTTTATATAAATTAATTATTAAAAATAAAAGATAAAAGTTATTCCATATCAGAAACTGCTGTTGGGATGTATAGTGTTAGATCTTCACATATTCTAGACTATGACTTATGAGGTAGGGTGGCCAGTTCCCATACTCATCACGTTTCCTTCCCAGAGAATTTTGAAAGTTATCTGACACATATTTTTATGAGACTGGGTTGACACCAGGACAGTACTGGTGGGAACAATAATCTTTTCTGTGCTTGGGATCAACCCTGACCAGTCTTGGCAGGCACTACACTAACCACTTTGCCACCACCGACCCTAATTGTGTAACATGTCATTAAAACATACTTATAAACTGTAAATAAAGTGTAAAATATCACAAAAGTGTTATGTGAATTCTGAATGTGTAAAATGCCATCAAAACATACTTTTTTTAAAAGTTGCATATCTCTTACAGGATGTTGCAGTCAACCCAGCATTTTTCAGCTGCTGTTGAAGTTCTTAGCAAGATTAAGCTCAGTAGCTTGCCACTGCTTTCTGAGCGACCGGCTCACATACCCTGTACGTAACCAACGTGGCGCGATCCGCTGCCGAATCTTGCGCAGCTATGTTCCACACATGGATATACAGGATTATGGATATACAGGATTACGGAGAAAGTCGTTAACCCCTTCGCTAGTGAGACCAGCTAAATAATGTGTAAAGTATCACAGAAGTGTTATGTGAATTCTGAATGTGTAACACGTTATTAAAACATACTTACATAATGTGTAGTTTCACAAAAGTATTATGTAAATTGTTAATGTACTGGTTATTGGTCATGGCATGTAGAACAAGTCTTATAAGTGCTTCGTCTCTGTCAGCCATTATCAAAGTGTATGGATGCTAACTAACCCCAAGTACTCTGCCTGGTGATACACCTAACATGTCTATAAAATCAGTACTAGTTCCAGTTTATATTTTATATTCCTTTAGGCTGAGGATTGTTATCTCAATATATTATATACCTCTGCATCAATGGACTTTGAGAAATTCTACACATCTTCAGTCATCCGATGCAGCAACCATAGTATCTCTATTGACTGTTCCCATGAGTAGTTAGTTAGTTTATGATATCTCCTCTGACTAACCGCCCAGAATGATGGAAGATAGACAGACAAGCAGCTAGATCAGTGGTTCTCAACCTTTTTTGGCCCGTGCCCTCCTTCACCATATTTTCAGAACGTCATCCCCCCACCCCACTACTATAAAAAATTTGGCCCGTGCCCCCCTTCACCGTATTTTCAGAACGTCATTCCCCCCCTTTCATATTTCCTATCTAAAAATCCCCCCACCCCTACACAGTATAGGTAAAAATGGAAGGTAAATTTAATAGCAAATATTAAAACAAATCTAGACATCCACATAAATCATGATTTGTGGGTCTGCTTACTTTATAAAATGAATTTTAGAAGGATGAGGCGTACATAACTGTAAAGTATGAAGGGAAAAACAATATCAAGTAATCGGTTCTTGTACTAACACGATCTTGAAATGGTCTTCATTCCCCCCCCCCCCCCCCCCCCCCCCTGGAAACCATAAAATTCGGTTGAGAACCACTGAGCTAGATAGATGGACAGAATGAGTGTTATATTCCAGGTAAACTGTGCCATAGAATTCCATCTAAAGTGAGCGGAACACTGCTGTAGCCAACTGTCAAGTTCAATTAAATCTAACCACCAGAAAAGTATAAAACTTATACAAGAAAATGTTAGTCTTTGAAACAGCCAGCCCCCATGCAGCCGCCAAGCTTCAACTGACCCTAATGATGCACATTTTAAAATCAGCTTTAATCATACATGTACGTGATAAGTTAGTCTTGATCTTCTCAAGCTCTAATGATATACAATATGATGAGATTACTATCATCCCAAGCTCTAATTATGCTACTATTATACATATATCAAATGATACACAAATGATATGATAATCATTCCCATCTCCAAAGATATACACCATATATGATAATCCCCATCTATAATGATACATGAATGATAAGATAATCATCCCCATCTCCCCTGATACTATACAATATATAAATCTGTTCATCAGATACAAATAAATAATAATAAAATAAATTGCCCTGAAGCAGTTTCTTGCTACAGGTCTATGATGTGATAGCGCCACGACATTTTGTATGCCCGAGAGCAAGGAGGAATAGGTGGCCAATATTTCCCTCACTTAGGCAAGCAAGCAGTCCAGGCATCGAACCCATGCCCAAACGTCATAACATCACCAGTACAGTTACCTATCAATAATCTACCCTATCTCTATTGATACACAAGATGATCTACCCTATCTCTAATGATACACAAGGCAATCTATCCTATCTCTCATGATACACATATGCTAAGATACTCATAATCTATCCTATCTCTAATGATACACAAGATAAGCTATTCAACATCTCTAACTATACATAAATATGATAAAGTAAATATCTCTATCTCTAATGATAGAAATACTCTAATATACTCATAATATATCCTAACTCTAATGCTACAAAACTGCAAAGATACTCATAATGTACCCTATCTCTAATCACACACACATACACTAAGATACTCAGAATCTACCCTAACCATACACATACACTAAGATACTCATAATGTAACCTCTCTAATGATACACATACACTAAGATACCCATAATCTAACCTAACTCTAATGATACACCGTCGCTAAGATATGCATAACGTACACTAACTCTAATGATACACAATAAGTAAGAAAATCATCCCCCTTTCTCATTAATGATACACAAATATGAAAAGATAAACTGATCCTTCTCCATTCCTCGATCGAGGGGAGTACATCACAATTAGCAATACACCCTAAAAGGCCAACAATCGGCATGTATTTGTGTCACGTTTACTCCCTCTATCTAGAGTCAATTCAACGTCATTGGCTCTGTCTAGCCATTGGTAGGTTTTCTTTCCTAACAAGTTTGCCAGAGTGGTGACCTTAAGGCCTACTCTTTGTAATGTCCCCACTCTATTGGTGATGTGATCAAAATCATACCAGCCGCCTTCTTTCCCAAGACACTACCTGGTGCTCTGTATAGTGCTATAATAAAAACTAATTCTGTATACTGGTATAAAAGTTACATAATATTAGATTAAGAAATAACAACAACTATACCATAAAAGCTGTCTTAATTATTTGGAATATTTAAAAGCACATACAAAATGAAACTTTATGAAAGCCACATAATATGGCGTTTAGTATTTTTAAGACCAAAAAAAAAAAAGTCTTATTAAGTAGTTTGTGGTGGTTTTTAAAAATATACTTAAATTTTGTTTTAAAATGTCGACTAATATATTTTGTGTCTTACCTGATCGGTTTCCTTTTGAAGCAGAGGAATTTAAAAGTTGCAAAAGGTTAGATGTCAGTGTAAGCAGTTAATCACTAAATTCGTCTTCACAAATAAAACAGTTAAGAACAAATCTATCAATTCACTGATCAAATAAAACAACTGAAAATGGGAGACACTCCATGCAGGTACAGACAAAACTAGTAAACAAATGGCAAAGTCAGCTGGGTTACACAACAGTAAAATTAATTGGAAATATGAATTCTTTACACTGGAAAACATATTTTTAGTCTGGAAAATATTAAACTTGAAAAGATCTAACATATTAAACTTTGGAAAGTATTAAACTTTTAGTCTGAAAAATATTAACTCTGGAAAGTATTAAACTCTTCAAATAAAAGGTAGTCCCGCTGCAGCACTCCGTTGGAATGTAAATTCTTAGACCTTCACATATTCTAGACCAGTGGTTCTCAACCTTGTTTTGGCCCATGCACCCCTTCACCATATGTTCAGATTGCCATCCCCCCCCCCTTTTGTATTTCCTCCCTATAAATCCCCCCCTCCCCCTATACAGTATATGTAAAAATGTAAGCTAAATTTAATAACGCATACTAGAACAAGTCTAGACGTCTGATTTGCAGGTCTACTTACGTTATAAAAGAAATTTCAGAAGGGCGAGAAGTACAGAACTGTAAAGTATGGAAGGGAAAACAATATCTAGTAATCGGTTCTTGTATTAACACGATCTTGAAATATCTTAATTTCTCTCCCCCTCCCCCGAAATCCTAAATTTAAAGCTTACTGCTTGTTACAAGTTTTAAATATTCATTTTTACACAAATTAGTTGCATATCCTTTACAGAACATCGCAGTCAACCCCAGCATTTTTGGCTGTTTGTGATTTCTTGGCAAGTTTGCGTTCAGTAGTTTGCCATTACTTTCTGAACGACCTGCACTCATACCATTTTATGAAAACCAATGCAAGACAGTCTGCTTCCAAATCGGCGGCAGCTGTGTTTTGAGTGTTTTATGTGGGATTGCGATTATAACCACTTCGCCACATTTCCAGCATCTTTTTAAAGTATAAAAGTTATATATTTTTAGAAAAAAACTTATTTTTAACCCTTTCCGTACCATACATTTTATAAGTAAACCTGCTGTTTATGAGTTATTGAGTTAACTACTTCTGTCTTCGGGTGCCATCATTAACAAACCCTTCACCCTTCTACATTAATTACTGTGCAAATGGGTACCACGATATGTCCCAGGAGGCAAAGGTTATCGATATGAAACAAATCACATTAATAAATTCTGCATTAATTACTGTAGAAATGGCTACCAAGAAATGTCCCAGGAGGCAGAGGCTGCCACCATGATACTAATCACATTAATAAATTCTGCATTAATTACTGTAGAAATGGCTACCAAGAAATGTCCCAGGAGGCAGAGGCTGCCACCATGATACTAATCACATTAATAAATTCTGCATTAATTACTGTAGAAATGGCTACCAAGAAATGTCCCAGGAGGCAGAGGCTGCCACCATGATACTAATCACATTAATAAATTCTGCATTAATTACTGTAGAAATGGCTACCAAGAAATGTCCCAGGAGGCAGAGGCTGCCACCATAATACTAATCACATTAATCAATTCTGCATTAATTACTGTAGAAATGGCTATCAAGAAAAATATTGGGTTAACACCATATACCCAACACACCTTAAAGTGATGAAAATTATCCTTTACTTTATTTAATGTAAGACTAGTATTCCAGTCCAGTATTTCTACAAGTCACTTATGGTAAGCTGGGTGTTGACTTGTTTTTGAATGTTTCATAGTTTTAAGTCAATCTGAAGAACTAAGCCTCAAATGACTATTAATAATTTGTCAGAAAGTAGTTTCCAGCCATGAGTCTGTGACGTGATAGCACTAACACATTTTTTAGGCCTAAGAGCAAGAAGGAATATGTGGCCAATCGTTCCTTCACTTTAGCAAGTGACGAGTTCAGGCATCCAACCCGCTTCTAATCATGCTCATGACATTATGAGTGCAGTTTCCTATCAACTTCGCTTGCAGACTGCTAAATTACTATCACCAATCATGAATGGAAATTGACTGCCAAAGATAATGAGCTTGTTAAAAGGTGTTAGTTGTGCATGGATACTAAGCGTTAAATAACTAGCATTTTAGAAATGAAACAAAAATAAACACTAAATAAATATATTCTGCATGGGTTAACCAAGAACTAGCATTCTAAGAAAAAAACAAATAAAACACTAACTAAAGATATTCTGCATGTCAGAAAGTTCCTGCGCAAGAATGCGGTCGTCATACTCGGACTCTGCTGGCACGACAGGCCTGGGAGAGCCTTGGTATCTAATCTTTGGCAGGTCTCCTCTCTGTGGACCTCGGTCATCTATCAGCGACTCTGATGCTACAAGAAAGGGGTGACAACAAAATGGACAACATAAACATAATCAATGAATAAATGTGATCAGACTGAAGCTGTACAACACCAATTGGGAGGGGAAAGCCAACAATGGTGGTGAGGAAACAATTGATATGCCACAGCTAAATAAAATATACAAAGACAGTTAAAAAGAAGAAAAGCATGTGACATTGTACAAGGTGTTTGTAAAGTCTCACTACATTTTGTATGTAGAACAAATTTGAAAATTTAAATACATGGTGTCATCAAAAAACTTGCTCTACAGTCCATCGTGAAGCAATATGCAGCAAATGGCTGTCATCTGCTGGAGTAATTCTTTGCACTCCAAACAGAATGGTGTTATCAACGGAAGAAAGAATTTTTCAAATTTGTTCTGCATACAAAGTGCAGTGAAACATTACAAACACCCAGTATAAACACAGTTAAAGAGAAGAGAAGCATGTAGT
This sequence comes from Cepaea nemoralis, assembly GCA_014155875.1. Classification (NCBI taxonomy): domain Eukaryota; kingdom Metazoa; phylum Mollusca; class Gastropoda; order Stylommatophora; family Helicidae; genus Cepaea; species Cepaea nemoralis. The sequence goes on from JACEFZ010021846.1 coordinate 171,332, forward strand.
ATTATATTTTTACTAGAATAACATGTAAATGGCAGTGGTAAAAAAGTAAACAGATTTTACTCTTAAATAGTAAAGTTGAGCAAATCTGTAACAAACACCAATTCCTCAGTGCACTAAGATCTAACAAATGTGATGGTTCCAGCAAATCCCATACTCACAACAGATTCATGTTACAGTTCCAGCAAATCCCATACCCACAACAGATTCCTGTTACAGAACTAGAATGCTCCACTAGGGGCTACAAGACAGAAGAATAATCATGTATAGGCTCACCTTCCTGTCTCATGTACTTTCAAATGTTTCCAGTACAGACATATCTGTACTGGTGATGGTGTATATCCACAGCATTCTGCCTCACGTATTGCCAAATATTTCTGCATTTGACATCGTGTATATCCATAGTCCACCATCATGAGCACTGCCAATTATTTCCAATATAAATATGTCTGCATTTGTCATCGTGCATATCCAGTTTACCATCATGAGCACTGCTAATTATTTCCAATATAAATATTTTTCTGTATTTGTCATCGTGTATATCCACAGTCTGCTATCATGAGCACTGCTAATTATTTCCAATATAAATATTTTTCTGCATTTGTCATCGTGCATATCGACAGTCTACTACCATGAGCACTGCTAATTATTTCCAACACCTGTGTCTCCATGCAACAATATCACGCTGTCTCAAAGGCAGATGCAATAATAATGCTGGCAGATGCAGCAGTGCAGTGTTCACCTCCCTGAGGGTGGTGGCTTCTGGGCAGGCGCATGTAGCGATGTTAATGTGCGATAAGTGTGAATCATGAAACATCTCGAAGGTGAAGTGCAAACGTATGACAGGAGAAGAACGCCTAAAAGTCATGACCCAGGCTGGCTCAACTCCCTTGAGAGTATAAAGAAAGTAAGGGGTCGAAACATTCAGCAAATGGGGACTTCTGATAATAGGACTGCCAATCCGCGACCCCTGCTTCCTCCATGGTGGCGTTCATACCACTATTCTCTAAGCCTTCCTCTATCCATTCTTCCCTCCAATTTCCCTGTTGTCCTGACGTAACTCTAGTTTCCCCTCTTCTAATATCATGATGAAAGAATGTGGGTTGCATACATCTGATGTATGTAATGAGTTCTCTTCTGCATTGGTTTCTTTTTCAGAAATCTGTATTACTCCTTTTACAAGATTATATATACATATTTTTTTTTGTGTTTTTTTTTCTTCGCATATCCTTTGTAGGACATCACTGTCAACATCAGCATCTTTCAGGTGATTGTTGATTTCTTGGCAAAATTATGCTCAGTAGTTTGCCATTGTTTTCTGAGCAACCGGCTCACATACCCCGTAAGTTACAGACACAAAGAGAACTGCTACCAATTCTCGCGCACATCATGTTACTCACGAGAGTATACAGGATTACGGAGAAAGTCATGTAACCCCTAGACCAGGGAGACCGGCACAAGATTATATAAGTAAACACATTTTTAACTTTAACCTATGGCAGCAAATAAATGTTTCTAATTTAACATAATACTACACAAGAATCATGGCTGTGCTTTCACATAATACAACAGCAAAGAATTAGGTTTCAAATAAAACAGTGGTACAGCAAGAAAATAAGGTTTAACATATTCAGAAAAAGGCAAAGTAAAATGGTCTTACTTCAATATAATAAAGCGAGGAAAAGGTTTTACATCTACATAACAAAATGAAGACAAGGGAACAGTTAACGAAAAGACACTAGGAGAAAATTCAACCATAAATCAGATAACTCTTCCATTTATTGGCAGAGAAATATAAACATATACATATATAATAATTCTTCCACTTCTCAGTGGGAAAATCTAACCGCTTATATTTCTTTCACTTATTTGTAGGTGAATCTAAATACACATACTGTTGACTGCCTCCCTGATCTCTGTTATGTAGAGATATTTTACAGTCTTTGCTCATTCATTCTCTCTTCTACTCTGTGATGTAGAGATATTTTACAATCTTTGCTTAAACATTCTTCTTTCTATCCTGAGATACAGAGATTTCATGGGAGACAAAAAGCCATGAATCAAGATCTTGTGAACAATGAATAGCTCATAACAGACAAAATACCAACGATCAAGATCTAGACAACCAAGAGCTTATCTGACACAAACTGCCAAGAATCAAGATCTTATGGACACCAAGACCTTACTGCAGACAAACAGCCAAGGATCAAGATCTAGACAACCAAAAGTCATTAGAGACAAAAGCCAAGAAATAAGATCTCCTGGACTACCAAAGGTTCATTATAAACAACCTAGAGGTTAGTTAGTTGCATATCCTTTACAGGACGTAGTAGTCAACCCCAGCATTTTTTAGCTGTTCATGATTCCTGTGCAAGTTTACTTTCAATAGTTTGCCATTGCTGTCTGAACAACCAGCATCCATACCATTTCATAAATAACCAACGTAAGGCAGTCTGCTGCCAAATTGCTCACAGCTGTGTTTTAAATGCTGTATGCGGGTTTACGAACTGAGTCAGTAACCTTTAACCTAGAGGTTAGGGGAGACAAAACATCAAGAATTAAGATCTTCTGGTCAACCTAATGGGAGACAAAACATCAAAAATCAAGATCACTTTGACAACCAAGAGCTTACGGGGGGCAAAACATCAATAATCAAGGTTCCCCGACAACCAAGAGCATTGTTGGAGACAAAACATCAAGAATCAAGGTTCCATGACAACCAAGAGCATTATTGGAGACAAAACATCAATAATCAAGGTCCCCTGAACTACCAAGACCTTATGGGAGACAAAACATCAAAAATCAAGATCATTTTGACAACCAAGACCTTATTGGAGGAAAAAAATCAAGAATCAAAGTCCCCTGACAACTAAGAGCTTATGGGAGACCAAAAGAAAAAAAGCTAAGAATCAAGATCTTCTGGATAGCCAAGAGTTCAAGGAATCACAGCATTTAAGCAGTCAGTGAAAACCCACAGACCAGACAGACAAGACACAAACTGAAAATACAGCTAGTGAATAAATTAGCTCCAGAACTGTTTTAATACACCTAATTAAATCCCCAGGTTACCAAAAAAAAACACACCAAAATACAATGTAAAGTATAGAGAAAACCAACTTACGGATACATTTCTTTCCATTGGCTATATAACCAGGGTTGCATGTGCAGCTGTATGATCCCACAGAATTGACACAGATCTGATCGCACTCTCCGTTAGAGTTAAGGCACTCATTAATATCTAAAGAAAAGAAAGCCCAAATCAGTTAATTTTTCTCCCCAGTGACCAGGTGATAATTTCCCTCCATACAACTTGATGACTAAAGAGTTAATGTCTGTCATCATCATTGTTATCTAAAAGTGCCATCTCCACACTGACGGTTGACTATACGGGTGAAGTAACTTAGAAGTAATGACAGAGTTTCTCTTGGTTGCATGTATGACCACTCATGCACCACCTGCTGTACATATTCATTGGACCAAAGAGTTTGTCACAGAAGTCACGCTGTTTTGAAACTTCCTAAGCCCGTCATACACTTGCTGAATTGTGGATCTGGTAAAATGACAGATGCAGATCTATGCTCTATGCAGATGCCAACAAGCTAAGGTTGACTGCAGCTTACTTTAACCTGCCACACTTCATACCACAGGTATGTCGGTGGCAAAAGCATCCCAGGGGCACGAAATGAAATATTGCCTGGCTAACAAATCAATGGTGCAGGTGGTAGATGAGGTTTAAGAGCAGCCGACATATAGTTGTGGGTTATGGTCTCCAGCTTCACGACGGTAGGCAGAGGATCTCTTTTTTGAGGAGACAATGGCTACGGTCATTGACCAGTATGGTCACTGCTAAGAAGGAAAGCAATGGCAAACTACCTTCTCCACAGATGCCAAGAACATTATGTTTTGCGATATCATCGACATTCAGTGGTCGAGACGGAAACACGGAGCTGATCCATGACTCTGGTGATCGAGTGAGATGACAGAACATGACCGCCACGCTTATCGGCATTGGCACATTATGGATGGATGGAGAAAATCCATTACGTGGAAAGTCAATGAAAAGGTCATTGTTTGGGCATCATCAAAGGTGGAAAAAGCATCCCAGTGGCACGAAATGTAATATTGCTTGGATAGCAAATCCATTACGTGGAAAGTCCAAATTGAAAGCTCACTGTGGATGTCATCTGCAGACTGCATTCTTCTGGTTTCCAGAGGAACAGCCTGTGGTAAATGGAAGGCCCAATATACGGAAGTGAGGCTAAGCAGCCATATACAGGACGTGACAATTCCTTGGGTGAGCCCAGTACCAGAGAGCTATGTGTTGGCTCTTTGGATAGCGGGGAATGCCCATGATCTGTCCCTGCCTTCCCTTGAGGGCTGACTGAGTTGTCTTCTGTGATTTACTGCCAACACAGTACCTTGCGGTGTATGGCAGAAGGGTCTTTGAGCCTGAGGAATTAAGGCCACCTGGCTAGTGCAGTCGCCGCGAACTGTGCAGATTAGAATTTTCTTTTTGCCCTCGACAGAAAAAAATCTCACACCTTACCGGGGGATCGAACCCGGGTCTCCCGAATGGGAGATAGGCACAATGCAATTACGTCCAAAAATATTCCGGATGAACCCAGAAGAAGAATACACTTGCTGGACTGACAGGCATGCATCACCTGGACCCTCATTCGCCTATGAATTTCTATAGGTTTCACCCCACGCGACCAGAAAAACTCTGGTATTATTCAGGGTGTGAACTGTGTGGATTTTTACAAAATTACATAAAGGGGTTACAGGGAAAGAGGATTTCACTGCACTGGTTCTTTTCCCCATCCAGCTCAGTCTGTCTCAGCGAAGCAGCTACGTACCTGAAAAGAAAAGCATCACAGTGTGATTTCCATAGCTCCGGAGACAACTCCAGGGATCTCCTCAAAACAAATTGTACTTACTAACTGAATAACCGATTCCAGGAATGAGTCCGTGACCTTCTGAACACAAGAGTACCTAACCATGAGTACCCCTCTACAAAATAAGAAGTGGATGATATATGCATATTTTCAGGGCTATGGTGAATAAAACATGACAAAGATCCAATCATATCCTTATGTTTGTGTACAATGAACTGACATTTCTCCACAAAGATGACAACTGACATGATCAACATTAGAAAACAATATCAATGTTCTCATTTACCATCACAGGTGCACCCATCCATGTTGAGGATGAACCCGGGCTGGCACCCACAGCTGTACCCGCCAGGGTTGTTGTTACACAGGCCGGTACAGCATTTCTCTGGTCCCATGCACTCATCAATATCTGTGGGGGATAGACATAGGACAATTTATGGTATGTATTTTCCTAAAGGACTATTAATTAGCTTTTATAATGTAATATCTGTTTATGGCTGTATGCTATTTATTATTCTACATTACACAAAAATGAAGGTTTCAGTGCCTAAAGGGGTCAAACAGCCTGCCTCACCTCCTGAAAATTAAGGGTTCATGTTCAGAATGCATCATTGAGACCACAGTGCAATTTTCCCAGACACTTGGTCATTGTTGGGGCTATGGATTTTGTGTTTTGTGTGATGCTCTTGGCAGATGGCTTTTCTTCCTGCACAGAGAGACTAAACGAGATGGCATCAAGTCCGGTGCAAAGAAGTTCGATCCACTAACACATGACATTGTTAACATAATTTGTGTTTTCCATATGTGCTTTCATTACTACATAAGCTGAACAGCATACAAGTGCCTTTGAATACAAATGTTATAGATGGGCTCTAAGAATATCTTGGATACAGAAAAGAACTGCATCTGTACAACAAGAGCTGAATACTGAAGAAGGTTGGCTACTAAAGATGATAAAACAAAAAAATTGAATTATTTTGGTCACTTCAAACGTCATGAAAGTTTGGCGAGAACAATCATGGAGGGATATATGCCTAGGAAGATAGGAAGAGGAATGCCAAAGAGAAGATGGGTGCAGGATGTGGCGGATAATCTCCAGATGGGTGTATTGGATGCAGGACATCTTGCTTATAATCAAGAAGTTTTCCGGACATTTGTTATGGGAGCGAGGTTCTGCAAGGAACATGCTACTCAATGAATGTGCTTTCAAGTGATTTATTATCTGTCTAAGGAACTGATAGCTAGGAACTATGTCACACTGTGTTTCCAAGTGATTTATTATCTGTTCAAAGATCTAATAGCTAGGAAATGTCACAATCACAGCAGTTCATCCATCTGTACATGTTGTCATATGTGTAATGAATCAACTGTGGCTATATCACAATTTAAACATCGATGCAATGTAATACTTTACTACACATAAACAATGCTACACTACTAATCATTGCTATACTACACTATATTAAAACTATACTTTACTGCAATAAACAATTCTTCATTACACTTCATAAAATCATACTTTATTTAAATGATACTGGAGATATACCTCCTGAATTATGTAACTCTGTATTTATTGCAATCCCAAAGAAATCAGGAACCTTGGAATGTGATCAAGATAGAACAATTAGTATAATGAGTCACATCACAAAGATTTTGCTAAGAATTATCATGCAAAGAGTGAGGAAGAAGATACAACCTGAAATAGGGGAAGAACAATGTGGGCTTGTAGAAGGAAAGGGTACAGTAAATGCTGTGTATATGCTGCGAACAGTTATTGAACGTGCTATAGAAGTAAACAAGGATATACATCTTTGCTTTATTGACTACACAAAGGCTTTTGATAGAGTTAGACATGTCAACATGGTGGATATGCTTGCAGATCTACAAATTGATGGAAAAGACATTAGACTTATAAAAAACATATATTGGAAACAACAAGCTGCAATAAGGATTGGTAATGAAGTGGGACAGTATCAGCCAATTAAGAGAGGTGTTAGGCAGGGATGTGTGATGTCTCCAGATCTTTTTTCCCTATACAGTGAAAATATTTTCAGAAATGTAAAGGATATAAATGGAATCAGCATTGGAGGACGAAACATCAATAACATTAGATATGCAGATGATACAGTATTAATTGCAGACAATGCGCAGGACCTGCAACAATTAGTAGATGCGGTTGTTGTACACAGTGAGCAACTGGGGTTAGAATTAAATCCTAAAAAGACTCGGGTTATGGTCGTCACTAGGAAGGAAGAAGTGCCACAATGTAATATACAAGTAAATGGAAATATTCTTCAACAAGTGAATCGGTAGAATTATCTTGGAACAGTCATAACATCTGATGGGAGATGCCTTGAAGAGATTAGAACAAGAATCGCCATGGCGAAAGTAGCCTTTAGCAAGATGAAAAACATTCTGACCAATAAAAAGATGTCAATTGAAACGAGAAAAAGAGTGTTGAGGGGATACATAGAGCCTGTTCTTTTGTATGGATGTGAAACTTGGACAATGAGCAGTCAAGCTGAAAAGCATCTGATGGCTGCAGAAATGTGGTTTCTGAGGAAAATGCAAAGAATACCATGGACAGATAGAAAAACAAATGACCAAGTACTACAGGAGACAAATGAACATTGTAAACTGATTAGAGAAATTAGACGTAGACAGTCAAAATTTTTTGGACATGTTATGAGAAGAAATGGATTGGAGAACTTAGTGACAACTGGCAAGATCGAAGGGAACAGACCAAGAGGAAAATACCTGGATGGCTTGGCCACATGGCATGGACGAGACAGAAACACTGAGCTGATCCACGACACTGGTGATCGAGTGAAATGGCGAGTCATGACCGCCCACGCTTTCCAGCATGGCACATGATTGATTGATTGATACACTAAATAATACAACAGCACAATGCTACACAATAAACACTGCTTCATTACACTTCATAAAATATACTTTATTACACTAAACAATGCAACACTTCCCCAAATAAAACTATACTTTAAACAACTACACAATACTACACTGCGTAATGCTAAGGTATACTAACAATATGACACTACAATACAATACTAATGAGTGCTACACATATTACACTACACAATACTATACTACACAATAGAATACTACACAACACTATGCTACACAACACTACACAATATGACACTACACAATATAACACTAAACAACACAACACGACACTACACTATATGGTACTATACAACACTACACAATACTGCACCACACTACACAATATGACACTACACAATATAACACTAAACAACACAACCACGACACCACACTTTGTGATACTATACAACACTACACAATATGACACTACACAATATAACACTAAACAACACAACATGACACTACACTATATGACATTACACAATACTACACTACACAATATAACACTAAACAACACAACACGACACTACACTATATGATACTATACAACAATACACAACACAATACTAAGCACAACCACAACGGACAAAGCTACCCAACCTTCACAGGATTTGCCATCCACCTGAAGCCTGTAGCCTTTCCTACAGGAGCAGACCGGACCTGCATCTGTGTGCTTGCATTTGTGAGTGCAGCCTCCGTTGCCAATTGCACAGAAGTTCACCACTTCCATCTCAATGCCTTCAGATGCCAGTGGGTATGTGGAGCAAGACACAGATTTATTCCACATGACATTTCACTTTTAAATAAGCTTAATGCAACAGTGTGATAAAGTGGCTATTTATATATGTAGGCATCATGCAACAATATGATAAAGTGGCTATTTATTAATGTAAGCATCATGCAACATTATGATAGAGTGGCTACTTATTGTGTAAGCATCATGCAACAATACGATAAAGTGGCTATTTATTTATGTAAACATCATGCAACAATACCATAAGATGGCTATTTATTTATGTAAGGATCATGCAACAAAATGATAAAGTGGCTACATATTTATGCAAACAATGCAATGATTTGATACAGTGGCTATTTATTTATGTAAGTGTGACAAAACGCGATTATCTGTCTTGCGTCGTCAAGATCCCGCACTATTTTGGCGCGTCATCGGGGACTTTCCCAGCTAAGAATAGACTGAGGGAAGCCGATGAAGGACTTACGATCTAGAATATTCTCGAAACACCGAAATTCGAGTAACCCGTGATGCTGGGTATCGCTCTAAATTCTCGTGCAGAGAGATCTAGAAACTCTAGGCGGGGAATGACGTTTTCCCGAGAAAGTATCTTTTCTCTAGAAGCACTCGCTTCTCGTGCGCATTGAGTTGGCACGAAGCGGGAATGTGGCTAAAGCAGTCATTCACTTACTGTCGTTGCAACAGAACAGACGCCGGCCTGATTTGAGCCAATTTTGTGGTGCGTCTCTCCTCAACCATGATTCGGCTGACTGTCATTATAAGGAAGAGGAGAAGCCTTTGAACAGTTCGAAAGCTGACTGGAGGTCTGAGTTCCGATTCCAGGTAGAGATTTGTTTAATTCATTAACTTTGTACGTGTGTTCCAAACGCCATTGTTCTAACCTCATTACCTATGCGGATGTCCTTGCATACTAATTAGCAAACCGATCGATAACGCAGTTGATGGCGAATCGGGGTTTGTTTACCGTGTGCTCGCGAAACAGCTGTTAGAAACGCCGTATTGTGATGTAGGCGATTTGGGTTCCAAATATGTGTACCATATTTTGACAATCGTTACATCTATTAGGTTGCTGTGTTAGAATAAAACCTAGTTATTTGTGCCGGATGGAAACTTAGATTATGTCAGTCAGTTGCTGAAGCCCGAAGAACGGTTAGAAAATCAGGTAAGTGGTAGGTGGAGTTTCAGACAAAATTGTGCTTAGTTACTAAGTAAAGGAGGAACTTAGTACTGTGCCACCAAGAATGATGTAACTAGGGTGTAATAACTTAATAGTGAATTCATTGTGTGGAACAGCGGATTTCTGTGTCAAGGTAAGTTGCTTTGGTGCTATATTTATATATATATATGATGGGACATTGTGTGCATATATATTAGATCATGGCATGTGATACTTCCTGGAGTAAGTCCGAACGCCGAATAGGTCGTCGCGAGATAACACTGCGTGCCGTCGCGATATAAATGTGCGTTCTGAAATCTTGTCTCAGCTATCCTGTCTCTTTCGTACTGGCGCTAGTGCGAGTGAATGCTCAGGTGCTGGAAGTATGGAGGGATGCTAGGAGGCTGTATGAGACTGGGGAAATATAGAATATGGGGGATGTAAAAGCAAGTTATGAAAGTATGTGTTGGTAGGCCAAGCCAACGATGAAGTTCAGTCCATGCCAAGGCTAACCCACTTGGGGAGGACAGAACTGGAAGATTACCCTTGGAACATGTGGGGAACATGTATTCTCAAGAAGGCTTCTTGACTCTAAGGCAGAGTCTGATAAGAAGAGTTTGCTAGGGCAGGGGCAGGTGGTCCCACCAGCAAACAGGCTTGTGTACATAGTGGATGTGATCATGTCCTATTCCTATATCCCGAGGGATGGGATATTGATCCAGCTTAGGTTTCTTAATGTACATTGATGATGTTAGGACCGAGTCAGGGACTCTTTACCTATGTTTAGTTCGATTAACTTAGAACTATAATAACAGCCTTGTATCACTACTGACGTTAGCCACGACTGTTAGATGATTAGGGAGAGGTGAGACCAAAGATCAGACTCGTCATTCTGATATCTTGCTCTGTTTGACGGGCTGTTCTGTGAGGCCAGCTGACATTTGAAAACCCATGCTATACTACTCTCCATATAGAGATAATGCTTTAGTTATATGCATAACTAAGTAGCATGACTGAGAGTTGAGTAGTTATTGGTAGGATGCATGTGGACTTATGTTTGGGCCAGTATACTCTCACCGGTCGCTCTTCCTTTTCAGGAGTTTGCCTGTTGAGGAACCAGTCAACTATAATGTTGTTGGCAGGAAACCACTTCGTGTGACAGAGCGAAGGGTTCAGTTCTTTACTTATCACGCCAGACTCAACCACATCAGGTACCCAATATTGATTCACCATGAGGGAAGGTTGCCTCAAGACATACAACCACCCTGAAGGTGCCCCGTGTGAGAAGTGTTGGTTTGTGATTGTTCTGATAAATAGACGACACTCTGTTTTTCTATGAACAGTTCAGCATGTTGAGTAATCATGCTCAACGACAGGGAACACCGGTCCGTCTAGTTTGACGGGGGTTCTGCCTAAACGCAGAAGTAACTGATCTTCAGACACTTGAATGGTTCTTTGGACAGCTCTAGTGGCAGGTCTTGAGAAGAACTTCACCAGTTAGTGACTTGTGTCCAGATAATCCGGTGGAAGGGACTATGGGATTATAGTCCAACCTGAATTGTTGCTGTGAAATAGATGTCTGATTCTATTAATGTACTGTTGCAGTATCAAGATTATCAACTGTGTTCTAGAAGGACTCAGTGACATTTCTGTAGCCATATCTGATTCTACAAGCCGTGTGACTGTAGGAGACCATTGAATTGGTCTGTGACACTTTTCCATTCATGTTCCGGTGCTGTGAAAAAGGGACCATTAAATTGGTCAATACCATAGCGGTTCTGCAGTAAGACTGTGTTCTGAGTGACAGACCATTAGCTTGGTCAGTGTTTAAGTTCATCGAAGTGACTAATACTTGGAGTCAAGTCCAGGCGGATTGTCTCCCAACTGGTATTGTTCGAGAAGTGTATTACAGTGACTCCGTTGGAGTGATAGAGATGCAGTTGGTCCAGTGAAGTGTGGTCCAGCAGTGACTCTAGTGTTGTGGATCCAAGCTCTGGAGACAGAGTGGTCTCCAAGGTTCTAGTCATCTCACTGGAAGGAAGCCGGGTGAGTGGCGGACCGACTGGACGGGAACATCTGCATCCAATCTACTTCTCAACTCGATGAGATACCTACATCTCTGAGTCTATCTCTACTCTATCTTCTATTTGTGTAAATAGATCCTTCTATCAGGATGTTCATTTCAGTTCATATATTCTCAAGGGTAGAATAAACTAAATGTAAGTTGACTTGCTCTTTGTATAATGATTGAGTGTGGTCTCGGACGATGCCTCAGTGTTCATTGTTCCACAGGTGTAGGTAGTTAGTGGGGGTCTAGAATCTGGAGGGGCTTGTAGACGTAATTAACTAATATGAGATCAACCACAGAGGAAAAAGGTGTATCTGCTCATCCAACCCCTGGGGCTAGAATACACGGGAGTGCCAGAGACACCTAGGGTGTGGTTCACTCTCACTACCCCAGGTGAACTCGTCACAGTAAGCTTTATGCAAATGTATGATAAAGTGGCTATTTCCTTATATAAACTTTATGCAACAGTATGATACATTGGCTGTTTGCATACTTGTTCATTTTTAAACAAATTGAAACATTAATAAACAAAAATAATATATAAAGAAATAATGACAGAACTGTATTAATAGTTCCATGAAAATTGTCGCCAACTGCTCCACATTCAAAACATACCTGCGACTAAGTGTTTTATTTGTTTCAGCTAAAATATTATTAATTTATTCACTTCATACGATATATAACTCTCCAGTATACACCTGGCGACATGTAGTGAAACATGCCAAGCAATAAATCATGCAACATATTGTTTGGGGCTTCTGTGTTTACATTGACTGGTATGTATATTGTTTTAGCTGTTACAGAGTTGGAATTTCACTGAAAATAAGCAGTAAACATAATAAACCATTTTACACACTATGAGACATATTAAGTATTTGGTGTTAGCAACATATTTTATACTCTACACTGGGCACTCAATCCACCTTTATTTCCCATGATATTTTCTGGTACCCACGTTAGGCTACGTCGGTATAGGAGCCCAGATGAATTGAAACATTTTTTTAAAAATCCGCCTCAGCAAGGATTCGAAGAAATACCCCTCAGGCTGCCAGACAAGCATGCTAGTTACTGCATCTCTCTAAAAATTTGCAGTAACACATTCAAATTGCTCAATGCTACAACAGACACAGTTTTTTTCACAATTTCCAAACTACTCTGTAAATTATAGACATTCTGAATAAAAAATGTAAATAAATTCTGCCACTGGATGTTTTCTTATGCAGTTTTAACGCTATACACCGATCAGTGGGCAAGCTGGCTTGTTGATAGCAGATTGTGATGGTAATGTCGTAAGCACGGTCGGACACAGGTTTGACTTCTGGGCTCGTTATGTGCAAACATGAGGGGAAAGTTGGTCACCTATTCCTCTGTGCATTCAGGTTGATGAGAACCCTCATTCCCCCGATGTGCCTCTTGTGTCTGGCAATGGCAATTCTTACTCCTGGGTCTCTCATTCTGAATAATGATGTGGATTCACAGGCGTCAAAGTCCTCAGCTCTCGACATCTCTCTAATAACATGGGCACATAGGGCAGCATGGCCGAATGGATAAGAACGTGTGTTCTTAAACATCCGGTGTGTTGAGGCTGAGCCAAATGGTTCAACCCCTATACCGGACAGTTGGACTAAAGTGTTGACCTATCATCCTTGACTTAATATTAATGACGTGCCATGATATTTTATGCCAAACGAAATCGAATGCAAGGGTTCCGGAATTTAAAACCAAAATTGACAAGAAACAGGATATAGAGTATACACAAAGTTTCAACCACTGTTACAACTGGCAACACAACACAAACTCATTATAAGTACACCATATCTAAAACAATACAAACAAAACTAATGTTGCTATATATAATCTAGTACAATAATCACCAACCATGCACTATGTCTACTTCACCAACTCAATGTCAGTGCAACGGAAAGACAATCAGCAAATCGAATAACAAAATATACCAGAGGGGGTGGACAAGTCAGGTAATCAGTCTTCAAAAATATCTGTGCAGTTGATTGACTCTAAAACGCCCTCCTCGTGAATTTCTCAACACCTCATAAACTATGGCCATAACGTTAATCGAAAATCATTTAATTTGTATGGTGTATTTGACAAACAATAAACAATTGCTCAAATGTAGTGAGGTGTTAGCAATTAGGCAGTTCCAGCCAGTTTGATGTAAACAGAGTGTGTTTGTGTTACATCTGAAATTACCATTTTTTTAAAAAAATGTTGCATATCCCTTACAGGACGTTGCAGTCATCACCAGCATTTTTCAGCTGCTGTTGATGTACTAGGCAAGTTTTTACGTTCAGTAGTTTGCCAAGGGGACAACAAACTGTCCACATTTGAACAATGTCAGTGCAACTTCAAAAAGTACATTGTCATGCTGACGGCCAACAATGCACATATGAATAAACTTAAACATTTATTTAATTAGTCGCAGGTTAAAATGCATATTTTCAATATTTTTTCTTTGTAAGCAAGGAATCCTTGTGGCATAGGAGCTCTGAACTTGACCCAGCCTCATGAAGACTGGCATCAGTCATTTTCATAACTGTTTGGGAGGAAACTGCACAATGTAGCCTCACTCCTCAACCACCTCACTCCCAGCACTGCTATCCATTGCTGTCTCCTACAGCCCTCTTCATGTTGTCCTCACACTATTCATCTCTGTCTCTAATTCTCTTCTCCGTGTGTTTTAGGTCTTCCCTTATTTGTTACCATTGGGTTCCAGAGGGAAGACTTTCCAGTTGTACAGGACATTTTTAAAGTCACTTTGTATGTAGAACAAATTTGAAAAATTCTTTCTTCCGTTGATAACACCATTCTGTTTGGCGTGCAACGAATTACTCCAGCAGACGACAGCCATTCGCTGCACATTGCTTCACAATGAACTGTGGAGCACATATTTTGATGACATCATTTTTCAAATTTGTTCTACATACAAAGTGTAGTGAGACTTTAAAACACCCTGTACAATTAACCAGTTTCCTCAATGTGTCTTTTTCCCAGTGCATGTGTCGTTTCCTATTTCATATATTGATAATCTTTCAAAGTCAGATATTTTAAATAAATGTTTTCATTATTACCAATATTGATGCTCTAAGTATACAACCCTTTTCCATGCTATAAGGCACACTGAGTATATTGTATGTAAACAACTGAGGATAGGAGCACCTGGCCGATTGGCTAGAATACCTGGCTTCCATTTGGGGGAACCTAGGTTCAAATCCTCGGTACGGTGATGGATTTTTTTTTCTGACAGGGGAAAAAAGAAAACCTTAACCTGCACAGTTGGCATTGACTGCCCTAGCCGTGGCCTTAATACCACAGGCACAAGACCCCTTGTCCTACACTGCAAGATACTGCAGGCAGTCGATGACAGTTTAGACAATATGTAAACACACACACACAAACTTGTTCCATGCCTGAACAAACTGGGTGTATGGTGTTAGCCCTCTATATGTACAGACCATATGTCAGGTCTTAGTCAGATATAACTAAGCTATCGTATGACAGTAGACGGTACTACCTGCTTTCTGTTAGCGACCAATGTTGGGCGGCGTTCACCAAACCCAACACCCCACATTATGCCAACGGCTTCGGGCAGAGGAGCACAACTGGAAGGGTACAAGCGTTACCCTAGTGCGAGGACATGCAACATTAAAGATTAAATGTCATGGCATGGTAGACCAGGCCCAAAGCCTTGGTCCGCAACTGGTCTAGGATGGAAGCTCTAACAGGCGGACAGTTAGAGTATTGCTTTGCTGATCCGGCAGCTTCTGCAGCTTGTCTTGTTCCAGACGTATTTGTGTTACCTTTCCTCTGGAGTAAAATAAGCAGGCCAAGAGACAGATCATGCTGCATGGGCAACACATGGTCTCTAAATTCAGCCCAGGCTTTGTTACTCCATTTTACAAACTATCGTCTGTCAAGACGGCCAGGTGCCAGTCAGATGGCAATCGATAGGTGACTTCGTCAAAATCTCACCAGCCAGCCTTACTTCCCACAACAATTCTATGTACCCATTTTTAAAAAAAAATCCACATTGATAGGGATTTGCACACACAATCACAGTACTTAAGCTAAGCATGAATAAAAAGAAAATATTTAAAACTTTAAACCAGGACAGAGCGAAATGAAAAGTTGCCAACCCTCAATTCCAAGCATTTTAAATGGAATTTAAGAGGCAAGACGATTGGCTTCACTGCACAAGGTTTTATCCCATAATGCTCAGCGGCGGCCTCTGAAAGTGTCGCACGAAGCACAAACTCCATAGCTCCAGCGACGACCACAAGGAGTCTCCGAGAAAGTTGCACTCATGAATCGAGCACCATAGCCCGGAATTGAATCCATGACTTTCGGAGCATGAGACAGGCAATATAATCATTTCACCATTAAGATTCCCCTCCCAAGTCCTTAAAATAATATGTACACTATAAATGGACCTCGCATTGTTTAAGTAGACAATCTCCCAACACTTTCAAAATGTTTTCTTAACTGATTCAGTGTTAAACAAAAAAAGTAGGATTGGACCAAACATGGTGCACTATCAAATGAACAAGTATTAATAATGTAAATTTTAATTCTCTAGGCATTAAAATTTTGAAAAGTACCACAAAACAAAACAAATAACATGATGAACCTAGTACAGCAATATAATAATATGGTAAGCCACATTTGGCGATATATTATTGTCAGTCTCACAATATGAGATAAGGGACACAACACAGTAAAAGAAGCAACACACAAAGAAGAGAGATAAGAACAGCGACCCGAACATTCGAGATCTCGAACATTCGAGAAAAGAGGGGTCGAATCTCCAACTACGCATTAGGTCCAGGCGGAACCCGCCGGAAGCGTGAAAGAGTGACACCCACGGGGTGCACGCGATAGCCAGCACTTCGTGTCCACCCGACGAGAGTCGAGAGAGCAGACGGCCACTGGACTTGGACTGGAGAGGGTCTAGCTTCTCAGGGGAGACACATAGAGGGACTTAGTTTAGAATCCTGAGATTGTTTACGATAGACAGATGCTGTGATGTGTAACTTGTTGATGCTTTGTCTAATGTGTATGTAATATGCTATGTAATATGTGCGAGACGACTGTTCGCCAGATAGATATTGTAATAAAGTAGAATGACTATATCCGAACTTAGAGTTCTGTCAGATCTGTGATCGCACTCCACTGCCTGTCTGAACCCGAGTCTTTCTATCCCTATTTGTAAGACGCTGACAATTATCCTTCGTCACTGAATCAGTTAAAAGAAAACAAAGTAAAACAAGCAAACCCAACTGACACCAGATTTGAACATGAAAACTAACTATACATCTACCTTACGCTTTTAGATTGGTGAATCAAGTAAAAGTTATACTCCACACCTGATGGTCAATGAATATATTTAAAACATTAAGTTCGTTAGAAATCTATGGGATTTGTTTTTTATTTATGCAGGTCCACAGGTATAACTGTTCACTGAATTAAATCACCACATTACAATGTCAAACAGTGCATATAAAGAGAGTGCATACACAAACAAGCATGAACAAAGAACAAGACAATGAGCAACTGTTAGTGATGTTACCAGATTTGTTATTAGGTAATCGCAGTCTTTCCAAAGCTGATTCTGATGGGTAGGCATGAAGGAACAAAAATGTTATATAATACACCAATAGTATGTGTTAGTTATTGAGAAAGACATGTAAACACACACACACACACACAGAGCAACAGAGAGAAATGAATGAACAAACTTTATTTTCAAAGGGTTAATAAATGGGTATGGTGAGAACTAAAAATTGTGAAATATATATGTTACACCCATTCCCTCAATAAAATATTGACTCAACTGAGTTGAGTTGAGTTGAGTTAAGAACCGACATCACTGCACTCAGGACATTCTCATTCGTGCTCCATCCCCTCATTCAACAGCCAGCAAAGAGTCATACTACTAATCGTTCCCACCACTATCTGATTAAAAGTTCTCCTGGTCTTCCTTCTCAGTTTTGAGATTCTTCCAGAACCCCTGCCGATTCCCCGCAATCAACTAACTAAAAGTTATGAAATGTATATTTTATATTCATTCCCTCAATACAATGTTGATTGAACTAACTAAAAATTAGGATATTTATTTCTTTACTTCCTTTCATCAACACAAAATTTGGTTAGCAACAAGAAGATATGAAATATAAATAATTTTGTTTAGATTTATTCTTCATGAATTTATGTTTAAAAAATGACTATCTAGTTATTCTATTAACAAGTTGAAGAGTTAGCGTAGGGGACAATGAAATGTCATGATCAGACGACCTCAACACTGGTCGTTCGACCGACTAATCTGATGATGATAATCAAGGAATTATCAAAGTAGTGTACATTAACACCTAAAGCACACAGCAGAGTGTGCAATTATTGTAGCTAAGGTGAACAAGACAGAATTTATTCAGGGCATATTTCACAGGATGGTTACAGCGATTGCCATTGCAAACTGTGGAACACTCAAACACTAGAGCACATCCTACAACAGTGCCCAAATGTTGCACAAGATAGAAGATACAATTACATTTAGCAGATACAGAGGCTACTTTGCAATAGTGGTTAAATGCTGCCATTGAAACATGAATAGAAATCTTGCTGACAGAGACAATTCTACAAGACTGCCCAAAATGTTGCCAGAGAAAGAAAGTTGAAATCTGGCTGACTGATGCAACCCTACAAGTGTGGCCAAATTGTGCTACACACATAAATGGAAATCTTTGTGACAAAGACAATCCTATAGGAATGGCTAAATGTTGTCAGAGAAAGAAGAATGAAATTCTGGCTGACAGAAGCAACCATACACAAGTGCAATATTGCCACAGAAAAAAAATGGAAATCTTGCAGACAAACCTGCAGGAGTTGCTCAATGATTCAGAGGTAGAATTGAAATCAGGCTGAATGAGGCAACCCTACAAGAGTGGCCACATTTTGCCACAGAAAGGAGAATGGAAATCCTGCTGATGGAGGTAACCCTAAAGAAGTGCCAAACTACTGAGAGAGAAAAAAAAGGAATGGAAATTATGCAGACAGAGGCAACCCTTAAAGAGTGGCCAAATTTTGCCACAGAAACAAATGGAAATCTTGCTGATAGAGACAACCCCATATGAGTGGCCAATTATTGCCACAGAAAGGTGGATTGAAATCCCACTGATGGAGGTAATCCTACAAAAGTGTCGAAATCTTGAGAGAGAAAAAAAAGAATGGAAATTCTGCTGACAGAGACAACCCTACAAGAGTAGCCAAGTGTTGGCAGAGAAAGAAGAATGAAAATCTGAAAGAGGCAAGCATACAATACTTCATGTTTTAATTGATTCACTCATTGTATAGAGACAAATTATGGAAGATCAGTAAAGACATTGCCTAGCTCATGACTGAATCTGGAACAAATGCACAGGAATAGTTGATTATCAAAGAAGAAGAATACAAAACACAGGTAGAGACATCATATGTTAAAGCATCCTGAAAATGTATGTTGAGCCTGATATACCAAATGTAAACACGATTGTAGACAATATAGTAGTTGTAGACAGACAATACTGTAGTCACTATTGTAGACAGACAATACTGTAGTCACTATTGTACTCACTATTGTAGACAGACAATACTGTAGTCACTATTGTAGACAGACAATACTGTAGTCACTATTGTACTCACTACTGTAGAGAGACAATACTGTAGTCACTATTGTAGACAGACAATACTGTAGTCACTATTGTAGACAATATTGTGGTCACTATTGTAGACAATATTGTAGTCGCTATTGTAGACAGACAATAATGTAGTCACTATTGTAGACAATATTTAGTCGCTATTGTAGACAATATTGTGGTCACTATTGTAGACAATATTGTAGTCACTATTGTAGACAGACAATAATGTAGTCACTATTGTAGACAATATTGTAGTCCCTATTGTAGACAATATTGTGGTCACTATTGTAGACAATATTGTAGTCACTATTGCAGACAATATTGTAGTCACTATTGTAGACAATATTGTAGTCACTATTGTAGACAATATTGTAGTCACTATTGTAGACAATATTGTAGTCACTATTGTAGACAATATTGTAGTCACTATTGCAGACAATATTGTAGTCGCTATTGTAGGCAATATTGTAGTCACTATTGTAGACAATATTGTAGTCCCTATTGTAGACAATATTGTAGTCACTATTGTAGACAATATTGTAGTCGCTATTGTAGACAATATTGTAGTCACTATTGTAGACAATATTGTAGTCACTATTGTAGACAATATTGTAGTCACTATTGTAGACAATATTGTAGTCGCTATTGTAGTCACTATTGTAGACAATATTGTAGTCGCTATTGTATTCACTATTGTAGACACGCCGGCTTCCTGGCCTAGAGGTTAGCAACTTTTCTCCGTAATCTCATATACTCTTGTAAGTAACGTGACGACGGTGACAATAAGCAGTGGTTCGAATCGCGTCGGTAACTTACGAGGTATGTGAGCCGGCTGCTCAGAAAGCAATGGCAAACTACTGAGCATAATCTTGCCAAGAAATCAACAATCAGATGAAAGATGCTGATGTTGACAGCGATGTCCTGTAAAGGATATGCAAACATTTATTTATTTATTGAAGACACAGCTGTAGACACTATTGTAGTCGCCATTGTAGGTGCAATTGTAGTCACTATTGTAGACACTATTGCAAACACTACTGTAGACATTATTGTAGACACTATTGTAGTAACTATAGTAGACATTTGTAGACACTATTGTAGTAACTATAGTAGACATTTGTAGACACTATTGTAGTCACTCACTGCATAAATCAAACACTGATGGCTACAACAACAAAAAAGCAAATAAAGCAAGTATTACCTTCAGCCCGCTCTCTACTTGCGTTAGTGATGGCTAGAAAGAGAAGGAAGAATATGGCAGGATAGGCAAACAAGAAGGCATTAGATGTCTCAGGCAAACAAAGACTACTGCAACAATATTAAGCAATCAACCAAAGGCAGGTATTTCTGCAGCGGCAAGACTAGTGGTTGTCAGAACTGAAGTCATGATCATAAAGTCAGTAGTCTAGGCACAATGTATTATAAAGTCAGTAGATGAAGCACAATGCATTGACATAAAGTCACTCAACTAAACACATACATTATCATAAAGTCAGTAGTCTAAACACAGTGCATTATAATAAAGTAAGTAGATGAAGCAAAACGCATTATCAAATGTCAATGGATAAACACAATCTATTATTATAAAGTCAGTCAACTAAACACAATGCATTATTATAAAGACAATCAACTAAACAAAATGTATTATCATAAAGTCAGTAAACAAAATGCATTATCATAAAGTCAGTAAACAAAATGCATCACCATAAAGTCAGTAAACAAAATGCATTATCATAAAGTCAGTAAACACAATGCATCATCATCATCATGTTAGTAAACACACTGCAGTCATCATAGTCAGTCAACTAAACACAATGCATCACTATAAAGTGAATACAACATCAACTAATATTATTTGTGAGTTTTATGTTTGAATTTTAAAAACGCTCAAAGAAGACAGAAAGAAATGAGTCATGGTGATGAAGTAATTAGTGCAACATCTGTTTCCTGGTTTGATGGACTAGGTTCTTCTACTTCCTCCCAGTTGACAGCTCACACCTCCATGCTAAGTGTGGCACCTTGCAGTCTTGACAGACTAAAGTATGTGAGTTGGAATGTGGCCAATATTCCATCACAATGCCTGGGCAGAGCTTCAGAGAATCATGTGGCGCCCAAACGACATGATCTCTCTCTCGGCCTAGCCTTGTGTATTCCAGAGGAATGGGTAACCAATACGTCTGGCACAAGGTAGGCTGCAGACGCTGGCGGCACACCGTCGAATCCTCCGAGACCTCGCCACCACGAGCAGGTGGCGAGTGATGGCCAGACCCTGACACCCACGGGACCTGGTTTAGAGGCGTTCAGCCATGTCCCATAGGTGAGGGCCTCGTACGAGACAGGACCATAAAGCACTTTAGTCAAATCATCATTGTTCCAGATTCCTGATACAGTGTTTGGTGGAATACTGAATTTAATTGATTCAGCGAAGGTCAGCATGGCCGAATAGATAAGAACATTTGTTCTTAAACATCCGGTGTGTTGATGCTGAGGTAAGGGATTCAACCCCTACACCGGACAGCTGGAGTAAAATGTTGACCTATTGTCTATGACTTGGGGATGTAAATTACAAGTACCTCTGAAGTCGGAGTGAGTTGGCCTGATGGCGAGGGATACTTAAAAAAGAAAGCTAATTCACATGCAAAATTCAGTCCAGCAGCTACTAGAAGTAGTATGTATGGACTACGCTTGAGTTCAAAGTTAGCCCATGCAAAAATAAGCTGATTCAGTGCCAAACAAAATGTGGGTTTGGACCAAACAAGTTGTGCAATCAAATGAACACGTATCATTGAGTAAATTTCTGTTTCCTGAACACTGAAATTGCGGAAGATATCATGAAACAAAACAAATAACATGATGACCCTAGTATGCCGATATATCGTCCTTCTGTCTAAATGGAGGTTACATGTGGCGATACATTATCCTTCAGCACTGAATCAGTTAATAAATATTTGTTTGAAGCCACTGGTGTAACGTATTATAACAAAACTGTCAAATTTACACAAAGCATAATAATAAATGCCATATTCCAGCTATAATATCAGGCTACCCTGCCTAGTGCTAGCAAGCAATTGTCAGAATGGGATTCTGTACATGCTGAAGGTATGTCATGTTAACCGTTAAAACCTTTAAAAAAAAAAGATCACTAGAGAACTGTAAATTGATTTAACAAACATGAACGCTAGCTGTTGATTTTGATGGTATGAAAATTATTACAGGCATAATATTATCCCATACAGGCTCTGAATTAACACCTACGGGCATTATATTAACTCATAAAAACACTGTATTAACTCCTGCAGGCACATTAACTCAAACATAGGCTGTATTAAATACAAACACACATTAAATTAACTCTTTCGCTACCGTGCTCCCATCTGTGGACAGAATTGATTTGCTGTAATGGCAGTCCGCCCTTTTCGTCCCACAAAATGATCAGTGGTTTATTTCACATATTTCTGCTCCGTTTCGGAATTTTAAGTTACTGTAAACTAAAAAGTAGTACAGCCGAAAGATCTCTACGCCATCTTGGAGCGGTCAATGGTTTTCTAATTTTTGATTCTTGTGAATTTTCAGTTTTAAGGTAGTGTTAATTTGTTTGTTTTGGTTTTTCACAATGGAAACGCCCACCAGTATGCGTCCACGTAGAATGACTTCAGATCAAGCTAGATTATTATTCGAAACTGTTTTAAACAATAGTGATTCCGATAATAGTGATTCAGACAGCAGTTATATCTGTGAATCTAACATTTTAGCACGTGGTGATAAAGATATTACTAGTGGAACTTCGTCTTCAGCTGAGATGTCTGATGAATGTTCGTCTGACAATGAAAGTCAGGATGTCACAATCACTTCTCAGCGGAAAGGAAAGCAAACAGTACAAAATAAGAATAAAACTGGAGGAAAAAAGTTGAATCTACAAGCTTCTGTACAGCGTGATGCACCTATCCCATCACCATCGACATGGCAAGATGTGTCAGAAGGAGAAACAAAACCGAAGTTTGAATTTCGTCCTCGAAGATCTCACGTCAACTCTAAACTTTATCATCTGCAAACACCTATGGATTTTCTCAAAGTTTTTTTTGATGATGACATAGTGGATTGTATAATTAAAAATGTAAACAAATATGCAGAAAAGATCTTGATGCAGAACACTCCTAAAAGAAAACATTCTAGTCTGTTATCCTGGACCCCACTCACGAAGCATGAATGGCTGAAGTTTACGTCTGTCATTATTGCTATGGGACTTGATCCAAGACCATCTATCAAAGACTATTGGTGTACAAGTGCACATTTATATACTCCTTGGTATGCCACTATGTTTCCCAGGAACAGATTTGAATCTATTTTTCACACCATGTTTCACGTATGTGAACCAGAAGCATCACGTGAAAAAAAAATTGATCCTCTTGTTGACATGGTCCTGAAGAGATTCCAGGAAGCATTTTACCCATTTGAAAATGTGTCCATTGATGAAATGATTATTGGATGGAAGGGCAGATTTCAGCACAGACAATACAATGCAACAAAACCTCACAAGTACCACATCAAAACATTTAATAGAATTTGTCAGTGTCCGTAGAGAATGTGTTTTTTGCAGCACTCGAACTGAACGACACAGATCTTCTTTTGTTTGCTCCGGCTGCACTAATAGACCACACTTGTGCGCCAAAGTTTGCTTTGCAGCCTATCACAAATAGACTGCCACATATAGTAAATAAAAACAGACATGTGTAAATATTCATTGTAATTAAATGGAAATCTGCCAAGCGTTTTCATAATTTTTGTCTGAAAAAAATAAAATACATGATTCAGAATCTGCGGCAAAACTTCTTTTCGGATGGTTGATTGGAAGCAATGGTGTTTATAGTTTAGAATAGTGTTGTTTGTTCAGTAAATTCAATTGGATTAGCAGTGAAGAGATATTGGATAACAACGCCCCCTCGGTAAGTACAATGTTTACATTATTTTTACCTACTTTTGTCCAATTATTTTACAAATTATATTATTATTTTTATTTTATTTACAACCTAAAGCAGAAATTCTCCTACCAACATATTCCTTGTCCAATCCCCTTTATTTTGATATATAATACAACATTTCTTCTACAATTTTAACCATTTTCATAACTTTACTGTGAGAGACCCCACCTTCCAGATTTCAGCCATTATTTTTTGTCATTTTTTGTTAAAAAGACATGGTTCAGAATATGAACCAAAACTTCTTTTTGGGTTACTTTAATGAGCAATACTGTTTATATTCTTGAAGACAAGTGGTGTTTGTTTGATTATTCAGTAAATTAAACATGATTAGCAGTATAGGAGTGTAGAAAACACATTCTAAGTGCAATGTTTACATTATTTTTACCTACTTTTGTCCAATTATTTTACAAATTATATTATTATTTTTATTTTATTTACAACCTAAAGCAGAAATTCTCCTACCAACATATTCCTTGTCCAATCCCCTTTATTTTGATATATAATACAACATTTCTTCTACAATTTTAACCATTTTCATAACTTTACTGTGAGAGACCCCACCTTCCAGATTTCAGCCATTATTTTTTGTCATTTTTTGTTAAAAAGACATGGTTCAGAATATGAACCAAAACTTCTTTTTGGGTTACTTTAATGAGCAATACTGTTTATATTCTTGAAGACAAGTGGTGTTTGTTTGATTATTCAGTAAATTAAACATGATTAGCAGTATAGGAGTGTAGAAAACACCTTATAAGTGCAGTTTTTTTAATAATTTTTACCTCTTTAATTTCAGTTGTTATTATTAAACCTCTCATTATTGTCATAATATTTGTAACCTATCAATTAATTATTAACACTGTCATGTTCCTTGTGCAATCCTCTTTAATTTGATATGTAATACAATAGATCTGCTACCATCTTAACCATTTTAAAAGCATTATTGTAACACACCCCTAGTTCCAATTTTCTGCCATAAATTTCTGTTTGGTCACAGCCCAGTTTTTGTTTGGTAGTGAAAGAGTTAACCTCTAAAGACATTATATTGACTCATGCAAACACTAACTCATATATATTACATTAGCTCCTATATATTACATTAACTCCTATATATTACATTAACTCCTATATATTACATTAACTCCTACAGACATTAATTTACTTTTAACAGACATTACACTAACTCCCATATATTACATTAACTCCTTTAGACTTACATTAACTCCTATAGACCTTACATTAACTTCTACAGATATAACATTAACTCCTACAGACATTACATTAAACTCCCAAAGACATTTCATTAACTCTGACAGACATTAAATTACTCCCAACATACATTACATTAACTCCTTTAGACCTTACATTAACTCCTATAGACTTACAATAACTCCTATAAAACCTTACATTAACTCCCACAGACATTACATTAACCCCTACAGTCATTACATTAACTCCAACAGACATTACAATAACCCCTACATCAATGCCTACAAATGCTGTATCTGACACACCACATGCTACTCACGGTAACACGACTTCCCGTCCACCCCCAGCTGGTAGCCAGGAGTGCAAGCGCACACATAAGATCCCGGGGTGTTAATGCATGCCTGCAGGCACTCGGCATTGTTGACCGTGCACTCATCAATATCTATACAACAACAGAAATATGTGTGGTGTGACACAACTAACTGAAGATGTGCATCAAAGGATGGGTCAGGTTCATGGTAATGAAAATGCAGACTGTGATTACAAACACAAGTACAGATACTAGGAAGACATTACAATGGGATATCAGCTAAGAGGTAAAAGTAAAGCACATATATGCTAATATATGAGATAAAAGTAAATGACATATACGCTCAGATAAGACGTTAAATAAGCCACATATATGCTCAGATACGAGGTAAAAGTGAACCACATATATGCTAAGATAAGAGGAAATAGTAAATCACATATATGCTCAGATAAGAGGTAAAAGTAAACCACATTTATGGTCAGATAAGAGGTAAAAGTAAATCACATATATGCTCAGATAAGAGGTAAAAGTAAATCACATATATGCTAAGATAAAAGGTTAAAGTAAAGCACATCTATATTATGATAAGACATAAAGGTAAACCACATATATGCTAAGAGGTAAAAGTAAACCACATATTTGCTATGAAAAGAGGTAAAATAACCACATATATGCTAAGATAAGAGGTAAAAGTAAACCATATATATGCTAAGAGGTAAAAGTAAACCACACATATGCTAAGCGGAAAAAGTAAACCACATATATGCTAACAGGGAAAAGTAAATCACATAAAGTAAATGGCATGGAAAAGGTAATATGTTATTAAATACTATCATGGGGTGTGAATTGCTCATAGTGGTGTGAATTGCTAGGTGTTCACATGTACAGATTCATTTCATGAATTGCAGTGAATACCTTTTCTTCTTAGGGGTAATTAGAAATACCAGAGATAATATAAATTACTCTCATTTCTTTCATGAGCCTTCTAATCTTTTAATCCTCTTTGTTTCAAGTGCCATTTTCAGCTTTCAAAGAGTTTCATCCTGTCCGTTTTAATCACCATTCATTTAATATCAAAATCTTCAATCCTCTCTGCTTTAAGTGCCATCTCCAGCTTCAGTTCTATCTCTCTGCCTAATAAGTTGCTAATCCTCTCTGTGTCAAGATTTACAAATCTTCTATCTTTAGGTTCCAGCTTTCTGCCTTATAAGTTGCTAATCCTCTCTGTGTCAAGATTTACAAATCTTCTATTTTAAAGTTCCATCGCTCTACCTTATAAGTTACTAATCCTCTATACCTTTATAATGCATATCTTTTATATTGTTGCTGTTCTCAGTTAACCTTGAATGATGTGGGAATGAAATAATGTATGAAAGAGAGTGATAGAAGGGCAGAATGTTAGATGGGCCTGCATGCCCAATTTTTAACCCTTTGAAAATAAAGTTTGTTCGTTCGTTTGTTTGTGTCAAGATTGACAAATCTTCTATCTTCAAGTGCCATCTTTCTGGATTATAAATTGCTAATCCTCTCTGTGTCAAGATTTACAAATCTTCTATCTTAAAGTTCCATCGCTCTGCCTAATAAGTTGCTAATCCTCTCTGTGTCAAGATTGACAAATCTTCTATCTTTAGGTTCCAGCTTTCTGCCTAATAAGTTGCTAATCCTCTCTGTGTAAAGATTTACAAATCTTCTATCTTTAAGTTCCAGCTTTCTGCCTAACAAGTTGCTAATCCTCTCTGTGTCAAGCTTTATAAATCTTCTATCTTTAAGTTTCATCTTTCTGTCTTATAAGGTGCTAATCCTCTCTGTGTCAAGCTTTATAAATCTTTATAAATATTCATTGGCACCTTGCCGTCTTGACAGACGATAGTTTGTGCTCTAAAAAGGCATAATAACTTTTAACTATGGCGGTAGCGAGTGTGACTGATAAGGCCAATTTGCGCTGTAAATGTCCGTTCACAGTGGGTGCATGTGAACACGTGGTCATTTCCACCATCATGCACCATCTTACGTCTCAAACGCTTGGTGTGTGACTTTTCTGCAATAATTTTCTCCTTTGACTTTATTCCATTTCTGATATTTGCCCTCCACGCAACACGTTCAGCGGCGACTTGCTCCCAATGTGCATTATCAATGCCTGTATCAATCATGTCCCGCTTACACACATCTTTGTATCGTAGTAGAGGCCGACCCTGAGATCTCTTACCCCTCTGTAATTCACCAAAAAAGATATCCTTTGGTATTCTACCATCATCCATCCTCCTAAGATGTCCTATCCATCTAAGTCTACGAAGACTGAGCATGGAATAAACTGTCACACAACCTGATCTTTCCAATACTTCAGTATTTGTGATTTTGTCTTGCCACTTAATACCAAGAATTCTTCGCAGACACCGCATATGAAAGCTGTTTAAATTGTTCTCTTGGTGTGAGTAAGTTGTCCAGGTTTCACTGCCATAGAGAAGAGTACTAAGGACACAGGCTTGATAGACAAGGACTTTTGTTTTGGCAGTAAGCTTCCTGTTCTCCCAGACTCTTTTTCTTAACCTGTTCATTGTTGTTGCTGCCTTACCAATCCGGATGTTGATTTCCTGATCTAGGGATAATTTGCTATTTACCACTGATCCTAGATATGTAAAATGGTCTACTATCTCTAGTTCGGCGTCGTCAATAAAGATTGATGGTACCCCATGTGCACCTTGTGACATAATCTGTGTCTTCTTTTTGCTAATTGTTAAACCAAATTCAGAACAAGCATTGGAGAATGCAGATAGTAGACATTGCAATTCTTCCTCAGAGTGGGTCGTAACTGCAGCATCATCTGCAAAAAGCAACTCTCTGATCAGTACCCTCCTAATTTTGGTCTTAGCCTTCAATCTCTGAGCATTGTAGAGGCCGCCATCTGAGCGTGAGTGAATGTATATACCACCATCCTGATCACGAAATGCATATTTCAGTAGAAGTGAAAAGTATATTCCAAAGAGGGTGGGAGCTAGTACACAACCTTGCTTAACTCCACTCTTGATTTCAAATTCTTCAGAAGTTGCACCATCAAACTTGATTATACCCTTCATGCCTGTGTGGAACGATTCCACAATGGACAGAAGAGTTGGTGGGCAGCCAATCTTCTTTAGTGCCTTGAACAGACCCTCACGACTGACCAAATCAAATGCCTTTGTGAGGTCGATGAAGGCAATAAACAGTGGTTGATTCTGTTCACGGCATTTTTCTTGCATTTGTCGCAATGAGAATATCATATCAGTGGTAGACCGGTTCTGTCGAAAGCCACACTGTGATTCGGGGTAGACTTGATCTCCTAGGACTTGAAGTCTGCGCAGAACAATTCTGGCAAATACTTTTCCAACAATACACAGAAGTGAGATACCCCTATAGTTGTTACAGTCGCTCCGATCACCCTTGTTCTTGTACAGCGTTATGATGTTTGAATCTTTGAAATCCTGTGGGACTTGTCCTTCACGCCAGCATAGCTCTATTAGCTGGTGGATCTGTAGAGTGAGTGTTTCTTGCCCACTCCTGATAACCTCTATTGGAATCCCATCCTTACCTGGAGCCTTGCCAGATGCAAGTTCATTTATAGCACACTTAACTTCTGTTATGGTGGGAAGTGTGTCCAGGTGGTCAAGAGTTGGTAGAGCCTCTATGGCATTTAGGGCATCATCAGCTAGTTTGGTCTCACTTGAGTAAAGCTCCAAATAGTGCTCTACCCATCTGTCCATCTGCTGTTTCTTATCAGTGATGACTTCTCCAGTCAAGGTTTTCAGCGGTGCACTTCTTTTGATCACTGGACCACAGGCTTTCTTTATTCCTTCATACATGCTTCTTATGTCTCCCTTATCACTTGCGATTTGAATAGACTCACATAACTTGATCCAATAATCATTTGCACACTGCCTGGCAGCCTTTTGCACATCCTTCCTAGCTTGCCTTAGCTCACTCAGAGTGTTACGCGTTGGTCTTTCCTTGTTTCTTAAGAGAGCTTTCTTCTTCTTATCAATCAAGGGCTGCAGAGTCTCGCTGTTGGCCGCAAACCAGTCCTGCCTCTTATGATCCACAGTGCCGTAAACCCCTACGGCAGTTTTATAAAGAGTTTCCTTAATTTGACCCCACTTTTCATTTACTGTACAATTTTCTGGTGTATCAGTGAAAGCGTCTTCAAGTTGCTGTTGAAACTGAAAGCACTTTTCAGGATCATGAGTGTTAATAATATTAATCCTGGGGCTAGATTTGTGTTTAGCTGTGTAGATTCTTTTTGGTCTCAGTCTAACTCTTGCAACAACCAAAGAATGATCTGTATCACAGTCAGCACTGTGGTAACTACGAGTCAATGATATATGGTTCAGATGTTGTCTCCGTGTGATGATGAAGTCCAGCTGGTGCCAATGGCCGGATCTTGGATGTTTCCATGTGACCTTATGCATCTCTTTTGTTTTAAAAAAAGAGTTTGTAATACATAGGTCATTACTGGTGCAATGCTCCAGCAGCCTTTGCCCATTTTCATTCATGCGTACCGATGTTGTATTTTCCAAGGGACACTGGCCATGAACTCGAGTCCTTGCCCACACGAGCATTGAAATCACCGAGCATATAAATGTAGTCAGATTTTGGAACTGCCTTGATCACGGAGTCTAACTCCTCATAGAACAAATCCTTCACATCATCAGAGGAATCGAGTGTCGGTGCATATGCAGTAATAATGGTGGCAAACCCACAAGAGGTTGCCAAGCGCAGGGATAATAGTCTTTCATTTCCTCCTGCTGGACTTTCAATCATTCCCAGTAGCGAATTCTTCACTGCAAAGCCCACACCGTGTTGCCTTTTTTCTGCCTGCCCTCTACCCTTCCAGAAAAAGGTGTAGTTGTTTTCCCTGAGTGACCCTTCCTCAGCGAGGCGAGTCTCCTGCAGGCCAGCAATATCAATGTTAAGACGATTGAGTTCGGCATCAATCACAGCCGTTTTTCTCACATCGTCAATATTGGTCAAGTCAGTGGAAAATCCTGGACACATGGTTCTCACGTTCCAGGTTGCAAGCCGTAGCTTGAGGTTTCTATTTTTATTTTTGTTTGTACCTGGTGCATTGGTTTTACAGCCTGCGATTCAGATTTTGTCCTAGCCCCAAGCACCCATTGAAGCAGGCAGGCTGTGGCGGATCAGCACCCAATTGGCTGGGGGCTGCCCAGTTTGAGGCGGGCGGTAGCTGATCAGTGACACCTATAGGTGTCTCCCACCGTCAGAGGCAACGCGTGGCGCCCCATGTCTACGCCAACTGACAAGGACTTATAACCCGTAACAGTTGCCTCTCGCTTTGATTCCGAGACCAGTTAAGACCAGGGATGGAGTTATTGCCTCTCCATAGCACAAAGCCTGGGCTAAAATATAGAGATCATGTGTTGCCCATGCAGCATGATCCCTCTCTCGGCCTGCCTAGTTCACTCCAGAGGAAAGGTAACACCCCTACATCTGGAACAAGACAAGCTGCAGAAGCTGCCGGATCAGCAAAGCATTGCTCTAACTGTCCGCCTGTCGGAGCTTCGATCCTAGACCAGTCGCCAACCAAGGCTTAGGGCCTGGTCAGCCCTGCCATGACAATTTTGTCTTTAGCTTGCATTTCCTCGCACCAGGGTAAGGCTTGTACCCTCCCAATTGTGCTCTTCCGCCCGAAGCCGTTGGCACAATGTGGGGTGTCGGGTTTGGTAAGCGCCGCCCAACGTTCGGTGCTAACAGAAACCAGGTAGTACCGTCTACTGTTATACGGTAGCTCAGTCATATCTGACTAAGACCTGACTGGATTATAAATATATATATACCAAAAACATACACAACATATTTACACATAAACACATTGTACGGGGAAAATATTATTCTAGGCAAGAGACAGGAGATGACCTGTACAAATAAAATATGTTACCTTCACACGACCTCCCATCACGAGAAAGTGAGTAGCCTGTGTAACATCTGCAAACTGCCCGTCCGTTGTCAGTGACACATTTATGTTCACAGCCGCCATTGTTCTCCTGGCATGGATTCACCTCTGAAAATATGGCATTACTGAAGCTGAAGTATCTGGCAACAGATGTTAGGAAGGTATAATATGTACAGTTTGTATTCGTTGTTTCTTTGTGTTATGACCTGTCTGGGTCATTAGGAGAAGACAGCAAACAAGTGTGAGGGTGGGTTGAAGTATGGATGCCATGAAAAATTCGGGGTTCGTGAAACCACGTGGAGGTAGATCAGCGTGGCCGAATGAATAAGAACACGTGTTCTTAAACACCGGAGTGTTGATGCTGAGGTAGCGGGTTCAACCCCTAAACCGGACAGATGGACTAAAATGCTGACTTCTCATCCTTGACTTGGGGACGTAAATTACAAGCACCTTTGAAGTCGGTTTTCTAAACCACATTTTCACTTCACATTCAACTTCGGCGTCATTCGCGAAATGTCTCCCGCCAAGGTGGGTTTCCTGTTTATGCTGACAAATGTTTGTCACGTAAAGCAGTGCATAGCTGGGTAGAAAACATTACGAGGGTGAGTCAATAAGTAAGTCACACAGTTCTGTGTGATGGTAGGTCAATGAAAACAAAGCACGCAGTTCTATGCAGCCGGTTTGGGAGGACAGATAAAACGATGGGATAAGTGCATCAATGTTGGTGGAAATTATGTTGAGAAATAAAGGGACAATGTATGTATAAAAATAAACTGGTTTCAGGTTGTTATCATCTTTAATTATTTTTCTACAGCCATTTGTGGCTTACCTATTAACTTACCCTCGTATAAAAACTTGAACATGTAACAACTGGAAAAATATTTGTGAAAGTGAGATTGAGAAGTAAAGAGAAAGATTTTTGACAGCATTTTATCATGGAATGGAAAGGTGTCAGCACACATACTGATACATACTTTTTAAGATGGCAAGATGTCGAGATGCATGTCACACATGACAGTTGGCAAATCACTTGATACAAATCAACAATGTGATGGTAATGTACTGGAGGCCCCAGTTAATCTCGGGGTTACACTTATGGAAACGACGTATAGCGAAACACTATTTCCCATAGAATGAAATTAAATACACTGTATTATGTAATGTTTATTTTGATGGTTGTTGATATTTATTGGCTACACAGAGGTGGGTTGGAGGGTGAGTGGAAGAGTTACTGGGACGTAGAGGCTTTAAAACCACGACTCGCTCCAGAACTATCATCCGCACTACTATTACTGCTCTCACCCACTTTCTTAGTTAGATCTTCATAGAAAGACTTTTCTCTTGGATAGCCATCTTGCTCACATGCATATTCCGTTGGTTCTAGTCTTCAATCCAGGCAGCCAATAGTGCTTCCATGTTCTCCATAAGAATACTTCTGGTACGAGTGATCTTGGAAGCACTCAAAGAGGTTATGTTTTTAGCACCCTCTTTGATTTTGTCAGCACCTGTACAAATTGTCCTTACCGTGGTTGGAGGTAAACCATGGACTTTACCGATATCAACTGCCCGATCGGCAGCCTTAAAATGACGTAACACATCTAACTTCACCTCAAGAGTAACACTTTTCCTGGTTCTCTTACAACCAGACACACTATCAGCACTTACTGTGCACTTTGAACTCATAATTAAGGGGAATTACACGATAAAATCCTGGAAAAACGCACTGCACAAAATGTAAAATGGCGATGGTAACGCAGCATAGCAACACAGGTGACGACGTTATGGCGGAACGTAGCGATGTAAAGTGAAGTTATGTCCTATTGTGACAACAACGTTATAGAGGGGCCTTCCTGTATATAATTTATAAATGTGGGAATGAAGAAAACATTACTGAACAAAATCAAGGGCAGACAACTAAGGTACATTGGCAGTATAAGGAGATACAACTCTTTATTAAAGTATTTACTGATGGGAAAGCATGCAAGAGGAAGATAATGTTGCAGAACTACATCACAGCATGCATCTGGAATGGAATTTCTAATGATACTATTAAGATAAATTTATTATAACACTCTCACTGTTATAATAAAATAATAATTCAGCTATGCACAAACATATGTCGAGACCAGACCAGTTGGACAAGACAAGACAAGACATGACATGATATGACCAGACCAAACATCACAAGACAAGACAAGACATGACAAGACAAGAAGACAAGAAGACAAGACAAGACAAGACATGACATGATATGACCAGACCAAACATCACAAGACAAGACAAGAAGACAAGACAAGACAAGACATGACATGATATGACCAGACCAGACATCACAAGACAAGACAAGACAAGACATGACATGATATGACCAGACTAGACATAACAAAACAAGACAAGACAAGACATGATAAGATATGACAAGACAAGAACAGAGAAGACATGACAAGACTAGATGAGACAAGACCAGACCAGATCTGACCAGATCAGACATGACGACAAAAGACATGAAACATGACAAGACAAGAAGACAAAACATGACAAGACAAGACCAGACAAGACAAGGCTCAGCACAAGCCCCTAAACCAGCTCTTTTACCTTCACAGCGCTGTCCATCATCTGCCAGTCTGTACCCCTTCCCGACACCTGCACTGATAATGTCCACCATATCTATTCACACAAAGCTGCTGGCAGCCTCCGTTGTTGACACTACAACCAGAGCTTGCTGTAAGAGGACGAGAAAACATCTTTACATCTGTCTCACCGTCAAGAAGCACATGAAGGGGGATGTTAATATGAAAAAGAATGTGAATATATCTATACTATCTTTACCCTCGTCGTACAGTCAACTCCAATAAGGCACATGTGGGATATTTGACATGAAAAATATTAGAATGCATCTATAATCTTATTTCAACAAGGCATAAATGTGTTATTTGACATTTTTAAAATGTGGATGCATCTATACTATCTTTATACTTATCTTACGGTCAAGTTAACTCCAAAAGGTGTCCAAAAAGGCAGGTGTGGAATATTTGACAAAAAAGGATGATAAAATATATTATAATATCTTGATGCTGGTCTTACAGCCAACTCTAATATGAGCCAACAAGGCATGTGTGGGATGAGAAAATATGTTATATCTTGATACTCCTCATCCGGTCAAGTTTACTCCAGTATGTGCCATCAACACATATGTAGGGTTTAACATGAAAATTATGAGAAAATATGTTATAGTATCTTGACAGGTCCCATGCAGTCAACTCTAATATGTGTCACAGAGGATATTTAACATAAAAAATATAAGAAAATATGTTACACCTGGATACTCATCTTACAGTCAAGTTTACTCCAGTATGTACCATTAAAGCAATGCAGGATTTAACATGACAAGGAAAGGAAAATATGCTGTAATATTTAGATATTACTCATTTTGCAGTCACATTAACTCCAGTATATGGCTTCAAGGTATATGTGGGATATTTAACACAAAAAAGGATAATAAAACACAATGTCTTGCTACTCATATTACAGTCTAATAGCTCCTATTTGTGCCTTGGAAACATAAGTTGGATATTTAACTCTTTTTGTCCCATGAAGTCATTATATTATACCAACATCCAGGTACATAACAAATGTATCAGAAATAAGGAGTTAAATTAGTAGAAACAGTATACGGAGAAAGTCCTTTCTCTGAAACCCATATTTTTATATTTCAGAAATGAGCTCGTCTTCAGATTTTTTATCTTCTGTATAATTTAATATTAGTTCGTCTATGTTCTACACAATTGGCATATGATACAAACATTGAGAAGAGAGTGTTGATATTTCCCTTGATTAGCACAATTCTCTTTGTGCTGTAACGGCCCTTGTGCTGTAACGGCCTTTGAACAGTTTCTGTCTTGGGTCTGTCATGTGATAGCTCCATCACACTTTGTAGGCCTAGTGCAAGGAGAAAGATCCGGCCAGTCTTTCCCTTACCATGGCAAAGAATGAGCCTAGGCATCAAACTCGTATCCAACTGGGCTCAGAATATTACCAACAAAAGTTGTGATCAACTTTGCTAGCATGCCCGTCACTTATTTTACTTACTATACACCAAACAGGCCTCAAGGAGTCTAGGAGAGTCCTTCAATTTTTTAAACATCTATTAAGAAGTCAAAGTGGCATTGTGATTAGAGAGTTTGCCAACCATGACAGTGATTCAGTCTTGATCCCCGGCAGTGCCCGAGTATTTCTTTTCTGAAATCAACCCGGCCTCAGAAAATGAGCACTGGACAATTTTCATAATTCACTGATAAGGAAAGGTGACAAGGCTGGGATCTGGCATTTCAACAGAGCACGGCAAAGATATCTGGCTTCCCCTGTGGCCGCTTGCAATGTGTGTTTAACTTTTTTGAAGAAGAAGAAGAAGTAGATGAAGAAGAAGATGGAGAAGAAAGAAGAAAAAGAAGAGGAGGAAGAGAAAGAAAAAGGAGGAGGAGGTGGAGACGGAGGAGGAGGAAGAAAAAGGAGGAGGAGGAGGAGCCACAGTGTAACAGCTCATATGTTAATAAAACTCAGTGAAGGCAGTTCCAACAATCAAAATTCTTGCATGATACAACAGCATACACTGATCATGTAAATTTGTGCAAAAACAGAATGCTAACCATGCAAATTAATATGTAATGATAGAAAAGCAAACAAGAATCTAACATGATAAACAACATTTGTCACAGCCTTTATGTGCAAACAAAATACAAACAAAGCAAAATACATTGACTAAAATTTAAGAAAAGTCCAAATGCACTAATAAGAATTGCAAAAACAAAATCAGCCAACGAATACCCAATTCAAATTCAAGGCAAATCAAAATGCACCAATATAAACTGCAAAACATATCATGCAACAATACAAAATACAATAGTTATATATAACAAACAAGTAAATAAATATAGCTCAAAAGAATGTTACATAAAGGGGATACAGTAATAATTTTATTCACTATGAAAGTAGCAAATTAATTTTCAGTTACTGGCTACAGATTCAAAATACATGATTAATACATGTGTAAAAGAGATGACAAGAAAGCACCATTTCGTACATGCAGTAATGGCTGTTTAGAAAATTAAAACATGGGGGGGGGGGGGGGGGGGGGGGGGAGAGTAGTGTTTGTATTAAAATGTTAGCAAAAACTCAACATATGTCATACAGGCTGATAGCTTTCTTGTATTTTGGATTTAGCACTGTAAATATATGTATGGCCACTATAGCTTTTCATTTTTATTTTGTCCAGTGTGTCCTCTAATATCAACCTCTTCCCTCTACTTGTATGAGTGTCAACGAACACATTGACTTTAAATCATATGTGAATATCAAGCAATGCAATTTTCAAAATCCCTTTCTTTGTGTGTGTGTCAGTGTATGTGTGTTTGTGTGACGTGTTTGAGTGGGTATAGGTGTGTAAGAATTGAAAAATGGGAGGGGAGGCAGTTAAAGAGACAGATTGACTATGAGAGAGATATAGTGAGAGTGTGAGAGACAGAGACAGATCAACATTAATGAATAGCTATTTTACAGGGACAATATAATACATGTATATTTAAAGTAGCAATTTCCCATAATGATAACATCACATTATCCAACACAACATCTC
Source organism: Cepaea nemoralis (assembly GCA_014155875.1). Lineage (NCBI taxonomy): Eukaryota > Metazoa > Mollusca > Gastropoda > Stylommatophora > Helicidae > Cepaea > Cepaea nemoralis. The sequence goes on from JACEFZ010021846.1 coordinate 208,865, forward strand.
ATTAATTCATTCTGTACCATTTCTGACGCTGGTTACACGACTGTGGGTCTGCCATGAAAAACGGACAAAAAATTAACAGACATCTGGCAGTGTTTGGTTTTAAGAACAAACCTCTTTACTCTTTGCTTAGAAAATATGCATTAACTCTACCAATCTGTAAACACAGAGGCACACCTCAATAAGTTGCATGAAGTAGTTTACAGTGTATTAAGAGTTAACGTTTAAATTCTATACACCTCTTTGAAGCTGACTAGAAATAAACATTATGTGAACAAATCACAGCTCTCTTATAATATGTATATCCCTCTATCTCTCTATCACACACATACATATATAGCTGGATAACTGAAGGTGCATGGTGATTGAAGGTACAGATGTATCTCTCTCTCTGTTATATGAGAGAGAGAGAGAGAGAGAGAGAGAGAGAGAGAGAGAGAGAGAGAGAGAGAGAGAGAGAGAGAGAGAGAGAGAGAGAGAGAGAGAGAGAGAGAGAGAGAGAGAGAGAGAGAGGGGGGGGGGAGGAGAATGTTTTCAGTGTGCTGTATATATGGAGTTGAGAATCTCTGTTTATAAACTATTCTTCATTCCATTGTGTGAAAAAGATTACAAAGTAACACCCTTGTGACATATATGTCATCATCCCTCAGTCTTTTCCAGCAGACGGCTATACGCGCTATTAAAATTTCGACGGGAGAATTAACAAAACTAACTTTCATTTGAATTAAGGCAGTGATTGGTCGCGCCCCGGAAACAAAGGCTTAAGCGAGACAAAGGCTTGGTAGACAAAGCGGTCTGGTCAAACGCCATGTTTTCTTCAACGTTAGCATGTGACCCATTGTTAATTAATAGCCACTTATTCTCTGCGTCTTAGGCGCTAGAGATGGCGGTGGAGTATTGGCACTAGTCACCATGATTGGCACTGGATTTATAGTCAACGCTTGGATTTAGAGGCAGGAAACTGGGTTATCAGCCTACCCCTAATATTCTACAGAGAGTGCTGGTTACTGCTACACACCCTGAACCTGAATGTCAATGCCTGGATAATTCATGGATTTTGAATATGCTGAAGTGGATTCCCTACCTCTGGGAACTTACAGATGGTGTTAATCTTTTCAATGTCTGCAAAGACATGAGGCATGCCTGGCCTAGATGGTTTTCAGCGTATACCCTCTTCTAAAAGTCACCGCCTGATTCCACGTTCAACTGTCATATTCCAGAGGCTCATGGATAGTCTGGAATGCACCATCATTTACCAGTATGGATTTACCAACTGATTTTGTGGACTCCCAGCTTTCTTTGAATCTTCTCATCCATCATATCCCAGACAGGGACAATCAAGCACTATACCAACTCCCGGTCAATCAAGTCGTATATTCAGCTGAAGAAAGATATAACCTACATCTTAACCCAGAAAAGGGCTGGAATATTCATGCCCAATTCAAGTTAGTTCTGTCAGGAAATTCTAATGGATTATGCGATGTCACTCCTCATCCAAAGATATACTGAAAGTGTTTGTGCCTGATCCTGATCGAATCAATCACATGGACTCCTGTTTGATACGCCCCGCCAGAACGCTTCAGACTTATACCTGTCTGTTATACCACTCTGGAATGCTCCTAGCCCAGACTTAGCAGCTGTGACTTGGGAGATTACAGTATATCCACTTTGGATTCATATGGATTACTCCGACATGTTATTCGTTTTGGATATATGATCCAGCGGTGAAAGTTCCGTCTGTGTGTGTGTGCAATCCCCAATTTTCCGAATAGGTGGATATATGCAAAGCAGCTGTTTCCCTGGATTATAGAGAGTGTGATTATGGCCAGACTTTTTTCTAGTGGATATTGAAGGAGAGGGAGTCATCATCAGACCCATAGGATATTTCTAGAGACAGATTAGATAGATTTTCTTTATCTATTTCTTTGTATGGATTATTTACTTTGTTTTGTGTTTGACACAGGTATTTGATGTGAACCTTTTTTGGGGGATTTTTGGGGACTTCTGTTGTGGTTGTATACTTTGTGTGCATTGCCTGAATATGAATAATTTCTTTCATGTATATGTCACCATATTGTAGCCAACAGGGTTTGTCCAAGACCCAAATGTTTTCACAATACAGTTGTTTGTTTGTTTGGTTTAACCAAGCCTTGAAGTTACTTCATTGTTAACTTGTTGTTCCAAAATTGATGTTTATAGTCCAGTTATGGTTACTGTTATGTGATACAGTGAGTCATTGTACTGTTTTTGTCTAAAAGTGGCTGTTTTCCTCTGTCATGTAATCCATTTGTTGCGTCTAACATTGGTTGTTGTCCCTCTGTTGTATAATACTGTGGATGTGCATGACAGTGGATACTTGTCATTGTTTATATATATATATATGGGAGATTAAATGTGGGGCGGGGCACTTACACATAGACACACCTTCTGGGTAGAGTGATTTGTACTTGGGTGTCTGTGGTAGAACTTCCCGGATCTCCCAGCCTTCTATAGGGAAACATTTCTTCTATGTTAGTGTTGAACTTGCACCCTTTTCTGCCTTGTTCAATGCTTGGGGGTTTTACGAGCCAATATATTATTTCCTATAGAGGGCGTGTTTGGGATTTAGACCCCATTCATACTGAATACCCCTAGCGAAACTTGTCCTTATTCTAATTTATTATATTTACCACTCCACAACCCTTCTCTCCATTCAAGGCAAACTGGCACTGTTTATGGCATCCTGTCCAGGTTTTTCTCATTTTCAGCGTAATTCTTTCAAGGAGGTATAAATGTAGTAGGAGCAAATGTAGCAAACATGTAATTACTGAAATTATAATTATTTATGACAGTGGCAACATTTTTTGATTGTTAATAATTCACAAAATTGTTTCATTTTTACATAATGTCAGCTTTAAAGTACAAGAGACTACATGAAAATGTTTACTTTTATCTGTTTTATATCTTAGTGAAAGTAAATTACTTGTCGCTTAGACTTAAAATAATGATTAATTACAATCTTTTCTACCAAACTTGTTACTTTAACCTACTCTATGTCCCAGTCTTCTTCACAACAAGATGTGATATTTTAATGAAAGTCACCCAGTAAAGAAAGAGTTAACAATTTAGAATTATACAAGACAAAGTTAAACATTTCAGAAAGACCTTGAGAGCTAAATAAGTTAATGTTTATAGTTCAAATACTTTGATGTTATACTACTAATTACTTCTTTCATACAGGCAAAATGAACTAAATATCGTTAAAAGACCATCTTAATGAGGTGCTTAAGTTTTAATAATGTATTAAAAACCATAACCCTCCAATTCTCTCTGCCGTCTGATATTTTACTTAAATTGATATCACTCATATAAACACCCTAAAATCTGTTGCGCAATGAAAAAGTTCAGATTCATATTTCAAAATACCAAGCTGTTACTCCATTTAACTGCAGCAGACCCCTCATCACAAACAGCTGCAATGTTTATATTATGAATATTTACAGGTAATGCACTTTGTGAGGAGCTGCATGAGTCGGGGACTCTAGAGACAGGTAGTATCGCTTTCGTAAAGGTTTTCTAGTACAGCTACCTGGCCGATTTACAAATGGTGCTATCAGATACATGATATTTAAGGAAAGCCTACAAATTGTTGACCGTACATGTGAATGCACAAGCTAGTAAAGTTAATCGCCAAAGATAACACAAGCAGACATAGCCCATCAGTTAAATCCATGTCTGTTATAACAAATAACAACAGTATTAGAAACAGTATGAGTATGCATATAAACATGACTCAGCTGAAATAATGTTAGCGTGTTTCATATACTGTCGGAGATATTGTTCTTCCTGCTATTATTACATCACTGTAATTACCGAAATTCTGGAAACCCTTCTAAGCAGCAACTTGTTACAGGCAGTCACTCAATGATGATAAGCTTCTATGCTGGTTCCACATTTAAAACCTTTTCTTATTACTTAACTATACAGACTACATACATAATATTCGTTGCCTCATAGCAATGTAATAATCTGTCACACTGAATGGGTTACTCGTATTCATGTGAAAAACTAAAACATTCCTTTCTTTTGTGAAGAAAGTTGTTGTTAGTAAAGTAACAAGTTCAATCAAGTTGTTACCTACTGTTAAGTTTGAACGAATTCACAATTTTAAGCAAGCAGTGGTAAAGAATGTATGCCTACATTAACATATGTACGTTAGTAATTGAATCGTGCTTCTGATTGAGATGTACTACATCCACAAGTTAAGTTAGCATCTCATGATAATAAATTAAAATAGACTAGTCTCTTTGGCCATAGTCAACCGACTACAGACATCTATAATATTAATATTATTTTATTTTCCAGCCACTGTTCAACATGAGTAATGAAGTCTGTCTATGTCTGTATTGTCCAGCTAATGTTCAATCGAGGCCGAGTGAAAGACAGTCATACGACGCGAACAGAATGTTTCCAGTGTGCTGCGTGCGAGTAAGGAGTTAAGAATCTCCATTTCTGGACTATTCTTGTGTGCAGGACATGGCAGCACAAGACAGCTTGCCTGGAGTTAAGGAAAACAGATATGACAATCTCCGTTATGTGAAACCGATCACAAGCTAACTAACGGCTGTCTCTCCATTCAAGGCCAACCGGCGCAGTTTCCGGCGTTTGTCTGTCCAGGTTTTTATCATGTTCAGTTTCATTCTCATTGTAATTCGGTGTTTCAGTTAATTCTCATTGTAATTCGGAGTTTCAGTTAATTCTCATTGTAATTCGGTGTTTCAGTTAATTCTCATTGTAATTCAGTGTTTCAGTTAATTCTGTTTCAGTTAACAACACAATCTTCCTACCAACTCTATGCTACCAATGCCAAACCTGGACAATGACAGGAAAAGAGAAAAGAAAAATCACAACAACAGAAATGAGGTTCCTAAGAAGAATACGCAACGTATCAAGAAGAGATAACATCAGAAATGAAGAAATCAGGACTAAAGTGTGGGTTAAAGCAGCACTAGATTTTATTAGAAAGCAGCAAGTCAAATAGTTTGGCCATGCAAGTAGGTTACCAGTCAACAGTATACCACAAGAAGCAATGATGTACAGACCAGATGGAAACAGAGGAAGAGGCCGACCACGTAAACGTTGGACGGAGGGAATAGCAGAGTCCATGGGAATATCGATATATGAAGCCCATAATCGGGCATTCTCACGATGTTTATACTTCACCTCGACACCGCAAGGTACAAGAGGAACATGATGAGATGAGATGAGATGGGTTAACTCTCATTGTAATTCAGTGTTTCAGTTAATTATCAGAGTACGCCAGTGTTGCAGTTAATTCTCTGTGTAATTCAGTGTTTTGGTTAATTCTCGGTGTAAATCAGTGTTTCAGTTAATTCTCAATATAATTCAGCATTTCAATTAATTATCATTGTAATTCAGTGCGTCAGTTAATTCTCGGTGTAATTCTTCGGTGTTTCAGTTAATTCTCAGTATAATTCAGCATTTTGGTTTATTCTAAGTATAATTCAGCATGTCAGTTAATTCTCAGTATAATTCAGCATTTTGGTTAATTCTGATTGTATGTCATAGTTTCACTTAATTATCAGAGTACTTCGGTGTTTCAGTTAATTCTCAGTGTAATTCAGTGTTTCATGTAATTTTCAGAGTACTTCAGTGTTTCAGTTAATTCTCGTTGTAATTCAGTGTTTCACTTAATTCTCAGAGTACTTCAGTGTCTCAATTAATTCTCATTGTATTTCACCCATTGTGGTGAGAAAGGGCCATAACATGATGTAGGCGGAATGCATATTAACTTTCTCCTTTAGAGTTAACACTATGGGCTAACTCCAACAAGCCTGGCGTCTGAACAAGTTAATACAGTTGTTTCCCCTAAAATAGTAGAGGCTGGACAGTTTGGCATCATGGCATGGGGAACGTCGGTCTCAAAAATGATTGACAGCACAAGAGACAGAAGAAAGCTGTGGACAGACCTAATCACCGACGCCACACGGCATGGACTATAAGAAGATTGGCAGTACATGAGACAGAAGGCTGTGGACAGACATGATCACCAACGCCACACGGCATGGACTATAAGAAGATTGGCAGCACGCAAGACAGATTCTATCAAAAATTCAAGAAGAGAGAGAAAAAACAGAAGAAACTCTTAAACAGATCCGAGAAGAAAGAGAGCAAATAGAACTGCTCAAGTCACAGAACGAAACATCCGAAACAGAAAATGCAAAGACCCAGACAGAAGAAGAAGCAACAGAAGAAGAAATAGAGGTGGATGAAGAAGGCTACCCAGACCAGGACCAAGTGTGTCGGGGGGTCATGAATCGGTATCGCTCTCCGCCAAGATCCAACTATCAAGACAACACACGAAATCAAAGAAGACCGAGAAGATTTGAAGACAACCCAAGACGAGGAAACAGGTAGAACACCAGGAGAGACGACTACTGGTAATCATTCCTGAAGGAAACGGCACCATATGACGGGGTGGGTACACAATTACTCCAAGCCTTAACAGTTGCGCGACTCCGTCCAGACATGAAAAACCACAACAAGAAAGTAACGAACACAATCAACCAATCAGAAGCCAGGAAGCCGAAAACAAGCAGCCGAATCTACGAAAGACCTAACACAAGCTACACCATAAAGGCCCCAAATATAACGAAATCGATATAGTCAGTGTTGAACGGGGCCATTCGTCTCAACTGAACTGAACCGAACCGAACCGAGACAGAAGGCAGCACAAGAGACCGAAGGCTGTGGACAGATATGATCACCAATGCCACACGACCTGGACTATAAGAAGAATTCTACTCTTAATCTACTGTATTTCAATACCTCTCATGGCAGCCAGGTAGAGTAGTGGCAAGACGCTTGCCTACCAACCAGTAGTCATAAATTAGAATCCCAATCGAGACGGATGTTCAAAATTGAACTGGGCTCCCAGATCGAAGCAGACTAAAATGTGTACCAGAATATGTCTTGGGAAGTAAAGGCGGACGGTGTAACATTTACAGTTATCCCCCTGTAGTGCCGATTGGTATATAAAAATATGCGTCCAGCATCCACATGCCAAATACGCCTTAAGGGGTGTTAAAGAGTCTTCTATGTTACTATTTTCTAACTTCACAGTCTGGAGAGAATGGTGCTGCACGCAGAGTGATCAGAAGATCGGGTCGATACTCATGACTCCGAGGGAAGGCCAGACGGACATATAATCAGACTGCTACTGGTACCATTATTATTGGGACTCTTCGCTGGCTGTTGAAGAGGGCGGAGCATGTATGGGGATGTCTCGGGTGCTGTGATCTCAGTTCTTGATTCAACTCAACTCTTCTAGCTGAAGTTATGAATCATAATCATCATCATCAAGAGCCATGCCTGCTGGTGTAGGCGTTAATGACTCTCCACAGATCTCGGGCTTTGGTTTTCTGGATCAACTCTGCTGATGATATTCCTCCATGCCACCGTCTCAATCCATCAGCATCATTGATTCTTAACCCTTTGAAAATAAAGATTTTCGTTCGTTCGTTCGTTCTCTTCCCCCTCAATCTTTACCGTCACAATCCATCAGCATCATTGATTCTTAACCCTTTGAAAATAAAGATTTCCGTTCGTTCGTTCGTTCGTTCTTTCCCCCCTCAATCTTTCCAGTTGTCACGATGTTCTTCAATGCCCCTCTTCTCATCACATGACAAGAGAAAGCTGTTTGTCTCTTTCTTATTGTTGTACTTGTTGACCCGGCCCGGCTTCGCCCAGTCCCTGGCGGGTATTAGTCTGTCTGTCTGTCTGTCTGTCTGTCTGTCTGTGTCTGTCTGTGTCTGTCTGTCTGTCTGTCTGTCTGTCTGTCTGTCTGTCTGTCTGTCTGTCTGTCTGTCTATGTTTGGCCCTTTCCCGTTCCCGTTGCGGGAAAAATTGCGAAAATTTTCACGTATCTAAAATAGATCCATTATTTTTACGATAACTTTGAAAATGCAAAGTTTTTATAACTTTCTTTATACCAGACACGACTGCCCTTTCCCGCTCCCGTTGCGGGAAGAATGGGTTCGAAAATTTTCACGTATTTAACATAGATGCATTAGTTTTATGAAAACTTTGGAAATGTCTTAAAGATTTAATCATTATATTATAACGCATATGACTGTAGATAACTACTTTAAACATTTTATGAAACTTAAGAAAAATACAATTATTTAAATTACACAATACTACATGCTACTAAAAGTTATGTCCCTTGATATAACTTTTCTTAAGTTTAGTCCCCTTGTAATATTTTAATTAAATTCAATTTAATACATAAAAAACTGTTTTTAAACTAACAAACTAAGTAAGTTGGCTTGGCGGAAATGAGAAGAACATCTGTAGAAAATTTCATCTCAATCGGATGTACCGTTCGCGAACGTATAAAGGACACACAAAGACACAAACAAAGACACACACAACATTCTCTTTTATATATATATATATAGGTATAATGTTTTAGTTGCATTAGCCTCTTTTAGGCAATCGTTGTTAGTTACTTTGGCTGTCCAAGGAATTCGCAACATTCGTCTCAGGAACCACATCTAAGTTGCTTCCAAGTTCTTCCTAATTTGTTCATTTACATGCCAAGACTCACTGCTATACAGAAAAACAAGTTCCATATAGCACTTCAGCACTCTCTTTCTTAAAATCCATGATAGGGACTTATTTCATTAGATACTCTTCATTTTCTGAAATGCAGCTTTTGCTTGCCCTATAAGGAATGCTCTCACAAATTTGAATGTATTGATTTGGCTCAGCAATTGTCCATCTGTTGTAGTATTGCATTGTGGTGTTATCTTGTTTGTTGATATAATCACTGCTCCTATTTTCCAAATATAGTTACTTTAATTAAGGCAACAGCTAAACCTTTCTCATGCGGTAAGCTTTTGACAATCAAGAGCTATGACTAAGATTAATTGCTAGCACTAAGGTTGCCCTGTTCCACGACAGATGGTTGTATTAAGAAGGTTATAGCACGAATCGAGCGATACAATGCCACGAGACTAACTTTTCACAGCTATGTAATCACAGTAATAGCCTGGCTGTAGATAGTTCTAAGAGTGTGGTAAAAGTTGCTATGCTGCACCTCCTTCTTTTCTTTCTTCTCATAGGTAATGCTCTAAGGAGACGATAGTTACACAGCCGTCCGTTAGCGTCCCTTAGTTACACTTTACTGTGTTTATGCTTCTTACTAAATTTTATTTTATTGTTTCTTTAGATCTGTTTGTGCTTTTCCTGAAAACGATCACTAGGATCGAAACGTGATATACGCTGTATTGTATTTTAGATTTTTTTATTACGTATTTGCTTAATGTTATTTTTATTGTGTTTGTTTGTTTTGTTTGTTTGTTTCTTTGTTTGTTTGTTTAATTCATCTCCCCACTATGATTTCTGTTTATCGGGAATTAGTTCGCTGTGTACACTATGACTGTGTTTGCTCTTCTCTCTCTCACTCTCTTCCACTCTCTCTCTCCCTTTCTCTCTCTCTCTCTCTCCCATGCTCTCTCTCAATTTCTATCTTATTATGGGATTATGATTATTCTCTCTCTCTCTCTCTCTCTCTCTCTCTCTCTCTCTCTCTCTCTCTCTCTCTCTCTCTCTCTCTCTCTCTCTCTCTCTTCCCCCTCTCTCTAGTGCGACATACCTAATTGTTTTCATTCCATATTGGCATACCCTTCTGCAGCCCGCAATTTCTCTTATTGGATCATTTAACTCAACAGCCATTGCTGTATGTTTCTCCGTGAAGCTGGTCCGTGACTGTTATCGCACACTGTTCTAAAATAATTTGGGAAGCACTGATCCAAAAGCAAGATGAAAAACATACTGACCAATAAAAAGATGTCAATTGAAACGAGAAAAAGAGTGTTGAGGTGCTACATAGAACCTGTACTTTTATATGGATGTGAAGCTTGGACAATGAGCAGCCAGGCTGAAAAACATCTGATGGCTGTAGAAATGTGGTTTCTGAGGAAAATGCAAAGAATACCATGGACAGCCAGAAAGACCAATGAAGAAGTCCTTCAAGAAACAAATGAAGATCGTAAACTGATCAGAAACATTAGACGTAGACAGTCACAATTTTTTGGGCATGTTATGAGAAGAAATGATTTGGAGAACTTGGTGACAACTGGTAAGATCGAGGGGAACAGACCAAGGGGAAGACCTAGAAACAAGTATCTGGATGGCTTGGCCTTGTGGCATGGTCGAGACAGAAACACGGAACTGATCCACGACTCTGTTGATCGAGTGAGATGGCAGAACATGACCGCCCACGCTTACCGGCATGGCACATGATGGATGGATGGATCCAAAAGATTTGGAGAAACACTAAAACCAAATGTCCAACATATTTAAAGGCACAGTCTTGGGCATCTCTTTCAAACTACAATGAAATCAATAAAGGGGGACTATTCTACATACTTACAACATACAATAACATCACATTTAACATCAGCGATCAACGGCAAACAAAACGTACAGGAAACAGAACTAAATATTGATAAATTAAACGTTGGCTATACACAATATAAAACACCGAAGAAATAAAACCACGAAAATCTTCAATATGAGGAAACACCTAATCCGTTCAGGACATGAGAAGAAGAATGTTCTGGAACTTTGAAATAATAAACAACACCAACACAACAACATACTGATTAATTGGAATATTATACCACCAAAGAATATTGAAATCTAAGTGATGCAAGTAAAAATGATAAAAGCGGTCGCAAATGGATACCATTTTTCGCTGAGAGTACTCAGTGCCAGTAGCCAGTAAATTATTAACACTATGAAATATGAACATGCATCTTAACTCTTTCTGTGGTAACATACAGGGTGTTTGCAAAGTCTCACTACACTTTGTATATAGAACAATTTTGAAAAAAAAAAGAAATTAAGTACACGACGTCATCACAAAATGTGCTAACATTGTATTAAATTAGTTAGAATAGTTACTGCTATGGTCTAACGCTGTTTTGGGGAAGCTGGAAAGTACAAATGAAGTATTCATTATAACTTATTCAACAAATTTCTAACCGTAATGAGATGAGGATGTTGTTTATCAGGAAATCTTGCTATAAATCTTTGAACAACCACCCGTGTTTATCGACCGCCATTTCGAAACACGTATTCAACAAACATATTCCTTCTTCTGTTGATAACACCATTCTATTTGGAGTACAAAGAATTACCCCAGCAGACGACAGCCATTCGCTGCATATTACTTCATGATATACTGTGGAGTAAATTTTTGATGACGTCATGTACTTCGTTTTTCAGATTTGTTCTACATATAAAGTGTGGTGAGACTTTAAAAAACATCCGGTATAGTTTGAGAAGGCTGATGTGATAAAAGATCTCTGGGATTCAAGTGAATAGTGCTGGTTTCTGAAGGGAGTGGCGTGGGTTGACCAAACTGAAGGTGGTCACGTGATATTGCAGACACATTGGGCCTGAAGATTCACGAGAAATTTCAAAAGATCGAGACGTTTTCGCTGGACAGTGACGAAAGCAACCTTCTACAAAAGACCTACTTCATGATGATGGTGATGATGATGAAGATGATGATGAAATCTGCTTGTTATTTCATGGAATTAATAATTCACCGGTTGATTTACGCCCAACAGAAATATAAGTATAAATGTGTAGTGTGGTTTGAAGGACATGTGCACTTCTAACAATGAAATGAATACACGGACGTGTGAAAAGTAACAAAAACCGTTGGCTTAGTTCATACCCGTGACCCTTAGTTCAAGGATGGCTAGCTTACTGGTCCCGTTAGCGTCTGTAATACGAGTCACTGGAAAGTAAGGTTATCTTGGGTCATTGTTCGTCTGGGGCAGTGTGCTTTAGGGAGATTGGTAGGGGATTCGACGAAGACAGAAGATGAAATGTAGAGGCAGAGGAGGGATAGGGAATGTAGACGGCAAGGGAGGCGTGTTGGAGGTGGGTGAATATGATAAATATAGCAGAAAAGAATTATATAGTTATAGCGACGGTGGGTAAATAGGTAGTGTATGAACAGGTAGGCAGGCAAACTGAACAGGAAAGTAGGTAGATGAACATGTAGGTAGATGGGTTAATAGATAAGTAAGGTAGGTAGGTAGGTGAACAAGTAGGTAGATAGGTGAGTAGGTAGGTAGGTGGACAGTGAGGTAGCTATATAGATATATGGAGAGTTGCAGATTTATAGATAGATGGCTAGATTAATTAGGGTAGGTAGATAAAACAGGCATGTTCATTAGGTAGTTAAATGTGTGTGCTTGCTTGCTTGCTTGTGTTCGTTGGCTTGAGCTCCAACGCAAAAGTCCTGTATGTCGGATGAAGGCATCCTGTTGTCCAACATCAGTGTGATGTCATACAGGACCTGAGTTTTGCGTGAGTATCCGTTGTCCCATGTCTGGCTTATTGGTGTGCAGACTGGTGGTTCCTCGCCATACAGGCAGACACTCTCCGACTTCGGAGGAATCGGCGATCCTATTGACTTCAGCCAGGACCCCGAAGGGACCTGTTGCCCAGGACGCTCGACGAGGACGCGTCAATAGGTCTTGGCCAGTATAAAACCCGGCCCTGGTGCCTTGGAAACACCTCTGCGTCCCTTAAATGTGTGTGTTGTTTGTCCATCAAGAATGATGATGACCATTCATTTCATCCAGTGGGGTTGAAAGTTATGGAGCCGTGAGTTCTAAGATGGCTAATAAGGCCTGTTTTGCACCTGCAGTGGTTTTTCTGTCCAACCTTTTCTTCACAGCTCTTGCAGTCCTGGTTGCTTCACAAGTGACTGCAATCTTGCGTAATGATGTAAGCCACGAAATGTGGTCTTTGGCAACAGTCTCAAAGGTGTTACGATGAATTCCAAAAGCTTTCAGTGAGATTGTCAGTGTCTTTAAAGCGTTCCCTTGGCCGCCTTGGGAGCGTTTACCACAACGCAGCTCGTCGTAAAAAAATTCTTTTAGCGAGCCTGTGATCTGGCATACGAGTCAAGTGACCAGCCCAGTGAATCTGATTCTTCATTAGTAGAGTGTGGATGCTGGGCATGGACGCTCTTTCTAGGACTTCAGTGTCTGGGATCTTGTCTTGTCATTTAATCTTCAATAGCTTCCTAAGGCAGACTGTGTGGAACTGGTTTAATTTCCTAGTGTGTCGCTGATAAACAGTCCAGGTTTCACAAGCATATAGCAGTGTGGATAATACAATTGCATTGTAGACTTTCAGCTTTGTTTGCAGGCTTATTCCATTTCTGTCCCATACATTCTTGTACAGTCTGCCAAAGGCCGCGCTGGCCTTGGAGATTCTTGCATTCACTTCGTCATCAATTGTGGCAGCTTGTGACACAGTGCTGCCAAGTTAGGTGAATTTGTCCACAACACTTAGTCTATGACCATTCACTTTGATATTCGGCACAGTGTGATTAATCCCCGGAGCTGGCTGGTACATAACTACAGTCTTCTCTAAGTTGATATTGAGCCCAAAGTTGGCACAGGCATGTGAGAAAGCTGAAACATTGTGTTGCATGTCTGCCTCTGAGTTGGCATATAGAGCGCAATCATCAGCAAACAGGAGCTCTCTGGTGGTGCTCTAATAGTTTTAGTTTTAGCTTTCAGCCTTCTGAGATTGAACAACTTTCCATCCATGCCGTCCTATTTGGACAAACTTTCGTGGACAGCCATATTTCTTCATAATCTCCCATAGTCCTTCTCTGCTGACTGTATCAAAAGCCTTGGTAAAGTAGTTAAACGAGTAGACAGACAAAAATACAGGCAGATAGATACGTAGATAGGTAGGTAGGTAGGATGGAAAGTTGGCAGATTGGGTAAAGAGACTGGATAGGCAGACATGTAGACAGTTAGTCAGTGATGAAAGTATGTAATTATGTAGGTAGGTAAGCAGTTAGGTAGGCGGGTATGTAAATATATAAGTAGGTAGATAAAATAGATAGATAGAAAGGCAGGCCTTTTCAAATATAAATAAACATCTAAAAACTATAAATACTATTTGGTGCAAGAAACTTCTCATCAATAGCTTTCATGTAGAAGCTAATAAAATAATCTACGAAATATGTTCCCAGATAGTAAAGTTCTATCAATTTGCGCTAGTCTTGACACATTTGACACTTTCAGTTATGCAAATGTTTTCAGTGAGATAAGAAATCTCTCAGATTTGATAAGAATTTTCACAGTCAAAACTTTCAGCACTTGGGGAACACGTTTGCAGTTTAAGCAACTTTCTGGATCTAAATTATTAAAGGATTTTCCAAAACGAAAATCTGGCCTTTGATAAGAAATTCTAATTAACGGATGTAAATTTTGCTAGGAGAATCTTCTAGTCTTTGTGATGTAGACACTTCAATTCCTTGCCAGATATGAAAATACTCAATTAACAGACGTTTTAATAAAAGAGACGTGTAGTATTTTTCAGATAAGAAACTTCTATCACTTGTCATATAAGAAATGTCTGTCTTCAAAGAAAAGTTTAATCAAGTATTTCCTACTCTTAACACAATTTATGTTATTTAAGAAATCTCTAGTGTATAATACATATTATAGAAACGCCTAGTCTTTGTTCCCGATTCTAGACAATATTCGTGAACTCAGCGCAAGTATGAATCTCAATGCCTTTGCATGCCCCTGTAATGCACCTGTTTTATAACGTCCTGTGTTTCTTCCTTCCATGGAGTTAGCATTCCAGTATTGTCAATAGCATGCTTCCAACGCCACTAGAATGGCCTTTTCATATTGTTCAACAATTGTGTATTTCCTCCGACGTCTTCATAAGTACGTTCATTTCATCTCTTGTCTGTCCAGCTTAGTCTTTGCATGCCATAACAATAGTGCCTGTGGAAAGGATTCTAGTTTCCCTCATATTATTTTATATCTATAGTGTTAATAAAAAAAATATACAGGAATCTTGCCAGAAAGGCCCAGTGAGATGAGAAAGTATACAGGAAACTTGCCAGAAAAGCCCAGTGAGATAAGAAATTATACAGGAGGAAACTTGCTATAAAAGCCCTGTGAGATGAGAAAATATACAGGAAACTTGCCAGAAAAGCTCAGTGAGATGATAAAATATACAGGAAACTTGCCAGAAAAGCCCAGTGGGGTGAGAAAATATACAGGAAACTTGCCAGAAAAGCCCGGTGAGATGAGAAAATATACAGGACACTTGCAAGAAAAGCTCAGTGAGATGAGAAAATATACAGGAAACATGCCAGAAAAGCTCAGTGAGATGAGAAAATATACAGGAAACTTGCCAGAAAAGCTCAGTGAGATGATAAAATATACAGGAAACTTGCCAGAAAAGCTCAGTGAGATGATAAAATATACAGGAAACTTGCCAGAAAAGCTCAGTGCGATGAGAAAATATACAGAACACTTGCAAGAAAATTCAAGAAAGATGAGAAATAACCAACCTATGTCGATAGATTTAACAAGCGGTGTTTGACAGATTCATCATCATCTATTGAGCTGGATTGCATGCTGTCGTCAAGAGCGTGACTCTGTATATCCGAACTCGATAAGCATTTTTCTTTTAGTTTGCTTTCCCTAGACTTTGTCTGTCCACAGTCTACCTACAAGGCAGCAGATTTGTGTATCGCTTTTTCTCTTCCCTACCCGTTGGTCTGTCCGACATGGGAAACCCTACCAGTAGCTGCGCTACCGTCGGCTTAGCTCTTTAGGTCATCGGAAAACCCAAGCCCCTCTACCACTACAAGATATAGTAGGATACAAGATATATAGGATAGACATCAGAGCGATTCAAAAGAATGGCGACAAACACGACCCATACAATCATTCCAGGTGGAGAAGATGACCTGGTGATTTATGGATTCATTTTGACAGCGTACTACAAGTAACAACTCTATTGTTTGAAGACTGACATTATACATTTGTAACAAGTTATCTACAGTTACTAGTACACTCCAAAACAAAATGGCGATATACCCGCTTTGTTTGTAGTTGCATTCCTTGGCTTGGAGTTAATTCCCATTGAAGACGTTGATAGCGTATGAGGCTGTTGCTCTTGGGCGCTATTTGAGCTAGATATATATTTCTCCCGCTCCGTGGGTACGGTATTGTAATTGTAGAAGGGATAGATATGATGCGGGTTATAATTTTGGCTTGAGAATGCGTTGTGTTCTGGCAAGGCATGGTCTCTGTCTTGGCTGGAAATACCATTTGAATCTCGCGGGTGATCACGTGAGCCATCTTTTTGATGTGAATAAATTGGAGTTGGGCTTTTAAGCTCAAGTGCAGCTGAAATAAATGTGCAGACAAGGTGAATCACACAATAGACAGGCATGCAAGAATGTGAAAACCTTGACAAAAATCTGTATCCAAAATGTTTCACGTCTGAAGGATTATTAAAGCAAAATTTTACATATTTTTAAGTAATTCCGTTGGATACTTATGAAATCAGGTCTTCAATTGCAGTAGCAAGAAAAATAATATAAAATGAAATTAAATAAATAAGAAACTCAGGTGTCTAATGATATTACCCTCCCACCTGATCTCTCGGGTAGCGAGATCAAATACATAGTCTGGCGAAAAACAGAAGGTGATATTTACGCGTTACGAATCCTACAGCAGTTATAAATCGCAAAGAGTAGGCTGCAAGGCCTCTGCTCTGGCAACATCGTTAGGAAAGAAACCCGACCCGCGAGTAGATAGATTCCGTTACCATGAATGGAATCTGTATAGAGGAAACGCACTTTAAACCAAGGCATGCTGAAGACGGACGCACTGACCCTTGAGGTGCATATCTGGGTATGATGCACGCCTCGCAAACATGAAAAGAAGAAGAAGAAGGAGGAGGAGGAAGAAGGAGGAGGAGGAGGAGGAGGAGGAGAAGAAGAAGAAGAAGAAGAAGAAGAAAAGAAGAAGAAGAAGAAGAAGAAGAAGAAGAAGAAGAAGAAGAAGAAGAAGAAGAAGAAGAAGAAGAAGAAGAAGAAGAAGAAGAAGAAGAAGAATTCCGACAGAATTACACATTTCTGTCAGCAAGTAACATCACTATTGTGCCGCGGGAACAATCCATCACAATAAATAATTGGTCGGTAGCACTATACAGCCGTGAAACAAACTACGAGGGCGAGTCAATAAGTAAGTCACACAGTTCTGTGGGATGGCAGGTAAATGTAGTTGGTGTTTTCTACAGGTGTCATTAGGTGACAGCAACATCGAACTTTATATCACCGTGCGTCAGGTAGCGCTAGGTGTCGCATGCGCATGCGCAGCACATAAACACAATAGCGACTGTACTTACGAAGTGTACAACCAAATAGCAACGTGCTGTTGTGCGTTTATTTTGTGTGTGGGCAAAATGCTTGTCTGCAAAGGACATTCATAAGGAAATACTTCCTGTTTATGCTAACAAATGTTTGTTTCGCAAAAGCGGTACATAGCTGGGTAGAAAAATGTTCTCAAGGACGCTCTAAAATTGTTGATGAAATCTGATCTGGTTGTTCTATTGAGGTTGCAACAGAAGCATCCGTGCAGCGGGTGGATGAGATGATTAGAAGTGACAGGCGAGTAGCGATAGACTCTGTAGATCTGCAATAGGGTGCTCACATGGTTCATCATACACTGAAAACCCACCTTGGCGGGAGACATTTCGCGAATGAAGCCGAAGAGGAATGTGAAGTAAAAACGTGGTTTAGAAAACAGAGCACGCAGTTCTATGCAGCCGGTTTGGGAGGACTGATAAAACGATGGGATAAGTGCATCAATGTTGGTGGAAATTATGTTGAGAAATAAAGGGACAATGCATGTATAAAAATAAACTGATTTCAAGTTATATTTAGTTTACAGCCATTTCTGACTTACTTATTGACTTCGCAGTGTGTAACTAACCATAGTAAAAAATAGATCTTATAAGCTTTAGAGAAAGGATATCCGCCCCGCTTGTTTCTGGGCACGAAGAGTGGGGTTGGGGGAAGGGGAAGACGAGTTCTACAATATAGTACTCACGTAGATGATACTTAAGCACGGGATCGGGAGAACAGTGTCTACACCAACCTCATTCCAAAAGGGTCTAAGTACTTTTCGAGGCTTAGACGACCTGAACGCCAATGCACCGGATTTAAGAGTTAAAACGCATTCTTTCACGGGATTCACAATAAATCAGTCAAATAAGACTGATTAACCGGATGTCGATTTCGGATTATGCAGTCAGATATAGTAAAATTGAAGTAATGGACAAAGACACACCATCAAAGCATACCAAAGGATATATAATTCTGAAAGGAGGTGGTCGTTTCTACATTATTGATGCAGAATTGTCCTCTCTTTGTAACTGTTCTGCGATTACGACTTAGGGGGTTAGAGAAACGCAGTTTCACATAGCCCTGACAGTATGAGTCTAGAGTTCGATATCAGCCAAGGACGATTTGGAAGCAGACGTGTTGCGTTGATTTAAATGATGTGGGGTGTTGGCTGTTCAGAAAACAATGGCAAGCTACTGAACGTAAAACTGTCAGTAAATCACTAACAGCCAATTAATGATGGGGTTGACTGCAACATTGTGTAAAGGACACGCAACTAACGTTTTTAAGTGTTGATGCGCTGTCACCAGGTTGTACCCAATGTACAGGTCTGTCATAGTTTAACAAACAAAAACATAAAGGTACCT
>JACEFZ010021846.1:232500-240000 GCA_014155875.1 Cepaea nemoralis
TGATGCCGGGTGTATCAATGGAGGGAGGGGGGAACTTTCTTTCTTTCTTTCTTTCTTTCTTTCTTTCTTTCTTTCTTTCTTTCTTTCTTTCTTTCTTTCTTTCTTTAGTCTGTCTATATGTCTGTCTTTCTTCCTTTCTTTCTTTTTATCTTTCTTTCTTTGTGATTCTGTTCATTTGTCTGGCGGTTTCTGTCTGTCTGTCTGTCTTTTTAGTTGCTTGACTGTTTTTGTCTGTCTGGCACTCTTCGTTTGTGTGCTTCTCTGTCTGCCACTCTCTCTCACTCTCTCTCTCTCTCTCTCTCTCTCTCTCTCTCTCTCTCTCTCTCTCTCAATAACTCTCTTTGTGTGTGCCTCTGTCTATTTCTCTCATCTCCTCTCCGACTGTCTGTCTCTCTACCTCTTTCTCTCTTTAACTCTCTGTGTGTTCATCTCTGTCTCTTTCTCATTTCTCTGACAGTCTGCATGTCTCTCTTTCTGACACCTGGTTTTGTGAACTCTCCCTCCCTTCCCCAATTCTCAAGG
This sequence comes from Cepaea nemoralis, assembly GCA_014155875.1. Taxonomy (NCBI): domain Eukaryota; kingdom Metazoa; phylum Mollusca; class Gastropoda; order Stylommatophora; family Helicidae; genus Cepaea; species Cepaea nemoralis. Next base: position 233,023 of record JACEFZ010021846.1, read on the forward strand.
GGTTGAGACAAAATTCTCTACCACTTATTTTCTCACCTACCTGTCTCTTGTTGACAATTTAGTTTCTCCTGTAATTAACGAAGAATAGAAAGGAGAGAACTAAACACATTCCAGCGAATCAAGAAGTGAGAGAGAAAGGAATAACACGGCACACGAATGCACTAGAGAAAGAAAGGAACACGACAGTAAACGACAGGGAAAAAAGCTAGAGCTGAATAGGACACACACTGAGAACCGCTGATAATACTATCACTGGGAAATCTTTCTTCCCGACTGCATGGTAGGGGAAAACCCAAAACATATTTAGAAGATAATTAGAGACAGATTAATTATAATGGAAGGACATGGAGGTAGATGTAAGTAATATCAAAAGATAAGACGGATTGTAGAGAGTATGATGTGAGCAAGCGGGATAAGAGAGGGGCAGGAAAAAAAAAAAAAAGAAGACTGCTCTCCCACCAAATAGGATATCAGGAAATGGGAATAATCACCATTTTATGTTGCATCCGTCTGTGTGTCGAAGGAGGTACGGACGCAGTTCGTATTCCCGCATACCGCCTTCGAAACACGGTTACGGGTGATTTGTCAACAGACCGCCTTGTAACTGGTTATTTTATACAATGGTATGAGTGCCGGTCGTTCAGAAACAATGGCAAACTATCGAACGTAATCTTACTGAGAAATCAAAACAGCCAATAAATTCGGGGGTTGATTGCAACGTCCTGTACAGGATATGCAACTAACTTATTTTGCAAGGAAGAGCTCAAGTAAGAAGAGTTTTTCATCTTCTTGTGCGATCAACGTTTTCTATGTGTCTATTCCTGCATAAGGGCAGACCAGGCCCTAAAGCCTTCCTCGACAACTGGTCTAGGATCCAAGCTCCGACAGGGGGACAAATGGAGCATTGCTCTGCTGAGCCAGCAGTTTCTACAGCTTGTCTCGTTCTAGATATAAGGAGTAAACTAGGCAGTAGTAAGAGAGGGATCATGCTGTATGGGCGACCTTAGTTTCTACAATTCAGGCGTTGTGCTATTGAGAGTTATTATGTCAATTTTTTAAAGCACAATAACTAGCATCTGTCACCACGGCAAGGTGCTAACATTGGTAGTGGTAGCGTAGTAGTAGTAGTAGTAGTAGTAGTAGTAGTAGTAGTAGTAGTAGTAGTAGTAGTAGTAGTAGTAGTAGTAGTAGTAGTAGTAGTAGTAGTAGTAGTAGTAGTAATAGTAGTAGTAGTAGTTCAGTATGAGTCACAGTCACAAACAAGATGGTTTGCGTGACTTTCTCACCCGTCCCCCAGAGAAGCAATAATGACCACCTAATTTGAAGGATTCAGAAACAGTTTCGATCCCGTCTGCTTTCTCTATGATTGATGGATGTCCCCTTCCTCTTCTACACGGCTAAGACATATTTTCCCTGTCAATGCTGGATACCTGTTTGTTTTCCCCTCTCCTTGTAGCGTCCTTATTTTGTAAATATAATCACAGTTCCCTAGATAATAAATCTGGGGAGAAAACCATTTTTTCCCTTTAATATCAGCTGCGATAAATTGCCCAAATCAGCTTTGTTGATCACAGAATTCGTCTTTCTAACATTTGTTTTATTTACTCTTCTCTCTCTCTCTCTCTCTCTCTCTCTCTCTCTCTCTCTCGCTCTCTCTCTCTCTCTCTCTCGTTATTCATTAACTCTATCGCAATTCCTATTTATTTCCTGTATTTTTTTTTTTTTTACTAATTTATTTATCTCCTTAATTTCTTTCCATTTATCTGTCTACAGTTTGATTATTCCTTTTTCTCCCTGTTGAATTCTTATGCCGACTTATTATTTTCTCTCTTAGTTGCATTCTTGTGTTGTCTTATTCCTGTCTCTCTCAGTTGCAATCTTGGGCCCTCTTATTCCTTTCTCTTTCAGTTGTATTCTTGTGCCGTCTTATTCATTTCTCCCTCAGTCGTGTTCTTGTGCCATCTTATTCCTTTCTCTCTCAGTCGTGTTCTTGTGCCATCTTATTCCTTTCTCCCTCAGTCGTGTTCTTGTGCCATCTTATTCCTTTCTCCCTCAGTCGTGTTCTTGTGCCATCTTATTCCTTTCTCCCCCAGTCGTGTTCTTGTGTCGCCATTTACGTCTTTAAATGGCAGTCGGTTCCTTTTTTATACTTCATATCTTTATGTTTATTAATTACTTATTTATTTTAAGGACTTGGGAGGGGTGGGGTGGGTCTTTTATTGTTATTTATTACACAATAATTTCGTACAAAGAGGGCGGGACACATGATACATCAGAAAACAAAATACATAAGGACAGATGAGCATTTATAGCACTAGGGAATATGTGTAATTCAAAAGAAATTACACTTAACACGAAATTTAGAATATTCAATTATAACGTTAATTCAATACAACTGTGTGAACCGGAAGCACGGAGAACAACGAAAACAATTACACATAAACTACAAACATTCACTTGATTGTGCCTGCACAAAATAGAAGAAATACAATGGTATGAGAGAATCACCAATGGTGAAGCTCATGAAGCGAACTAGACAAAAACAAGTTAATAAAAATATGAAAAGAAGACGCAAGTGCTGGCTAGCCAATCCATTAAGTAGATAGAAACACAGACATACAGACAATTAAAGAGTATCAAGAAGAGAGACAATCAGAAATGATGAAATCAGGACTAAAGTGGGAGTAATAGCACCGCTAGATTTCATTAGAAAACAGTTAGTGAAATAGTACGGCTACACAGCTAGGTTACCAACTGACAGTATAATACAACAAGCAATTATGTATAGACCAAATGGAACCAGAAGACGAGGCCGACCATGACAACGATGGACAGAGGAAATAACAGAATGCATGGGAATTTCGATATATGAAGTCCACAAACGGGCACTCTCCCGATTTTTATGTTTCACCTCAAAACCGTAAGAGAAACGATATGAGATATCAGATAGACACGCACACACCCGCAGAGAGAGAGAGAGAGAGAGAGAGAGAGAGAGAGAGAGAGAGAGAGAGAGAGAGAGAGAGAGAGAGAGAGAGAGAGGTGGGGGGGACAGAAGACTTAGGGACTTAGACAGACAGACAGACAGACTAGCAAAACTCCAACTGTTCTACATATTGCAAGCGCACTGAAAACTACCCCAACATAACGCATTATCCAAACATTAATAATAAAGAGAATTCCAAATCTGACAACGCACTCTCGGAAACCGCACATAAAAACAGGCATTACTTCATCGTCTGGTGCAAACTGGGCACGCGATCTTCAAACTACAGAGCAGGCTCGTCTGCCGCCAGAAGGAGCAGACGTCTACCAATGAGACAGATGAGCAGGTCTCCTGTAGGTTTGCAGTTGTCATGTAAACATATATTAACGTTTTAATACATTCAGTGCCACACACAAATTAGGTTTGGACCAAACCAAAATGGATGGCGGAAGATAGGAAGTAGGAGTGTGTCACTGTTATGTCTGAAAAGTTATTAATATGGAATAGTGCGTTTACAAATGTTTTTCCCCCATATAAAAGTTCATAACTCAGTAACCAACTGAGGAGAAATGATGAGATTTAGCATATAACCTTATCATTATGTCCACCCAACAAAAAAAGTTTTGTTCTGGAGATTGTACAGCATATCACAATGTTTGTTTATATGCGGTATATAATTTACGGGTCAGAGATGAAGAGCATATTATGAAATGTATTATGTCTTCACATGCAACCATCAGTGTTCACTAATGAATATTCTCCGTGGTGCACAGGAATTTCCTTATGAGAAGCACGTCACATTGTGAGACGGAGGTGTTCACAGGCGATGTGCATTACAGTAAAACAAGATTGTTAGCGTGAATTTAATAATTTTCGCCAAAATTTTTAAAGAAATTTCAACGCTTTCCATGATTTCAGTTGCCTTTGGGCCTATCAAAGACATATTCATTGGATAGGCGTAAATATAAGCCGATATAAAACATTTCATAACGATGCAACGGATACTTTAAAACAAAATAAAATTGAACGTGAATGAAAGCAAATATTTGTGAACGCACTATAGCAGATAAAGCCCATGGCAGATACGGGAAATTGATAACAACAATTAATCATCCCATGGCACTTGATCGGTTCAGGAGGAGAGAGGCTAGGGATGGGGGGGGGGGGGGGGGGGCGTGTTCATTGCGAGAGGCAATGGTTTATGGCGGTTAAGTAATAAAGTTGCTTGCATATCCTTTATGGGCAAAAGGCTTCCCTAACAACATGGAGAATTATGTTTATCATCAACTTTTAAGAAATAATCAGTTCCTTATTTTTACATTGTGAATATGAATAATGAGTTTTGTGGGACTGCAGTGCAGCTGTAAAAATACAATGTATAAATCAATCTAACACAAATACGATGTGTAAATCGACACAAACAAAAATAAAATGTGTAAATCGACACAAACAAAAATACAATGTGTAGGTCGACGCAAACAAAAATAAAATGTGTAAATAAACAAAAACGTTTGTTCCACATACAAAGTATAGTGAGGTTTCACAAACCCCTGTAGTTACACTAATCTCAGGTTTTCTCAGTGTGTGTCTTTACCAGCAAAGTGACTTTGCTTCATCTCTTGATTCTCTGGTATTTATTTAACTGACTCAGTGCCGAAGGATAATACATCATCAAATGTGATCCTCCAATTGGACAGAAGGACGATATATCGCCATCCTAGGGTCATCGTGTTATTTGTTGTGTTTCGTGGTATCTTCCGCAATTTCAATGCTCAGTGAACGGAAATTTACAACAATACTTATTAATTTAATTGTGCACCATGTTTGGTTCACACCTACTTTATTTTTGAAACACTGAATCAGTTATTTCGTTCCATGAGCTCCAAGTTTAATTACTTATTGTAACTTTTACAGCTTTACAACAGTTCTACAAAATGCATTTCTCGATGAAACACTGTGTAACAGTCTAGTGCTTGCTTGCTTGCATTCGCTGGCTGTGAACTCCAGCGTGAAGTCCTGTATGTCGGATCAACATCAGTATGATGTCATACCGGACTGAGGTTTACGTGAGTATCCGTTGTCCCATGTCTGGCTTATTGGTGTGCAGACTGGTGGTTCCTCGCCGTGCAGGCAGATACTCTCCGACTTCGGAAGAATCAGCGATCCTACTACGTTAGCCAGGACCCCGAAGGGACCTGTTGCCCAGGACTCACGACTAGGACGTGTTAGTAGGTCTTGGCTAGTATAGAACCTGGCCCTGGTACCTTGAAAACACCTCTGCGTCCCTAGCAGTCTAGTAAAACATTAGGAAATACAAACAGTTAGGTCATATGTAGTCTCTGCGAAAAACTGAAACATAATTAACACGGACACAGTGTACATACCTTACAACGGACTCCATAAAGGTGAACATAAATCGCATTAGTGAAAATCCCCCAAAACAAGAGACAATAAACAAATATATAATAATAAAATTGTAAAATAAGGATAAGTATTCTAGGACCCAACAAACGACGTTTCGATTATGTAAATCTTCATCAGGGACGGGATAACACAAACAGATCAAAAGAAAATACATACAATTAGCAAAACATAAGCGTTGCACCGTGTTTCACTCTCCCAAATTCTCGTGCATACGACTTCAGCTGTCATTTGTTTACATCTGCTTCCAATGCCTTCCGTTACATTTTCAAGAGTCCCAGAAATATCAGTGTTTGGGAAGCCTATGAATCCATTAACCCAGCCATAAATAAATTCGCACGTATTGATTGACACTCGTAGAAGAAGAGGAACGATTAGATATTAGAGGACAATAGATAATAGATGTTAAAATTATATTTACCATGACGGGATCCGAACCAGTCGCCTCCAAATAAAGTCACTCCTAACGGGTGGCGAGTTGGAGATTCGTCGAATTATACTTGTTCCTACAACCAGGCGTCGTCATCATTTGGAAGAACCAGGTTCAAATCACGGCTTGGTAACTATAACTTTCCATTCTTTTGTCAAATTGTTGTTATAATCTCTACTTATTTCATCTACTTCTATGAGTGTTCATCAATACTGAAGATCTAACACTAAGGCGACATTCAACTGTCATCGTCATAGTGTTGTAATTACGCTGTGAGCTCTCTAAACGTCAAGATACCTTCATGTGAAAGACAGTTATATTCTACCCTTGCCATCTAGTTTGACCGGAAATTTATGAAATTCATTGACGATGTAAGATACATTATACATCCTTTTGTAGATCACCTGATATGGAGATGCATGATCGTCAACGCCAGTCGGAGCACGGCATTTAATGATGATGATAATTTAAGAGAAGATAAAAATGGGACATTATTGTAAACATAAGCATTCCAAGGTAAACAGACCGTATGGTGCGCAAATAAGAACAACACATGCGTAACAACACCTCACCCAACTCCATAGATATACACATGCGTGAGAACAACAATGTCAATGCATTATTACACAACAAGAAACATATTTAATCATTCAAACTTAATTATTCATAAACAAATAATAAACAAAATAACTACATGATTAGATGTTGCGTGACCTAAACGATAATAGCGCTCGCTCTTAAAATGTTGATGCGCTGATGGCAGAGATGGGGACGGGGTTATCTCTCAACACCGGACAGTTGGACGTCATCGTTGATTTCTCGCCTTTGACTTGGGGACGTAAATTATATAGGTGTCAATCACAAGTAGGAGTGGGTTCTCCTGATGGCGAGGGACACTGGTAATACCGTAATAGGGAATGCCAGTCCACGAGCAAAACATCAGTCCAATGTGGACTACCCTTGAGTTCAAGGCGGTTCCGGGGGGGGGGGGGGGGGAGAGAGAGAGAGAGAGAGATACTATAGGATGTAAAATATTGTTGCAATTTTAATGTATTTATATTATTAACCAATAATTTCATTAAAGTTTCTGACATTTTAAACACTAATATTGTTCTGACACACACACATGCACGCACGCACG
>JACEFZ010021846.1:245000-313258 GCA_014155875.1 Cepaea nemoralis
TGAACTCTGTGCAATATGATTTGGTGTATTTTTAACATATTTATTTCTTCAAATTGTAATTTTTGTGGGCTTCCTTCGGGAATATTTTTAATATGCAATCCATGTATTTGTTTATTTAAATATTACTTTAATTAATTCTAAAAAAGGGACATCCGGTTTTTTAAAACGTTCTTGATTATCCGGTTTAATTTCTTCGTTGAGCATGGATATGTTTTTTGCTTTAGAGAATTTCTTCCGGTTTCTGGCGTCTGTGCATTTACAGAATGAGTACTTATCGGAGCTGCCTTGCTAATCTCAAGTGTTAAACGCCCGCGGAATATCGTTTTATTAGTTCCCTTGATGGTATTTGTGCTGCTACCACGGTATGGTCGCTAAAAGTTAAACGCAGTTACAAGACATTGTAGTTGTCATTACAACATAAATTGATATCATGTGGTGAACTGCGTTTGCACTATTTCGTTAAGCCTGTGGCTTCGTGTATCCGACTTCGACAAGCATATTGTTTTTTCGGGTTTGCTGTCCCTAGCCTTTGACTGTCCCCACAGGTTACAGTGGAAACAATTGAAATCCAAGGGCCTCTAAAAACCTCAGTATCTATGCCTTTACCGGTGGTAAAGGTAAACATAAACTCACGTTATGATAGTGGACCAGTCTACTGAACAAGACAGCAGGTTTGTTTCTCTCTTCGTATGGTTCCTGCTTCTTAGTCCTGTCCGACAGCAGCTGCGCTACCGCCGGCATAGTTTTTAGGGTCATTGGGACACGCATCCTCTCTACTTCTTCAAGGTGAAGATACATCAGAGGAGACACAACAGAGGAGACACACCAGATGAGACACAGAGGAGTCACATCAGAGGAGACACATCAGAGGAGACACATCAGAGGAGACACATTAGAGGAGACACATCAGATTAAACACATCAGAGGAGACACAGGGGAGATATATCAGGGGAGACACACCAGAGGAGACACATCAGAGGAGACACAACAGAGGAGACACATCAGAGGGACAACAGAGAGTGAAAACAAAGGACTAAGTTTCAATAATAGAAAAACACAAGTAATGGTAAGTAGAAAGAAAATAATCTCTTCCCACGTGCAACATCAAAGTGAATAGAACGTGTCTGAAACACGTCAGTGTATATAAATATTTGGGTACTTTAATAACAGCAGATGGGTGATATATAGAGGGAGTTAAATAAACAGGCCAAGCAAACGCAGCATTTAACAAGATGAAGAATATTATCTGTAATTTATCTTTGTCAATCTAGTAGATGAATAAAGTTCTTAGTAACTGTACTGAGCCAAGACTTGAATGGAAGCTAATCATGGCCAATTAGCAGACACGTGAGGAAATATGTGGGAGCTGCAGAAATGTGGTTTTATACACGAATTAAGAGAATACCATAGACGGATAGAAAGAGAAATAAAGGTATCTTGAAAGACGTTAACTTACACAGAGAACTGGTTTACTCACATCAGAAGCAGACATGCTCTCATTCTTTGGGCACATTATGAGAAGAGGCAAGCTGAAGTACGTTAAAACAACGGGAACTATGGCTGAAGATAGATGGGGAGACTAGAAGAGGAGATGCTGAACAGTTTGGTATAATGGCATGGAAGAACGACCTCAGAATTGAAAGATATGGAATAGAGAGAAAAAGCAGCGGCTGCAGCAGGATATAACAATATGAAATGGAAACAAATAGGTATTTTAAATTCCTGCGAGAAAAAAACGAACTAAACATTAACAAACGTTGTACATACCTTACAAGGAGATCCACGTGTCGCGAAATACAGGTGAAAAATCCGAAATCAGAAGCACTCAATAAATATAATAAAATGAATAATAAAATAAGATAAATAAATACACACGAACGCATACAATAGACACACAGACGTTTCGATTCTAAGAATCTTTGTCAATGACAACACAGATAAACAACGACAGAAACACAAGCACACGACCTATCACTTATGATGCACAACCTGATATTTACATGTAAATATCAGGTTGTGCATCATAAGTGATAGGTCGTGTGCTTGTGTTTCTGTCGTTGTTTATCTGTGTTGTCATTGACAAAGATTCTTAGAATCGAAACGTCTGTGTGTCTATTGTATGCGTTCGTGTGTATTTTAATTTATCTTATTTTATTATTCATTTTTATTATATTTATTGAGTGCTTCTGATTTCGGATTTTTCACCTGTATTTCGCGACAAGTGGATCTTCTTGTAAAGTATGTGCAACGTTTGTTAATGTTTAGTTCGTTTTTTTCTCGCAGGAATTTAAAATACCTATTTGTTTCCATTTCAGAATTGAAAACAGTTCATGAAAACAGAATGTTGTGGGAAAACATGATCACTAACGCGACATGGCATGCAAGAACATCGGTCTCAGAAATGATGATAGTATATAAAAACAGAAGATTTTGGGAAAACATGATGAGTAACGCCAGATGACATGGACTATAAGCGATGATAAGACGTCATTTACAACGAGAAATAGAGTGTTTAGGTGATACCTGTACTTTTGTATGGATGTGAAGCGCTGACAATGACAAGCTGAAAAATATCTGATGGCTGTGGAAATTTAGTTGCTAGGGAAAATGCAATTAATACCATGGGCATGACAGAAAAACAAATGACCAAGTTCTACAAGAAACAAATGAAAACCGTAAACTGATTCGAGAAATTAGGCGCAGACAGTGAACATTCTGTGGTTACGTTATGAGAAGACAAAAATTGGAGAACTTGGTGACAAACTTACAAGATCGAAGGGAAGAGAGGAAGGCAGAGAAGTAAATACCCGGATGGCTTGGCCACGTGGTATGATCGAGACAAGAATACTGAGCTGATCCACGACTCTGGTGATCGCGTGAGTTGGCGAAACATGACCGCCCACGCTTAACGACAAGGCACATGACGATTCAATAAATAAGCAGACGATTGTAGTTATTAACGTTTCACCTACGGTTCTTCTTCGAGCACCCGTTCTAGAGCAGAAATTGCCAATCGAGACCCTGTAGTATCTGTCATCTGCCATTGTAATTAACTTCTTGTTGCTTGTAAAATTCATTGATGCCAAGTAGCGTAAGCTTCCAAAGTTTATCTTTCTTTGCCCTCCAATTCGTTTCTTGCCCGGTATTTTTCGACAACAGACTAATGTCTCCATTCATTTATATCTGTCCTTCTCCTATGCTCGTTTCCCATCACTTTTGCCAATTGTCACTAAGTTTGCAAGTTTATTTCTTTTTGTAACGCTCCCACATTAACTCGTGGAGAAGTCACATAATCCCCGCGTCTCTCTACATACAACCGACTCAACTATTACCTGCATCCAAAGTTCTAGGTTGAGTTGTCGGATTAATGAGAAAGTCATTCAGTCAGTCCGTGAGTTTGGCTGTCTGTCTTTGTGGTTATGTGCGCGTGGGTGCGTACGCTCGCGAGCGTGTGTGTGTGGTGTGTGCGTGTGTGTCGATGACTCCAATGTATCAATGATGGCGAGGGTTCTACTACAGTCCTGCACAATGTACAATAATGGGCATTACAAAACATGGAATCACCCAACTTTACTCCACTAAACACTATATGGGAATTTAACATTTAACTAAGAAGAAAACATGATGATGATGATGATGATGATGATGATGATGATTATGATGATGATGATGATGATGATGATGATGATGATGATGATAACAGTAACAGTTAATCAGTGTTTCACTCTTACCAATACATGCTTTTGAATCCTCTCCTAGCTCGTATCCCATTGGGCAGCGGCAGGTGTAAGAACCAATCGTATTTACGCATTCCTTTTCACACCCGCCATTGTTGACAGAGCATTCATTCACATCTGGGGAAGAAAGAATCCTATTCATGATTGACAACATCTACATTAATTCAATTAGTACATGCATTCATAGTATGTTTCGCCCATCCTATATGTGGACAAGGTGTTTGAAAAGACGTGTTCATTCATCCTGTGCCATGCCGATAAGCGTGGGCTGGTCATGTTTCGCATTTCACTCGATCACCAGAGTCGTGGATCAGCTCAGTGTTCATGTCTCGACCACATATATTTTGTGAGTTAACTTCTTTCAAGATATCTTCATTGCTCTTTCTGTCACTCAAGAGTGTTCTCGTCATTCTTCTATAAAACCACATATGCGTAGCTTCCACATAATCCCTCACTTGTCTGTAACTGTCCATGGTTTGAGTCCTTTAAATTTCAGCGACCAAGTCGGGTTGTTTACATTGTGGCCACCATTTGATATTCCTGGCGTGTTTTGTATCGTGTGCTTAGTAAGGTGGAGAAAGGAATGCTTTGTGTAGAAATGCTTGCCTCGCTTCAGAGGTCACATGTGAGAATTGTGTGGATTTTATGCCCTGGTCATGCTGGAGTGCGGGGGGAATGAACAGGCTGATAGGCTGGCAGGGAATCACCTCTTGGTGGTAGATTATCTACGGACAAGGGAGAGGTAGTCGGTCGCCTCTGGGACCAGATTGAGAAAGCGGTGGAACAGAATGAACACCTGTATGTGGAAGAATGATATGGCGGGGGATCGGCAGGGGCTCTGGGCGAATCTCAAAACTAAAAGGGAAGACCTGGAAAACTTTCAATCAGATGGCAGTTGGAACTATTAGCAGTATGACTCTTCGCTGGCTGTTGAACGAGGGGACGTAGCAGACATGGGAATGCCCTGAGTGCAGTGATGTCGTTTTTTTTTTTAGCTCAACTTAACTCAACTTTGTACAGTTTAATAAAGAAAAGGTTTAAAGGCGAAAGGATCATTTAATTCCAACGGGTTTTATCCGCCGGATAAACTGAACAGGTCACGTGATAGTACACAACCCTGATTATCGCCTTAAAACTGTAATAAATAAGAATAAATACGAGACATGATTGTAAATGTATGATAAACGCCCATTCGTGGCTTCCTGAACGATCGAGCAATCAAGAGCAGTTGTGTAGAGAGATTGATTTCCCGTCCGATTTGTATGCACAAGCGTCCGTTGTAAGGGAGGCAGGTGTTTGCGCTATTCGTCATATCCACAAACCGTTTGTCGTTATATTATGCATGCTGGATTGCCAGAGAAGTATCTTTCGGTGTCTTTTGTATACATCTGAAGTTGAACTTGCTGTTTGTTCTTTGATTTGTTCCATGATCATTGGATCTCTGACATCTATCGTCTGTTTATATTGAAATGGCTGTCAGTATGGGGCGGCGCGGTTAATGTAATAGTAGAGATCCTCTTTTCACGATATATCAATCAATCAATCAATCAATCAATAAATCAATCAATCAATCAGGTGCCGTCTCCACAATGAAGGTTGGCTGCAATGGATCTCCAACACTGTCTGTCTCTCGCCTTGACTGTACATTCTGTCAGACTGATGTTCGTCCATCTCTTGGTGTTATCTTCCCACTTGTATCGGTGTCTGCCTCTTGCTCACTTGCCTTCAGCCTTACCCTCCAGTATGGTTTTTATAAGAGTGTAATGTCTTTTAGCGTGGCCGAAATATTTTACTTGTCTATATTTTATTTCTTTCATCAACTCCCTTTTCATTCCCAGGTTTTCTAGAACCTCTGTATTTGATTGGTTCTGTTTCCATGAAATACGACATATTCTTCTGTATATCCACATCTCCAGGGCATATATTTAAATATTATGAATATTAGATTGTAAATATTAGATAGTAAATATTAATTACATGCATTGTACATGACATTGCAATCACCACTAGCGTTTATTAGCCGTTTGTAATTTTCTAGTTAGTTGCATATCCTTTACAGGACCTGGCAGTCAACCCCATCATGTTTGACTGTGATTTCTTGGCAAGGTTACGTTCAGTAGTTTGCCATTGCATCCTGAGCTTTCTGTTCACGGCACATGATGGATGGAGTGTTTGAAAATATTGCCGGTCCAAGTTTTGTATTCACTCTCTATAAAGTTCATGCAACATAATTAGGTAAATACAAAACTTGGACCGGCAATATTTTCAAACACTGCACAGTCATTAAAAATACACCCTATACTTACTGCTTGGTAACTCATTTCTGTAATAACACTATTCGAGACCTTCCCGCTCTATGGTGTTCCGAAGTCGCTGACACCAATAGAAACCCACCGGCCTCAGTAATTCATAAGACCCAAAGGAAAACAACTGTTACAAAAACCACACAATAATTGCCCATATCAAACCCCAGTTATTTGTTTCTCCAACAACAACGGCAGGGATCGGTCCTGAAGACGGAAACGAATCAATATTGTTACCCCCAGCAAGCACATCAGTTCCCTTCAGATTAGCAGATACTTGACTCTCTTGGAAGCTAACTGGGCAGACAAAGCAATTATCCCCCATTTTCTCAAATTACCTCCCATTTTTAGCCATTATTACTCTAACGGCTTGATAAGCCCACTCTCGGTCCAGAGCAACATTTTCCCTATTGGGCAATCTGGGTAGGCTAATAGTTTGTGTTGCCATAGATTCCCTCAGACCTTGTTTGGGCCTTGTTGTGAACTGGTTCCTGAGTCAATAAACGTGTCGTTATTTTCGCCATTAAAAAAAAAAATAAAGACTAGTCCGGGATAGAAGCCAAAGGCAGGAAATAATACGTATAGTTGTAATCTCGGGTTGACTGTCTTGGTTACCATGACCCGGTATAGTTTTGGCAGCCATCTTCTGTGGCAGAAGTTTCGGAGTTAGGACGATCTAATCTCATCTCATCTTGTTCCTTTTGTATCTTGCGGTGCCGAGGTGAAGTATACATTCACTTTTGGTTGATATCAAAGTGTAGTCATTTGCACTTTGATCTAGCTTTGGCTACCAGATGACGTTATTGAAATGACTCACGTAGACTTGGTACTCCATGGGGCGGCTCTTGTCCCTGGGGAGCCTTGACCACTGAACAAAAAACATGCGCCCGTTTATGGGCTCCATGTAGCGGTGAAGACTATATGGGGGGAATAACGCTCAGAAAAGCGACCCGATATCAATACCCGCTCCCACCAATCAATTGGTAGCAGGTGGGTAAATTAGATCTCTCAAGGTGAGTTGTTGAGCTGCGCTAAGAACCGACATCAATGCATTCAGGACATTCCCATACGCGCTCCGTTCCCTCGTTGAACAGCCAGCGAAGAGTCATACTACTCACAAAGGGCGAAACACTGGAGATCCTGAAGTGCTTGTTAGTAAAGTCAAGACAAGGACCTCATTTCGGCCCTTAAAGAGTATCCTTTTCTTCCCCGGTCCTCTTCCCATGTGATTGCATCAGGGAGTCTCCGTGGCCAAGTGGTTACGCCGCCTCCAGTGCACTCCGAAGGTTGTGGGTTCGTTTCCGGTTCCTGAAAGCAACTTTCTCGGATACTCCTGGGTGTCGTCACTGTAGCTATGGAGTCCGTGCCTTGTGCGTCACTATCGGCAGGATGTCCTGCGGAAAAAGACCAAGCCATATGGGGTAAAACCCGATGCAATAAACTCGATCCCCTGACTTTAAACCCTTTTACGGTAGTGCATCACACTTAGTTGTGAACCGCAAAGCTTAGTGTGTCCGTCTACAGCATGCACGTGTGTGAGGTTCGAACCCTCTAGATTCCACAAAAGGTATCAGGCCTTGTCTACTCGTGGGTAAGTTTTCTTTCCTGACAATGTTGCCAGACCAGAGGTTTCAAGGTATACTTTTTGTGATTTCCATAAGCAGTGAAATTTTTTAGAATGCACAACTTCGAAACAGGACTTCCTGTTTTTCGCCAAAATCCGACGAGGCTAGGTATCCGAAATCACTACCCAATGTATCAGGGGACAGTGTGATATCATTAGATACCATGGCGACGGACATAAAGTGCTAACCTCACACTTTTACATCAATCGGAACTCGCTGGGTAATTTGGTCAGTACCACATCGGCCGCCATAACACCCAAGGACATTTTCCGGTAACTATTTGAGGCTGAGTCGAACAGGCAGCTCAAATTGCTGAAAAATATCACCACCTCCATGGGATTCGAACAAATAACCGCCAGATCGGCAGTCGAGCGTATTAACAAATGCGCGCCGCGGCTCCCAAGTCCGTGTTGTTTACGTTAAATCTTCATCACAAGTTGGACATTGTTAAGAGCAGGCCTTAGAGGCAGCAGCTCTGGTAGGATTTCAGAAGTACTGGTTCACTACGTACGTAAAGAGCCAGCGCTGTTGCTTAGGGAATAGTGAGACGCGCAGTTTCATTTTGTCACATGCCTGGGGTCATTGAAATTAAGGTGAGTGGCCGTACAAGATAAACAGTTCACGAGATAAAATAGGGCGGATAGTAAGTCCCCCAGAGGGCGTGAATGAGAAGACAGTAATTGAAAGGGAGAGCTGAGAACAAGTCAGCTGGCTAAAATAAAGGTGAGGCAGACAGTTGGAGCAGTGAGGTGGTGTTTGTGTGGATCATAGTGAGGGGGCATAGAATTGTTTAAAAAGACAGGGACAAAGATTGACTGGGCAGTTGATGTTTGGACTCCGAGCTGAGAGGGAGTTGAGTGTAGACCAGACCAGGAGAAGGTCGTGGTCTGATAAAGTGAAGAATTGTGACGGAGTTTGGAAGATAACTCCGCACTGTGGGTTCCAGGGATAGTGAGTGGAATTCGAGACCCATAGTGGGTTACTTTGAGTCGGGCCTAGAGAGAGGCTAGTATACCTGTCGTGTGGGACGAGATTTTAGTAGCCTTGAGAGGCAGGGTTATTCGACGTGTTCCATTGGGATGGAGATATATTCTTAGAGAATTATTGTTCCTGGATTTATATGTTACATGTGTCTGTGTTAATTCAGAATTAAAGGAATATTATGTGCGCAAATTAACGCTTGTTCACTGACTGGTGTTTGGTGGTGATGCATCTTGATTAATCTGTTGTTCAACATCACATTGTTACAAGGACATACCCTAGACACAACCATAGCCACTCTATCTGTCACTTAGTCAACATTCACTTTGTGACACATTTATAATTCCACGTCATATCGAGTCCAATGTTCGAAATTAGCTGTGGTAGATTTAAAAAGCAAACTGTTTTGCGTTGATTTCGGTTATATGAGGCGTCAGCCATTATTAAAGCAATGGCAAACTACTGAACTAACACAGCCTGGTAAACGATAAACAGCCTATACATGCTGGAGTTAACTGCATGATTGTTCTCTCCAAACTTTCATGACGTTTCAAGATACCAAAATATTACAATTTTCATTGTTTTATCGTCACAAAAAATGGCAGATTGGACAGAGAAATCGAATCCAGATGTCAAAAAGCTAGTGCACTTACATATCAACTATCACCCTTACTGAAACATCTAAATATACCCAAGTCCGCAAAACGACAGAAGATAAACAGCATATTCACACCAACCCTATGCTACCAATCTCAAACTCTGACTTTATCCAAGTCACACTTTCGCAAAATCAACACATGCGAGATGAGATGCCCGAGGAGAGATGTCAACTTAACAATTCGAGACCGAGTAAGAAATGCTGTTATCAGACAGACAGTGGGATCAACACCTTGTGCCACATTTATTGAAAGACAGAAGATCAAGTGGTTTGGCCATGTCTTTAGAATGCAACACCAACAACTACCATCACTGGCCTTACATCAAAGATCATCTGTGACGAGACCAAGAGGACGTCCAAGAAGAAAATAGATTGACGACATCAAAGACATTGTACAATCACACGGAATGACACTATCCAGTGACGCCCACCGGGCGCTGGAGCGCAAATAATCCTCCCCACTACGCTTGACGGCAGAAGTGGAAGATGACGATGATGATGATGATTGTTTTATCGTCGTTAGTAGCCAACCTTCTTCAGTATAACGCGCTTTTCATACGGATGCATTTGTTCTTTTCTGTATCCAAGATAGTCTTAGACCCCGTCTATAATATTTATATTCAAAAACATGTATGTACTGTTCAGCTTGTTTAGTAAGTGTCCTGATCTCATGGATAAACATGGAAGGTGAAAATATTAAAACATGACATGTAATATAATGGTTTGGTCATCTCGTTAGAATGCAACACCATCAACTACCAACACTGGCGTTAAATCAAAGAAGATCTGATACGAGAGCAAGAGGACGCCCGAGAAGAAAATGGAGTGACGACTCAAAGATATTGTACACTCACATGGAATAACACTATTCAGTGCCACCCATCGGGCTCTGGAACGTCAACTATTCCTCCCCACGACGCTGGAAGGCAAAAATGGAACATGATGATAATTATGACATACAATAGAATGAAGAAGCCCGACCGACCGACAAAAGTGGAACATGATGATGATGACCTATCATAGAATGAAGAAGAGCATCGAAATCTGCTCGAAACGTAGCTAACAGTAAGTTCCATTCAGTATGATTGAACATGTCGGTATATCCCTTATACATCCATAATATTGCAACTACAGATCGGTCGTAATATACTAAATCCTACCCACAAAGCCATAGCTTTTCAGATTTATGATCAATGTCTTGGTTACGCAGACAATTGCCCCCCGTGCTAGACCGAATAACTCCACGACTCATATTTGATAAAGTCACTGAGATGTCTGTTGGCAAGGGCCACAACAATTTCCACTATCATTCGTGACTCGGGCCCTCTGTCTATGCCCTCACAAACGGGCCCGAATGATGGATTCAATAAGTGCCTGTCATGGGCGGTAAGCGCTATGATCAAGGGAGATAATGGGCTCTTCCGGGCCAACAATATGGCGAGAAACGGCTCAAGGGGAGATCACTGCGTGGTCACAAACGTTTAACAGTAGATGGGTTTGTTTGATTTCTTGAAAAGAAGTTGCGGTTGCATGTTTAGTGTGGATATGTGTATATGTGTGCGCGTTTTATGATTGTGTGCGCTTGTGTATGTGCGATTTTGTGATTGTGATACATAAGTCGCCTACCTCCCTGGCCAAACGGTTAACGCCTTTCTCAGTAATCCCGTATATCCACGTAGAGTAACGCAACTGCGCGAGATTCAGTAGTTAATCGAGTCGCGTTGGTTACTTGCGGGGGTATGTGAGCCGGTCGGTCAGAAAGCAATGGCAAACTACTGAGCGTAATCTTGCCAAGAAATCAGCAACAACAGTAAAATGCTGGTGTTGACAGCGATGTCCAGTAAATAGGATATGGGGGGGGGGGGGGAAGAGAAAACAGAAGTCATACTGTCATTTTACTGCCTATAGTACCGTGCAGTGTAGGGTTGAGGAGGGGGTGGGGGCTTAAGCCTAGGGAATTAAGGCTTCCAGGCTAGTGCGAACTGTGCAGTTTAGGGTGTTCTTTTTGCCCCCGACAGAAACAAAATCCACACCTTACCGAGAATTCGAACCCGGTTCTTCCGAAGGAGAAAATAATGATTATTAAAAAGAACAATTGTGTACCCAAATGCAACATCAAATTGAATGGAACCAGTCCGATACAAACCAATGCATTTAAGTAGTTTGGTATATGTACGCGATTTTATTATTGTACACTCACTTCCCGGCTATTGATCATATTGGCCACACAAAACATGGCCGGACAAAATTTGTTCGATAAGATATGGATCAACATGAATGAAAGTATAGAGACCTATTTATGGTGTTTCGAGGTGAGATAAAGAATTGCATTATTGAATTCTCACACTTGTAAAGTAGAGCCATTGCTTGTACACAAATTTTGAAAGTGACATTAGATTGTTATATTATGGTTATTACTGCTCTTTCAACGGTCACTAATTTCTATGAAAATTTATGAAAAATTAGATAAATAGTACAATTACTTAAATCACATAATAAATGTGTACTGTAATAAGTAATATCCCTTGGCATAACTTATGTTGTTATGTCCCTTTTATTTTAATTAGATGTGTTCTTTACATTTTGTTTTTCTTTTAATAAACCTGTTAGTTCATAAACAAACAAAATACAATTCTCGGCTTTTTTACTAAGATGAAAGAGTAATCAATGTGTGTTTCAACTGGCCAGTTGCAGAGGCGTTCATCACAATAACACAGGGACGTGGAACATATATATATATTTCTTCCCGAGTTTCCATCCTTTTTCAGGATATTGCGGTCAACACCAGCATCTTTCAGCTGTATGTAGATTCCTAGGCTAGATTACGCTCATCAGCACGCCACGACTTTCTGAGCGACCGGCTCTATGCTCTCATAAGTCACTGGCGCGACTCAAACCACTTCTAATTCTCGTGCGCTCACGTCAACCACGAGAGTATTCGGGGTTAACGGAGAAAGCTGCTAACCCCTCGGCCAGGGATATATATAAATAAAATAGGGTATTTGTAAAGTCTCACTACACTTTGTACGTATAATAAATTTGAAAAATGAAGTACATGATGTCTCAAAATATGTGCTCCACAGTCTATCTTGAAGCAATATGCAACGAATTGCTGTCGTCTGCTGGAGTAATTCGTTGCACTCCAAACAGAATAGTGTTATCAACGGAAGAAAGAATTTGTTAAATTTGTTCTACATAGAAAGTGTAGTGAGACTTTACAAATCCCCGCTGTTTGATTACGTATGTTGCTATGTTTGTGCAACATGTGAGTTGTCTGATTAAGATACCAGCAATTTTGTTTGTGGTGTGTTCACGTGTGCGTGTGTGTGTGTGTGTGTGTGTGTGTGTGTGTGTGCGTGTGTGTGTGTGTGAGTGTGTGTGTGTGTGTGTGTGTGTGTGTGTGTGTGTGTGTGATATGCAAGTTTGCGGTAGCTTGTGGTAGTATATCGGACACGGCATTAGCGTCTATGTTGTAAATAGTGTTCGTCTATGAATAGTTAAGAAACCGTGTGCGTATTAAGACCAAGTGGGAGTGTGCGAACCTGTGCGAACGTGTGTGTGTATCATTGAGTATATTTGAATAAACATTTGAAGTGCATAAGAGCGCGCTTGTGTGTATGTGTGTGTTGTAACACTTGTAGAAGAGAAGGGGGAGGGCTGAGTGGTCTCGAGGTATGGCGTCCGCCTCGAGTGTTGGAGGTCCCAGGTTCAAGCCCCGGTGAGGAATTTTGGAATAGTTGTGTCTGCAGCCACATTGATTGAATTCTTCAACGTTTCCCATTGATCATCCACATCCTGGAATAATATCTCTAGATCAGACAATATATCAAATCTGTTCTGTACTTCTATGTTGAATTTGTTTTGTATTTCCTTGTCATTACTCAATGTACACAAATCATATTTAGTGTTTCCTGTTATATACTTGACTTTCTTCAACTTTATCCTCAATGTTCCTGTAAGTAGTCTGTGGTCACTATAACAATCAGCACTGGGAACTGTTTTTGCTATTGTTAGTGCGTTTCTAAATCTTCTGCTAATCAGAATGTAGTCAATCTGGTTTCTGATCCTGCTATCAGGACTCCTCCATGTCCATAATCTTCTAGGGTGTTGCTTAAACCAGGTGTTTCCTACAATCATTTCCTGTTCTTTTGTCCACTCTACGAGTCTGCATACATGATTATGTCTGTACACATGACCAACTAGACAATTCATCTCCTTGCAGTGTAGAGCACGGAGGGTATTGAACCTGAGGAAATAAGACTGCCTGGCTAGTGCGAGCTGTGCAGGTTAGGATGTTCTTTTTGCCCCCGACAGAAACAAACTCCGCACCTACCGAGGATTTGAACCTGGGTCTAAAGAAGGGGAAACTAATAGTTATTAGAAAGAAAAAATTGTGTACCCAAATGCAACATCAAAGTGTATTGAACCTGTGCGAAACAAAACAATGCATTTAAGTATTTGCAAGTGATTTTGTGGATTTTTGCGGGATTTTTTTCTGTCGGGGGCAAAAAGAAAATCCTAACCTGCACAGTTCGCGGCGACTGCACTAGCCAGGCGGCCTTAATTCCTCAGACTCACAGACCCCTCTACCATACACCGCAAGGTACTATATTGGCAGTCAATGACAGTAGTGACAGTTTTTGTGGTTATGAGCTGGCTATTCGGCTTTTGATCATATTGGCCACAAACATGGCCGGATAAAAATTAGTGTATACGAGAACTAAAAGATAAAAGCTACATAACAAACATAGAGACGTTTAATGTTGTATCGACGGGAGATAAAGTAATGCGTTATTTAATTCTAACACTTCCAAAGTAAGGCCGTTGCTTTTACACTAACTTTGAAGATGACATTAGATTATTTATATGATTATTACAGCGGTAATAACGGTTGCTAACTTTTATAAAAATGTTATGAAAAATTAGATAATTAGTACAATTATTTGAATTACTTAATAAATTTGTACTAATTTAAGTAATTTCCCTTGACATAACTTATGTTGTTATGTCCCTTTCCATTTTAATTGTGTTCACTTAAATTTTGATTTTCTTTTAGTAAACTTGATAGTTCATAAGCAAACAAAAGTCAATTCTCGGCTTTTTGAGTATGTTGAAAGTGTAGTCAATGTGCGCTTTAACTGGTCAGTATATATATATATATATGGACGCCGTGATCCCTGGCGAAGCGGTTAACGACTTTTTCCGTAATCCCGTATATCCACGTGAGGAACACAGCTGTGCAAGAGTCGGCAGCGGATCGCATCGCGTTGGTTATTTTACGGGGTACGTGAGCCGGTCGCTCAGAAAGCAATGGCAAACTACTGAGCGTAATCTTGCCAAGAACATCAACAACAGCTGAAAAATGCTGGTGTTGTCTGCAACGTCCTGTAAGGGATATGCAACTAAACGTGTGTGTGTATTAGAGAGAGAGAGAGAGAGAGAGAGAGAGAGAGAGAGAGAGAGAGAGAGAGAGAGAGAGAGAGAGAAAAGAGAGAGAGTGTTTGATCTCGTATGTTAGTGTGTGTTTGTGAGTGTGTGTGTGTGTGTGTGTGTGTGTGTGTGTGTGTGTGTGTGATCTCGTATGTTAGTGTGTGTTTGTGTGTGTGTGTTTATGTGTGTGTGTGTGTGTGTGTGTGTGTGTGTGATCTCGTATGTTGGTGTGTGTTTGTGCGACATGTGTGTTGCATGATTAAGTAAACCAACAATTTTGTTTGTGATATGTTTACGTGTGCGTGATGCAATTTGTGTAAACATGTAGCATAGGGTGTATTTTTAATGAATGTGGATTTTGTTTGTTTGTTAAATATTGCCGTTACAAGTTGTTGTATTTACCTTTCATGGTGCATGAACTCCACAGAGAGTGAAAACACAATGGAAATATTTATATGACGTAAACCGAGGCGACGTATAGCGGGGCCTCCCTGTAGTATGTCTTACGCGGCACTATCGTCTGTGTTGTAATTAGTGTTCGTCTATGAATATTTAGGAAACCATGTGCGAATATGACCAGGTGGCATTGTGTGTGTGTGTGAACGTGTGTGAAGTGTGGGATTGATTGTGTATCACTGGGTATATATGAATGCAAATTTAACGTACATGAGTTTGTGTTTGTGTGTGTAAAAACACTGTCTTGTGAATGCTGATTCCATCGACAATGAATTGTATTTTTCGTGGCGGACTTTTATGTTGGAGTTCTGGAAGCGACATTATGCATATTGTATCTGTGCAGGCTGTTGGTTTGTCGAGACTCCTGTCTGTTCCACTTTTCACATGGGGCAGTGAGGAACTATCATCCATCATGTGCCATGCCGATAAGCGTGGGCGGTCATGTTTTGCCATCTCTCTCGATCACTAGAGTCGTGGATCAGCTCTGTGTTCCTGTCTCGACCTTGCCACGTGGCCAAGCCATCCAGGTATTTACTTCTCGGTTTTCCCTTGGTCTCTTCCCTTCGATCTTGCCAGTTGTCACCAAGTTCTCCAATTCATTTCTTCTCATAACATGCCCAAAAAATTGTGACTGTCTGCGTCTAATGTCTGTAATCAGTTTACGATCTTCATTTGTTTCTTGAAGGACTTGTTCATTGGTTTTTCTGTCTATGAGGAGCATTTTGTGTGATATTCACTGGCACAGGAACTGCGCATAACGGGGCGATTATGTGGCGTGTAGTTGGAACTGCGATTAATTAACTAAGCAATAACAACAGACAGGATGGGTTGGCGTGGGTTGGTTGTGGGTGTATGTCCCAAGATGGGAGGGAGTGAAGGGCAAAATAAAAAGAATAATAATTGTACAAACAAACACACAAGTTAGATACACGTGCAGGCAGGCTTACAGTAATGATAACTGTATAGGGAGCGAGGTGTGCACAATATAGATAGAGACATCTTACAGACAGTTTGGTGCAGATATAACAGTGTGTGTATAAACATACATTTTACAGACAGACAAATATTTAGGTAGGTAGATTATACAGACAGAAAGGTTATATAGATACACAGATAGTAATGAAAAAAGAGAGTAGCGAGAGCGACAGACAGACAGACAGACAGACAGACAGACAGACAGACAGACAGGCAAACAGGCAGGCAGACAGACAGACAGACAGACAGACAGACAAACAAACATACAGACAGACAGACAGACAGACAGACAGACAGACACTTTAAGAATAGTGTGCCATCGCGACAGTAACCGGCAAGAAACAAGCAAACAAGTCGGCAGCCACCATGACATATGGAAAATGACAAAAAGACACGGCGTCTTTATTGCGTGGACGTGACATACAGAGATGGTCATAAAAATCGTGCAGTGTGATGGGCTGACAGGTCTAATGTTTCCAGTTGTACCCGTCCAATTACCACGGACATACATTTCCTTTTGGTTGATATTAATCTTGCCAAGAAATCAACAACAACAGTAAAATGCTGGTGTTGACAGCGATGTCCAGCAAATAGGATATGTGGGGGGGGGGGGGGGGGAGGAGAAACATAAGTTATAGTGTCATTTTACTGGCTATAGTTCCTTGCAGTGTAGGATTGAAGGGGGGGGGGGGGGAGAAACATAAGTCTATAGTTGTCATTTTACTGCCTATATTACCATTGCAGCTGTAGGATTGAAGCGCGGGGGGGGGGGCGAAACATAAGTTATATTGTCATTTTACTGGCTATAGTACCTTGCAGTGTATGATTGAGGAGTGGGGTGTGGGGGGGGGGCGTTTTCTAGCCTGAGGATATTAAGGCTTCCCTGGGCTAGTGCGAACTATGCGGTTAGGATTTACTTATCCCCCAACAGAAACAAATATAGTCACACCTTACCGAGGATTCGAACCTGGGTCTCCCGAAGGAGAAAATAATGGTTTTTAAAAAGAAAAATTATGTACCCAAATGCAGCATCAAAGTGAAACAGTCCGAAACAAAACAATGCATTTAAATATTTTGGTATATCGTATAGTCACTATATGTATGCGATTTTGTTATAGTGCACTCGCTTCTCGGCTTTTGATCATATTGGCCAAAAAAAATGGCCGGACAAAAATTGTTCAAGAAAATCTGGAAAGATGTTCACAAAATTAGAGACACTATTTGTGTTGTTTTAAGTTAAGATAAAGTAATGCGTTATTAAATTATACCACTTGTAAAGTATGGCCTTTACTTTTACACATACTTTGAAAGTAACATTAGATTGTTTAGTATTATTATTATGGCACTTACAACTTTCGCTAATTTCTTTAAAAGGATTATGACAAATTAGATAAATACTACAATTATTTAAATAAAATAATATATTTGTATTATATAAGTAATGTCCCTTGGAATAACTTCGGTCCACAATAACACAGGAACGTGGAACCTCAGAGGCAGCTCTGGTCCCAGGGGAACCGCGAGCCTATATATATATATATATATATATATATACTATATATATATATATATATATATATATATATATATATATATATATATATATATATATATATATATATATATATATATGGTGTTTGTAAAGTCTCACTACACTTTGTATGTATAATAAATTTGAAAAATGAAGTACATGATGTCATCAAAATATGTGTTCCACAGTCCATCGTGACTGTGGAGCACAAAGATAATGCATGCAGATAAAACCACTATAAAGAAAGAAATATATGTTAATGAAGAAAAATTGGAGGTGTTGGAAAATTTTGAATATATTGGTTCATTGTTTACCAACAATGGTGACACAATGAAAGAAATTAAACGACGACTATAAATTTTTCTTCAAAGACTAAAACAACTAAATAAATGATGGAATTGGATAGACCGAACTACGAAAATTAGATTTTTAAGAGCATGCATCTTTCCCATTGCATAATACGCATGTGAGACCCGGACACTTACTAAACAAGCTGAAAGCGCATGAATGCCTTTGAATATAAATGTAATAGACGAGTTCTAAGAATATCATTTGTAAAGAAAAGAACAAATGCATCCATACTTCGAGAGCTGAATACTGAAGAAGGTTGGCTATTAAAGACGATAAAACAAAGAACATTGAAATATTTTGGTCACCTGAAACGTCACGAAAGTTTGGAGATAACAATAATGGGGGGGGGGGGGGGGGGGTATATGCCTGGGAAGAGAGGTAGGGGACGGCCAAAGAGAAGATGGATGCAGGATGTGGCGGATGATCTCCAGATGGGTGTATCAGACGCGGAACATCTTGCTTATGATCGAGAGGTTTTCCGAAATATTGTTATGGGAGCGAGGTTCTGCAAAGACATGCTACTGAATGAATGAATGAATGAATGAGTTTGTCAATGGTTTCCGAGCGACCGGCTCACATACCAAGTAAGTTACCGACGCGGTTAGAACCGCTACCGATTCTCTCGGACATAACGTCACTCACGAGAGTATACGGGATTACGAAGAAAGTCGTGTAACCTCTAGACCACATTACGTCGCGATAAACCCCAGCATTTTATGACAGTTTATGGTTTAATCAGCAATTTTTGCCTTTAGCAGTTTGCCATAGCGCACTAAACAACCAACGCTCACACCATCGAAATCAACACATGGCGGTCTGCTTATTTCGAGCCCTCGAGTTTGCATGTCGGGTAAATGTGAAACGTGTTCACTGCCCCTAGGCCACACCTCCTGCCATTATAGTAATGACGCAGTTAAAATTACCGTCTAACTCATAGGTGGCCGAAAGTGTTCGAGTGGATACAAATATGCATGCTTTCGGTCGGATAAACATCCATTCAATCATTCAGTACCATGTCCCTTACTCCCATAGCAAAAACTACTCGGTCATAACCAAGGTATCTCGCAGCCGATACACCCATCTGAAGATCATCTGCCAAATCCTGCACCCATCTTCTCTTTGGCCTTCCTCTTTCTCTGTTCCCAGGCATATATCCCTCCATGAGTGTTCACTTCAAACTCTCATGACGTTTCAAGTGATCAAAATATTTCAATTTTCATTGTTTTATCGTCGTTAGTATCCAACCTTCTTCAATATACAGTTCTTGCTGTACGGGTGGATTTGTTCTTTTCTGTATCCAAGATATTCCCGTCTATAACATTTACATTCAAAGACATCTATGCATTGTTCAGCTTGTTTAGAAAGTGTCCTGCATGGAAATTGAAAATATTAAAACGTGACATATAATATAATGGTTTGGCCATCTTGTTAGAATGCAACACCATCAACTACCAACACTGGCGTTAAATCAAAGAAGATCTGATACGAGAGCAAGAGGACGCCCGAGAAGAAAATGGAGTGACGACTCAAAGATATTGTACAATTACATGGAATGACATTATTCAGTGCCACCCATCGGGCTCTGGACGTCAACTATTCCTCCCCACGACGCTTGACGGCAAAAGTGGAACATGATGATAATTATGACATACGACAGAATGAAGAAGACCGACCGACCGACAAAAGTGGAACATGATGATGATGACCTATCATAGATTGAAGAAGAGCATCGAAATCTGCTCGAAACGTATCTAGCCGTTAATTCCATTCAGTATGATTGAACATGTCGGTAAATCTCTTATACATCCATAATATAGCAACCACAGATCGGTCGTAATGTACTAAATCCTACCCACAAAGACATAGCTTTTCAGATTTATGATCAATGTCTTGGTTAGGCAGACAATTGCTCCCCTTGCTAGACAGACTAACTTCACGACTCATATTTGATAAAGTCACTTAGATGTCTGTTGGCAGGGGCCACAACAATTTCCACCATCATTCGTGACTCGGGCCCTCTGTCTATGTCCTCACAAACGGGCCCGAATGAAGGATTCAATAAGTGCCTGTCAAGGGCGGTTAGCGCTATAATCAGGGGACATAATGGGCTCTTCCGGGCCAACAATATGGCGTGAAACGGCCCAAGGAGAGATCACTGCGTGGTCACAAACGTTTAACTGTTAGATGGGTTTGTTTGATTTCTTGAAAAGACGTTGGGGTTGCATGTTTAGTGTGGATATGTGTATATGTGTGCGCGGGCTTGCGTATCCGCGATTGTGTAATTGTGCACGTTTGTGTATGTGCGATTTTGTGATTGTAATTCATACGTCATACTGTCATTTTACTGCCTATAGTATCTTGCAGGGTAGGCAGTTACATAAATAAGCACACGTAGTATTATTGGCGCTCACAGAAGGAGAGGAAAGAAGTAAAGACTAGAGCAGGGGTGAGCAAACTTTTCGTGCGGAGAGCCACATTGACAAATGTAAAGCTATTGGCGGGCCACACACGCACGCATGCACGCACGCACACACACACACACACACACACACACACACACACACACACATCCATCCATTTTGTTTACAGCAACCTATCATCGTCATCATCATCAAGTGCCGTGCCGGCTGGCGTAGGCGTTCATGGCTCTCCACAGATCTGCTGCTGATATTCCTCCATGCCACCGTCTCAATCCATCCAGCATCATTTCTCTTGGTCTGCCTCTGCCTCTCTTCCCCTCTATCTTTCCAGTTGTTACGATGTTCTCCAATGCCTCTCTTCTCATCACGTGACCGAAAAAAGATGTTTGTCTTTGTCTTATTGTTGTATATAATGTTCCAGTTTCATTAGCCTGTTTCAGGCAGTCGTCGTTAGTTACTCTGGTAGTCCAAGGAATTCGCAACATTCGTCTCAGGAACCACATCTCTGTTGCTTCTAATTTCTTTTTAATTTGTTCATTTACATTCCAAGATTCACTGCCATACAGCAAAACTGGTTCTACATAGCATTTCAGCACTCTCTTTCTTACATTCAGTGATAGTGACTTATTGCATAAGATACTCTTCATTTTCTGAAATGCGGCCTTTGCCTGCCCTATTCTGCTTCTAATCTCTGTTGTACATCTTCCATCTGATGTTATAAATGCCCCTAGGTATCTACAATTATCCACTTGGTTAAGGATTTTTCCTTCTATTTCTATGTCACATTTTGGTGTCACCATTTTCTTTGATATTACCATTGTTACTGTTTTCTTGATATTCAAGGAGAGTCCTTTCCTTGCACTCTCTGTTACTACAACGTCTAATAATTGTTGTAGGTCTGTTGAATTATCCGCCACCAATACTGTGTCATCTGCATAGCGTATATTATTTATATTATGACCTCCAACTAGTATTCTTGGCATCTCTCTGATCTCTCTCATTATTACTTCGCTATACAGGGAGAAAAGATCTGGTGACAAGACACACCCCTGTCGTACTCCTAGCTTTATCTGTTCGTAACTACCCTCTTTATTTCCCATTTTAATAGTAACCTATCACAATAAGTAATTATTAATTACTTATAGGTTATTAAGCAGTATAAATAACTAATTATTGCAATTTTATTTTACTTATACACTTAAACATTCTATTTGACAATATGGACAAAAACTTTTATTAATTTGTTAACACGATTTTACAACTTGTTATTATAACAAATATTCGTTATTACCATCAATGGCTTTAATTTAGACACACAGCGACTACATTGTCTCTGCAGTTGTTGATTTCTAATGAAATGTATGTAACTGCTTGCAATTTTTGACAATATTCTTGAAATCTGGAGCAAATTTACTTGTTGAAATTCGCATGACAGCATGCAAGTTGCAGTCCGACAATAAAGACCTATTCTTAGATTTGCAAGAGAATACTTGTTCGCAAATGTATGTTGATCCAAATAATGATAAAAGTTTAGCTGCAAAGTTTTTCAATTTGGGAAATGATTCTTGTGATAAAGATCCATGGAAATCCAGCAAACTATCTGTCTTGAATTTCTCTTTCAGGTCATGATCTGCTTGTAAGTCAAGCAGCTCCAACTGTATGTCCTTTGTGGCTGTATCAGCGTCTACACTAAAAGATGAACTTAGAATATTGAACCATGGCTCTAATTTCTTGAAATCTTGGAATCTCCATTCAAATTCTTCAATCAATGCATCTAATTGGGCTTTGTATTTTTCAGTCATTTCACCAGAAATGGTTTCTTGTTTCAGCAAAGGGAAGTGACACTATCTATTTTCACTTGCTTGTCTGGAGAACAGTGAGAGTTTTGCCTGAAATGATTTTACATATACATACAATTCATGTGCAAACACACCATTGCCCTGAAGTTTGACATTCAGTTCATTTAACTTTTCCATAATTTCAATGGCAAACATAAAGTCTAACTGACACTCTTTATTGACAATGTTAGTATTAAAGTTACATGCAATGCCCTTCATCTCTAGGAACATCACTATTTCTTCTCTGAGTTCCCACACTTGCCTCAACACCTTGCCATCGAACAGTGGCGTGGTTCAGGACATCGGAATGTTCAATTTCCAAATGGTCAAGTAATGACTTGAACTGTCTGCGATTAAGTCCTCTTGATCTGATGAGGTTGATGACACTGACAACTGGGTCAATAACATGCTTGATATTCAAAACAGTTTTACACAGACTTTCTTGATGAATCACACAGTGAATTGGTAATAATGTGTGGTCTGGATATTCTGCTTTAATCTTATACTTATCAACTTTACCAGACCTACATTTTTTCCAGTCAAAGCACAAGCTCGGTCAGTTGTAACAACTTGCCATCTTGTTCCAAACCAATCCAGTTCTTTCAATACAGTTAGTAACAGCATTGAATATATCATGGTCTGTGGTTGTGTCTTTGAGTGACTCACCACTCAGTAACTCTTCATTGAGTTTGAAAGAAGTGTTTATTCCACGTATAAATATCAATAATTGGGCAGTATCTTGTACATCGGTACTCTCATCCAATGCAAGAGAGTATCACAAAAATTGTTTACTCACATCTTGAAGTTTATGCATCAAATTGTCACTGATCTTGTCAACACGTCTGACCACAGTTCTCCTTGATAAAGTAATGTTGTCAAATCTGTTGTTTTTGTTTGTTCTTGACACATCTAGCAAACATTCCTTGATGAACTCGCCATCAGAAAATGGCTTGTTCTGGTTTACATTTCTGTGTGACAGCACAAGACTGACTAGCTTCAGTTGCTGCATCTTGAATTGAAGGCTGTTTCGTGAAAAGAGTTTGCTGTTTCTCCAAATTTTTCACCAACTCAAGGCATTTCCTTTCCTTCTCTTCGGTCGTTAAATTGTATCCGAAATCGGAATGTTTTGTTTGATAATATCTTTTTAAATTGTTCTCCTTGAAGACAGCCACTGACTCACGACACAACAAGCAAACTGATTTGCTACCAATTTTTATAAAACAGTACTTAGTTGTCCATTCATCATTAAAAATATTCATCTTCAATCTTATTTTTGTTATTGACACTCATCATAACGGTACTCGAAATTATGTAAAATTCAACAAAATAACATAAAAACGAATTAAAAAATTTTATTTCTAAAAGCCCTCGCGGGCCGCATAATTATCACTTGGCGGGCCGCATGCGGCCCGCGGGCCGCAGTTTGCCCACCCCTGGAATAGAGGAGGCACTCGACAACATAAAATTTGAAAGCTATAGTTACCGACCGGGATTCGAACCTGTCACCTCCAAATGGCGACAGCGCCTCGCTGCAAGAACAAGTGTACTTCGGAGCATGACCAACTAGACAATTCTCCTTGCAGTGTAGGGCACGGAGAGTATTGAGCCTGAGGAATTAAGGCTGCTTGGCTAGTGCGAACTGTGCAGGTTAAGATGTTCTTTTTGCCCCCGATAGAAACAAAATCCACACCTTACCGTGGATTCGAACCTGGGTCTCCCGAAGGAGAAAATAATGGTTATTAAAAAGAAAAATTGTGTACCCAAATACAACATCAATGGAACCTGTGCGAAACAAAACAATGCATTTAAGTATTTAGGTATTTGCACGCGATTTTGTGATTGTGCGTTGGTTCTTCGGCTTTTGATCACATTGGCCACAAACGTGGCAGGACAAAAATTAGTGTATTTTTAGAATTTGGATCTCATACATTACAAACACAGAGACGTTTAATGTTGTATAGACGGGAGATAAAGTAGTGCATTATTTAATTCTAACACTTCTAAAGTAGGGCCATTTTTTTACATAAACTTTGAAGGCGACATTACATTTTTATATATGATTATTACGGCGCTTATAAAAGTCGCTAAATTTTATAAAATTTTCATGAAAAATTACATAATTACTACAAGTATTTATATCACATAATAAATTTGTTCTATTTTGGGTAATTTCCCTTGGGATAATTATTGTTATTATGTCCCTTATCATTATAATTAGGTGTTTATTTACATTGTGTTTAAAAAAAACAAAAAAATAAACTTGATAGTTCATAAAAAAAAAAAGAACAGAAAAACAATTCTTGGCTGTTTGGGTATGTTGAAAGTGTAGTCAATGTGCGCTTCAACTGGCAAGTAGCAGAGGCGGTCATCACAAAAACACAGGGACGTGGAACTTGATTATATATATATCCCTGGCGAAGGCGTTAACGACTTTCTCCAAAACCCCGTATATCCACGTTAGAAACACAGCTGCGAGAGAGTCGGCAGAGGAACACGTCGCGTTGGTTACTTACGGGTTATGTGAGCCGGTCGCTCAGAAAACACTGGCAAACTACTGAACGTAATCTTGCCACGAACATCAACAACAGCTGAAAAATGCTTGTGTTGACTGCAACTTCCTGAAGGGATATGCAACTGTGTGTGTGTGTGTGTGTGTGTGTGTGTGTGTGTGTGTGTGTGTGTAGTGTGTGCGTGTGTGTGTGTGTGTGTATGTGTGTGTTTGTGTGTGATCTCGTATGTTGGTGTGTGTTTGTGCGACATGTGTGTTGCATGATTAAGTAAACCAGCAATTATGTTTTTGATATGTTTACGTGTGCGTGATGCAATTTTTGTGTAAACATGAAGTGCATGGTATATTTTTAATGATTGTTGATTTGTTGTAAAATGTTGCCGTTACAAGTTTTTGTATTTACCTTTTATGGTGCATGAACTCCACAGAGGGTGAATACACAATGGAAATATTTTTATGACGTAAACCGAAGCGACGTATAGCGGGGCCTCCCTGTAGTATGTCTTGCTGGGCACTATCGTCTGTGTTGTAATTAGTGTTCGTCTGTGAATATTTAGGAAACCATGTGCGAATATGACCAGGTGGCATTGTGTGTGTGTGTGTGTGTGTGTGTGTGTGTGTGTGTGTGTGTGTGTGTGTGTGTGTGTGAACGTGTGTGAAGTGTGGGATTGATTGTGTCCGTATCATTGGGTATATATGAATGCAAATTTGACGTACATGAGTTTGTGTTTGTGTGTGTAAAAACACTGTCTTGTGAATGCTGATTCCACTGACAATGAATTGTATTTTTCGTGGTGGACTTTTATGTTGGAGTTCTGGAAGCGGCATTATGCATAGTGTATCTGTGCAGGCGGTTGGTTTGTCGAGACTCCTGTCTGTTCCACTTTTCACCTCTGCTCTTTAACTGCCAGTAGCAGAGGCGTTCATCACAATAAAACAGGAACATGGAACCTCAGGGGCAGCTCTGGTCCCTGGGGAACCGCGAGCCTATATATATATATATATATATATATATATATATATATATATATATATATATATATATATATATATATATATATATATATATATATATATAATAGGTGTTTGTAAAGTATCACTACACTTAGTATGTATAATAAATTTGAAAAATGAAGTACATGATGTCATCAAAATATGTGTTCCACAGTCCACCGTGACTGAGGAGCACAAAGATAATGCATACAGATAAAACCACAATTGAGAAAGAAATATATGTTAAAGAGGAAAAATTGGAAGTGTTGGAAAATTTTGAATATCTTGGGTCATTGATTACCAACAATGGTGATACAATGAAAGCAATTAATCGACGACTATCAATTGCTCTTCAAAGACTAAAACAACTGAATAAATTATGGAATGGGATAGACAGAACTACAAAAATTAGATTTTTAAGAGCATGCATCTTTCCCATTACAACATACGCATGGGAAACGTGGACACTCACTAAACAAGCTGAACAGCGTATACATGCCTTTGAATATAAATGTTATAGACGAGTTCTAAGAATATCATTTGTAAAGAAAAGAACAAATGCATCCATACTTCGAGAGCTGAATATTGAAGAAGGTTGGCTATTAAAGACGATAAAACAAAGAAAACTGAAATATTTTGGTCACTTGAAACGTCACGAAAGTTTGGAGAGAACAAAAATGGAGGGGTATATGCCTGGGAAGAGAGGAAGAGGAAGCCCAAAGAGACGATGTGTGCAGGGTGTGGCGGATGATCTCCAGATGGGTGTATCGGACGCGGGACATCTTGCTTATGATCGAGAGGTTTTCCGGAAGGTTGTTATGGAAGCGAGGTCCTGCAAAGGACATGCTACTGAATGAATGAATGAATGAATGAATGAATGAATGAATGAATGAATGAATGAATGAATGAATGAACGTAGCTTCCAGATAATCCCTCACATGTCTGTAACTGTTCATGGTTTGAGTCCTTTAAATATAAGCGACCAACTCGGGTTTTTTACATTGTGGCCACCATTTGATATTCATGGCGTGTTTTGTATAGTGTGCATAGTAAGGTGGAGAAAGGAATGTTTCGTGTAGAACGGCTTGCCTCGCTTCAGAGGTCACATGTTATGAGAATTGTATGGATTTTATGCTCTGGTCATGCTGGAGTGCGGGGGAATGAACAGGCTGCTAGACTGGCAGGGAATGCACCTCTTGGTGGTCGATTATCTATGGACAAGGGAGAGGTAGTCGGTCGCCTCTGGGACCAGATTGAGAAAGCGGTGGAACAGAATGAACACCTTTATGTGAAAGAATGATATGGTGGGGATCGGCAGGGGCTCTGGACGAATCTAAAAACTGAAAGAGAAGACCTGGAAAACTTTCAATCAGATGGCAGTTGGAACTATTAGCAGTATAACTCTTCGCTGACTGTTGAACGAGGGGACGGAGCAGGTGGGGGAATGCCGTGAGTGCAGTGATGTCATTTTTTTGTTTTAGCTCAACTCTTCTCAACTCAACTTTGTACAGTTTAATAAAGAAAAGGTGTAAAGGAGAAAGGATCATTTCATTCCACCGGATTTTATCCGCCGGATAAATTGAGCAGGTCACGTGATAGTACACAACCCTGATTATCGCCTTAAAACTGTAATAAATAAGAATAAATACGAGACATGATTGTAAATGTATGATAAACGCCCATTCGTGGCTTCCTGAACGATCGAGCAATCAAGAGCAGTTGTGTAGAGAGATTGATTTCCCGTCCGATTTGTATGCACAAGCGTCCGTTGTAAGGGAGGCAGGTGTTTGCGCTATTCGTCATATTCACAAACCGTTTGTCGTTATATTATGCATGCCTGGATTGCCAGAGAAGTCATCTTTCGGTGTCTTTTGTATACATCTGAGATAGAACTTGCTGTTTGTTCCTTGATTTGTTCCATGATCATTGGATCTCTGACATCTATCGTCTGTTTATATTGAAATGGTGGTCAGTTAGGAACGAAGCGGTTGATGTAAAAGTAGAGGTCCTCTTTACACGATCAATCAATCAATCAATCAATCAATCAATCAATCAATCAATCATGTGTCGTCTCCACAATGAAGGTTGGCTGCAAAGGATCTCCAACACTGTCTGTCTTTCGCCTTGACTGTACATTCTGTCAGACTGATGTTCGTCCACCATTGGTGTTATCATCCCACTTGTATCGTTGTCTACCTCTTGCTCGCTTGTCCTCAACCTTGCCCTCCAGTATGGTTTTTATAAGAGTGTAATGTCTTTTAACGTGGCCGAAATATTTCACTGTCTCTATTTTATTTCCGGCATGGCACATGATTGATTGATTGATTTTATTTCTTTCATCAACTCTCTTTTCATTCCCAGGTTTTCTAGAACCTCTGTATTTTATTGTTTTTGTTTCCATGAAATACGGCATATTCTTCTGTATATCCACATCTCCAGCATATATTTAAATATTGTAGATATTAGATTGTAAATATTAGATAGTAAATATTAATTACATGCACTTTACATGACACTGCAATCACCACTAGCGTTTATTAGCCGTTTGTAATTTTCTAGTTAGTTGCTTATCCTTTACAGGACGTGGCAGTCAACCCCACCATGTTTGACTGTGAGTTCTTGGCAAGTTTACGTTCAGTAGTTTGCCATTGCATCCTGAGCTTTCTGTTCACGGCACATGATGGATGGAGTGTTTGAAAATATTGCCGCTCCAAGTTTTGTATTCACTCTCTATAAAGTTCATGCAACATACTAGGTAAATACAAAACTTGGACCGGCAATATTTTCAAACACTGCACAGTCATTAAAAATACACCCTATGCTTACTGCTTGGTCACTCATTTCTGTAATAACACTATTCGAGACCTTCCAGTTCTACAGTGTCCGGAAGTCGCTGACACCAACAGAAACCCACCGACCTCAGTAATTCATAAGACCCAAAAGAAAACAACTCCTATAAAATCCACACAATAATTGCCCATATCAAACCCCATTTATTTGTTTCTCCAACAACAACGGCAGGGATCGGTCCAGAAGGCTGAAACTAATCAATATTGTTACCCCCAGCAAGCACATCAGTTCCCTTC
This sequence comes from Cepaea nemoralis, assembly GCA_014155875.1. NCBI lineage: Eukaryota > Metazoa > Mollusca > Gastropoda > Stylommatophora > Helicidae > Cepaea > Cepaea nemoralis. Next base: position 273,894 of record JACEFZ010021846.1, read on the forward strand.
AGATTAGCAGATACTTGACTCTCTTGGAAGTTAACTCAGCAGACAAAGCAATTATCCCCCATTTTCTCAAATTACCTCCCATTTTTCGCTATTATTACTCTAACGGCTTGATAAGCCCACTCTCGGTCCAGAGCAACATTTTCCCTATTGAGCAATCTGGGTAGGCTAATAGTTTGTGCTGCCATAGATTCCCTCAGACGTTGTTTGGGCCTTATTGTGAACTGGTTCCTGGGTCAATAAACGTGTCGTTATTTTCGCCATTAAAAAAAAAAATAAAGATTAGTCCGGGATAGAAGCCAAAGGCAGGAAATAATACGTATAGTTGTAATCTCGGGTTGACTGTCTTGGTTACCGTGACCAGGTATAGTTTTCGCAGTCATCTTCTATGCCAGAAGTTTCGGAGTTAGGGCGATCTAATCTCATCTCATCTTGTCCCTTTTGTACCTTGCGGTGCCAAGGTGAAGTATGCATTCCCTTTTGGCTGATATCAAAGTGTAATCATTTGCACTTTGATCTAGTCTTGACTATCAGAGAACGTTATTCAAATGACTCACAAGGACTTGGTACTCCATGGGGCGGCTCTTGCTCCTGGGTAACCTTGACCACTGAACAAAAAACATGTGCACGTTTATGGGGTCCATGTAGCGGTGAAGACTATATGGGGGGAATAACGCTCAGAAAAGCGACCCGATATCAATACCCACTCCCTCCAATCTATTAGTAGCAGGTGGGTAAATTAGATCTCCCAAGGTAAGTTGTTGAGCTGCGCTAAGAACCGACATCAATGCATTCAGGACATTCCCATACGCGCTCCGTTCCCTCGTTGAACAGCCAGCGAAGAGTCATACTACTCACAAACGGCGAAACACTGGAGTTTCTGAAGTGCTCGTTAGTAAAGTCAAGACAATGACCTCATTTCGGCCCTTGAGGAGTATAACTTTCTTCCCCGTCCTCTTTCCATGAGAGTGCATCGGGAAGTCTCCGTGCCCAAGTGGTTACGCCGCCTCCCGTGCAATTCGAGGGTTGTGGATTCGTTTCCGGTTCCTGAAAGCAATTTTCTCGGAGACTCCTGGGTGTCGTCGCTGTAGCTACGGAGTCCGTGCTTTGTGCCGTCACTATCTGCAGGAATGCCCTGCGGAAAAAGACCGAGCCGTATGGGATAAAACCCGATGCAATGAAGCCGATCCCCTGACTTGAAACCCTTTTACGGTAGTGCGTCACACTTAGTTGTGAACCGCAAAGACTAGTGTGTCCGTCTTCAGCATGCATGTGTGTGAGGTTCGAACCCTCTAGATTCCACCCAAGGTATCGGGTTCTATCTACTCGTGGGTAGGTTTTCTTTCCTAACAATGTTGCCAGACCAGAGGTTTTCAAGGTATATTTTTTGTGATTTCCATACGCAGTGAAATTTTTTAGAATGTACAACTTCGAAACAGGACTTCCTGTTTTTCGCCAAAATCTGACGAGGCAATGTATCCGAAATCACTACCCGATGTATCAGGGGACGTGTGATATCATTAGATACCATGGCGACGGGTATAAAGTTCTAACTTCACACTTTTACATCAATAGAAACACGCTGGGTAATTTGGTCAGTACTACGCAGCGCGCCATAGCACCCAAAGACATTTTCCGGTACCTATTTGAGGCTGAGTCGACCAGGCAGCCCAATTTGGTGAAAAATATCCCCACCTCCAAGGGATTCGAACAAATAACCGCCAGATCGACAGGCGAGCGTATTAACCAATGCTCGCCGCGGCTCCCAAGTCCGTGTTGTTTACGCTAAATCTTCATCACAAGTTGGACATTGTTAAGAGTAGGCCTTAGAGGCAGAATGCTCTGGCAGGATGTCAGTAGTACTGGTTCACTACGTACGTAGAGAGCCAGCGCTGTTGCTTAGGGAATAGTGAGACGGGCAGTTTCATTTATAATTCTACGTTATACCGAGTCCAAGGTTCGAAATTAGCTGTGAGAGATTTTAAAGCAAACTGCTTTGCGTTGATTTCGGTTATATGAGGCGTCAGCCATTCACAAATCAATGGCAAACTACTGAACTAACACAACCTAGTAAATCATAAACTGCTTATAAATGCTGGAGTTAATTGCATAATTGTTCTCTCCAAACTTTCATGATGTTTCAAGATACCAAAATATTACTTTTTCATTGTTTTATCATCACAGAAGATGGTAGATTAGACAGAGAAATCGAATCCAGATATCAAAACTTACATAACAACAATCACCCTTACTGAAACATCCAAATATACCCATGTCCGCAAAACGACAGATGATAAACAGCATATTCACACCAACCCTATGCTACCAATCTCAAACTTGGACTTTATCCAAATCACACTCTCACAAAATCAACACCTGCGAGATGAGACGCCTAAGGAGAGCTGCCAACTTAACAATCCGAGACCGAGTAAGAAATGCTGTTATCAGACAGACTGTGGGATCAACACCTTGTGCCACATTAATTGAAAGACAGAAGATCGAGTGGTTTGGCCATGTCTTTAGAATGCAACACCAACAACTACCATCACTGACCTTACATCAAATATCATCTGTGACGATACCAAGAGGACATCCATGAAGAAAATGGATTGACGACATCAAAGACATATTACAATCACACGGAATGACACTATCCAGTGCCGCCCACCGGGCGCTGGAGCTGCACATTATTCCTCCCCACGACGCTTGACGGCAGAAGTGGAAGATGATGATGATGATGATGATGATGACGATGATGATGATGATGATGATGATGATTTTTTATCGTCGTTAGTAGCCAACCTTATTCAGTATACCGCTCTTGTCGTACGGATGCATTTGTTCTTTTCTGTATCCAAGATAGTCTTAGACCCCGTCTATAATATTTATATTCAAAAACATGTATGCACGGTTCAGCTTGTTTAGTAAGTGTCCTGAGTCTCATGGATAAACATGGAAAGTGAAAATATTAAAACGTGACATATAAAATAATGGTTTGGCCATCTTGTTAGAATGCAACACCATCAACTACCAACACTGGCGTTAAATCAAAGGAGATCTGATACATGAGCAAGAGGACGCCCGAGAAGAAAATAGAGTGACGACTCAAAGATATTGTAGCATCACATGGAATGACATTATTCAGTGCCACCCATCGGGCTCTGGAACGTCAACTATTCCTCCACACGACGCTTGACGGCAAAAGTGGAACATGATGATAATTATGACATACGACAGAATGAAGAAGACCGACCGACCGACAAAAGTGGAACATGATGATGATGACCTCTCATAGAATGAAGAAGAGTATCGAAATCTGCTCGAAACGTAGTTAACCGTTAGCTCCATTCAGTATGATTGAACATGTCGGCATATCCCTTATACACCCATAATATTGCAACCACAGATGGGTCGTAATATACTAAATCCTACCCACAAAGCTATAGCTTTTCAGATTTATGATCAATGTCTTGGTTAGGCAGACAATTGCTCCCCTTGCTAGACAGACTAACTTTACGACTCATATTTGATAAAGTCACTGAGATGTCTGTTGGCAGGGGCCACAACAATTTCCACCATCATTCGTGACTCGGGCCCTCTGTCTATGCCCTCACAAACGGGCCCGAATGAGGGATTCAATAAGTGCCTGTCACGGGCGGTAAGCGCTATAATCAGGGGAGGTAATGGGCTCTTCCGGGCCAACAATATGGCGTGAAACGGCCCAAGGAGAGATCACTGCGTGGTCACAAACGTTTAACTGTTGATGGGTTTGTTTGATTTCTTGAAAAGACGTTGGGGTTGCATGTTTAGTGTGGATATGTGTATATGTGTGCGCGGGCTTGCGTATCCGCGATTGTATAATTGTGCACGTTTGTGTATGTGCGATTTTGTGATTGTAATTCATACGTCATACTGTCATTTTACTGCCTATAGTATCTTGCAGTGTAGGCAGTTACATAAATAAGCACACGTAGTATTATTGGCGCTCACAGGAGAGGAAAGAAGTAAAGACTAGAGCAGGGGTGAGCAAACTTTTCGTGTGGAGAGCCGCATTGACAAATGTAAAGCTATAGGCGGGCCACACACGCACGCATGCACGCACGCACGCACACACACACACACACACACACACACACACACACACACACACATCCATCCATTTTGTTTACAGCAACCTATCATCATCATCATCATCAAGTGCCGTGCCGGCTGGCGTAGGCGTTCATGGCTCTCCACAGATCTGCTGCTGATATTCCTCCATGCCACCGTCTCAATCCATCCAGCATCATTTCTCTTGGTCTGCCTCTGCCTCTCTTCCCCTCTATCTTTCCAGTTGTTACGATGTTCTCCAATGCCTCTCTTCTCATCACGTGACCGAAAAAAGATGTTTGTCTTTGTCTTATTGTTGTATATAATGTTCCAGTTTCATTAGCCTGTTTCAGGCAGTCGTCATTAGTTACTCTGGTAGTCCAAGGAATTCGCAACATTCGTCTCAGGAACCACATCTCTGTTGCTTCTAATTTCTTTTTAATTTGTTCATTTACATTCCAAGATTCACTGCCATACAGCAAAACTGGTTCTACATAGCATTTCAGCACTCTCTTTCTTACATTCAGTGATAGTGACTTATTGCATAAGATACTCTTCATTTTCTGAAATGCGGCCTTTGCCTGCCCTATTCTGCTCCTAATCTCTGTTGTACATCTTCCATCTGATGTTATAAATGCCCTCTAGGTATCTACAATTATCCACTTGGTTAAGGATTTTTCCTTCTATTTCTATGTCACATTTTGGTGTCACCATTTTCTTTGATATTACCATTGTTACTGTTTTCTTGATATTCAAGGAGAGTCTTTCCTTGCACTCTCTGTTACTACAACGTCTAATAATTGTTGTAGGTCTGTTGAATTATCCGCCACCAATACTGTGTCATCTGCATAGCGTATATTATTTATATTATGACCTCCAACTAGTATTCCTGGCATCTCTCTGATCTCTCTCATTATTACTTCGCTATACAGGGAGAAGAGATCTGGTGACAAGACACACCCCTGTCGTACTCCTAGCTTTATCTGTTCGTAACTACCCTCTTTATTTCCAATTTTAATAGTAACCTATCACAATAAGTAATTATTAATTACTTATAGGTTATTAAGCAGTATAAATAACTAATTATTGCAATTTTATTTTACTTATACACTTAAACATTCTATTTGACAATATGGACAAAAACCTTTATTAATTTGTTAACACGATTTTACAACTTGTTATTATAACAAATATTCTTTATTACCATCAATGGCTTTAATTTAGACACACAGCGACTACATTGTCTCTGCAGTTGTTGATTTCTAATGAAATGTATGTAACTGCTTGCAATTTTTGACAATATTCTTGAAATCTGGAGCAAGTTTACTTGTTGAAATTCGCATGACAGCATGCAAGTTGCAGTCCGACAATAAAGACCTATTCTTAGATTTGCAAGAGAATACTTGTTCGCAAATGTATGTTGATCCAAACAATGATAAAAGTTTAGCTGCAAAGTTTTTCAAGTTGGGAAATGATTCTTGTGATAAAGATCCATGGAAATCCAGCAAACTATCTGTCTTGAATTTCTCTTTCAGGTCATGATCTGCTTGTAAGTCAAGCAGCTCCAACTGTATGTCCTTTGTGGCTGTATCAGCTTCTACACTAAAAGATGAACTTAGAATATTGAACCATGGCTCTAATTTCTTGAAATCTTGGAATCTCCATTCAAATTCTTCAATCAATGCATCTAATTGGGCTTTGTATTTTTGAGTCATTTCACCAGAAATGATTTCTTGTTTCAGCAAAGGGAAGTGACACTATCTATTTTCACTTGCTTGTCTGGAGAACAGTGAGAGTTTTGCCTGAAATGATTTTACATATACATACAATGCATGTGCAAACACACCATTGCCTTGAAGTTTGACATTCAGTTCATTTAACTTTTCCATAATTTCAATGGCAAACATAAAGTCTAACTGACACTCTTTATTGACAATGTTAGTATTAAAGTTACATGCAATGCCCTTCATCTCTAGGAACATCACTATTTCTTCTCTGAGTTCCCACACTTGCCTCAACACCTTGCCATCGAACAGTGGCGTGGTTCAGGACATCGGAATGTTCAGTTTCCAAATCGTCAAGTAATGACTTGAACTGTCTGCGATTAAGTCCTCTTGATCTGATGAGGTTGATGACACTGACAACTGGGTCAATAACATGCTTGATATTCAAAACAGTTTTACACAGACTTTCTTGATGAATCACACAGTGAAGTGGTAATAATGTGTGGTCTGGATATTCTGCTTTAATCTTATACTTATCAACTTTACCAGACCTACATTTTTTCCAGTCAAAGCACAAGCTCCGTCAGTTGTAACACTTGCCATCTTGTTCCAAACCAACCCAGTTCTTTCAATACAGTTAGTAACAACATTGAATAGTGGCCTGTGGTTGTGTCTTTGAGTGACTCAACACTCAGTAACTCTTCATTGAGTTTGAAAGAAGTGTTTATTCCACGTATAAATATCAATAATTGGGCAGTATCTTGTACATCGGTACTCTCATCCAATGCAAGAGAGTACCACAAAAATTGTTTACTTGCATCTTGAAGTTTATGCATCAAATTGTCACCGATCTTGTCAACACGTCTGACCACAGTTCTCCTTGATAAAGTAATGTTGTCAAATCTGTTTTTTTGTTCTGGACACATAATGTTTGCTGCATCTAGCAAACATTCCTTGATGAACTCGCCATCAGAAAATGGCTTGTTCTGTTTTACAATTCTGTGTGACAGCATAAGACTGACTAGCTTCAGTTGCAGCATCTTGCATTGAAGACTGTTTAGTGAAAAGAGTTTGCTGTTTCTCCAAATTTTCACCAACTCAAGGCATTTCCTTTCCTTCTCTTCGGTCGTTAAATTGTATCCGAAATCGGAATGTTTTGTTTGATAATATCTTTTTACATTAGTACTCCTTGAAGACAGCCACTGACTCACGACACAACAAGCAAACTGATTTGCTACCATCGTTGATAAAACTGTACTTAGTTCGTCCATTCATCATTAAAAATATTCATCTTCAATCTTATGTTTGTTATTGACACTCATCATAACGGTACTCGAAATTATGTAAAATTCAACAAAATAACATAAAAACGAATTAAAAATTTGTATTTCTAAAAGCCCTCGCGGGCCGCAGTTTGCCCACCCCTGGATTAGAGGAGGCACTAGACAACATAAAGTTTGAAAGCTATAGTTACCGACCGGGATTCTACCCTGTCACCTCCAAATGGCGACAGCGCCTCGCTGCAAAAACAAGTGTACTTCGACGCATGGCCAACTAGACAATTCTCCTTGCAGTGTAGGCATGGAGGGTATTGATCCTGAGGAATTAAGACTGCCTGGCTAGTGCGAAGCTGTGCAGGTTAGGATGTTCTTTTTGCACCCGATAGAAACAAAATCCACATCTTACCGAGGATTCGAACCTGGGTCTCCCGAAGGAGAAAATAATGGTTATTAAAAAGAAAAATTGTGTACCCAAATGCAACATCAAGGTGAATGGAACCTGTGCGAAACAAAACAATGCATTTAAGTATTTAGGTATTTGCACGCGATTTTGTGGTTGTGCGTTGGCTCTTCGGATATTGATCACATTGGCCATAAACATGGCCGGACAAAAAATAGTGTATTATTTGAATTTGGAATTAGATACATTACAAAGACAGAGACGTTTAATATTGTATCGACGAGAGATAAAGTAATGCATTATTTAATTCTAACACTTCTAAAGTAGGGCCATTGTTTTTACACAAACTTTGAAGGTGACATAGATTGTTATATATGTTATTATGAGCGCTTATAACGGTCGCTAAATGTTATGAAATTGTTACGAAAAATTAGATAATTACTACAAGTATTTAAATCACATAATAAAATTGGTCTATTTTAGGTAATTTCCCTTGGGATAATTAATGTTGTTATGTCCCTTCCCATTTTAATTAGGTGTGTTCATTAAAAATATTTTTTTGTTTTAAAAAAAAAAATAAACTTGTACTTGATAGTTCATAAACACACAAAACACAATTCTTGCTCTTTGGGTATGTTGAAAGTGTAGTGACTACACTGTAGTCAATGTGCGCTTCAACTGGTCAGTAGCAGAGGCGGTCATCACAAAAACACAGGGACGTGGAATTTCATTATATATATATATATCCCTGGCGAAGGGGTTAACGACTTTCTCCATAACCCCATATATCCACGTCAGGAACACAGCTGCGCTAGAGTCGGCAGCGGACCACGTCGCGTTGGTTACTTACGGGGTATGTGAGCCGGTCGCTCAGAAAACACTGGCAAACTACTGAACGTAATCTTGCCACGAACATCAACAACAGCTGAAAAATGCTTGTGTTGACTGCAACTTCCTGAAGGGATATGCAACTGTGTGTGTGTGTGTGTGTGTGTGTGTGTGTGTGTGTGTGTGTGTGCGCGCGCGTGTGTGTGTGTGTGTATGTGTGTGTTTGTGTGTGATCTCGTATGTTGGTGTGTGTTTGTGCGACATGTGTGTTGCATGATTAAGTAAACAGCAATTATGTTTGTGATATGTTTACGTGTGCGTGATGCAATTTTTGTGTAAACATGAAGTGCATGGTATATTTTTAATGATTGTTGATTTGTTGTAAAATGTTGCCGTTACAAGTTTTTGTATTTACCTTTTATGGTGCATGAACTCCACAGAGGGTGAATACACAATGGAAATATTTTTATGACGTAAACCGAAGCGACGTATAGCGGAGCCTCCCTGTAGTATGTCTTACGCGGCACTATCGTCTGTGTTGTAATTAGTGTTCGTCTATGAATATTTAGGAAACCATGTGCGAATATGACCAGGTGAGATTGTGTGTATGCGAACGTGTGTGAAGTGTGGGATTGATTGTGTCCGTATCATTGGGTATATATGAATGCAAATCTGACGTACATGAGTTTGTGTTTGTGTGTGTAAAAACAATGTATAGTGCAGTGGTTCTCAACCTTTTTTGGCCCGTTCCCCCAGGGCCGGATTTAGACTTGATAAGGCCTAAGCTATTTGAAATATGGGGCCCTTTATAAGTCCATATATTCTATGTCATATATACATATATGACAATTGCTCACTCGGACAATATTTTTGGGTCCCCCTACTTTCTTGGGGGCCCCAAGCTATAGCTTGTGTAGCTTAAATGTAATTCCTGCACTGCGTGCCCCCCTTCACCATATTTTTAGGACGTCATTCCACCCCCCCCCCCCACCATAGTTTTAGAACGTCACCCCCCCCCCCCCCCCTCCCCCTTTGTATTTCCTCACTAAAAATTTCACCCTGCTCCTACACAGAATAAGTAATAATTGAAGCTAAATTTAATAGCACATACTAAAACAAGTCTAGACATCTACATAAAATGTGATTTGCAGATCTTCTTACGCTATAAAATGAATCTCAGAAGGGTGGTACGTACAGAAACGTAAAGTATGAAGGGAAAAACAATATCAAGAAATCGGTTCTTGTATTAACACAATCTAGGAATAATCTTAACCCCCCCCCCCCACGGAAACCCTAAAATGTCCCCCTGGGGTGGGGGGGGGGGGGAAATTCCCCACCGTTTGAGAACCACTGGTCTAGTGAATGCTGATTCCACCGACAATGAATTGTAGTTTTCGTGGCGGACTTTTATGTTGGAGTTCTGGAAGCGGCATTATGCAATAGTATTTGTGCAGGCTGTTGGTTTGTCGAGACTCCTGTCTGTTCCTACATTTTCACATAGGGCAGTGAGGAGCCATCCATCCATCATGTGCCATGCCGATAAGGGTGGGCGGTCATGTACTGCCATGTCACTCGATCACCAGAGTCGTGGATCAGCTCTGTGTTCCTGTCTCGACCATGCCACGTGGCCAACACATCCAGGTATTTACTTCTCGGTCTTCCCCTTAGTCTATTCCCTTCAATCTTGCCAGTCGTCACCAAGTTCTCCAATTCATTTCTTCTCATAACATGACCAACAAATTTTAACTGTCTACGTCTAATGCCTCTAATCAGTTTACGATCTTCATTTGTTTCTTGAAGGACTTGTTCATTGGTTTTTCTGTCTGTGAGGATCATTTTGTGAGATATTCACTGGCACAGGAACGGCGCATAACGGGGCGATTCTGTGGCGTGTTGTTGGAACCGCAGGTTAATTAACTAGGCAATAACAGTTGTAGAGGAGAATTACAGACACAAATGCATAAAATTGAGAGGACGCGGTGGGAACTGCAGGCGATAACAACAGACAGGATGGGTTGGCGTGGGTTGGTTGTGGGTGTATGTCCCAAGAAGGGTGGGAGTGAAGGGCAAAATAAAAAGAAGAATACACAAGTTAGATAGATATACGTGCAGGCAGGCTTACAGTAATGATAACTGTATAGAGAGCGAGGTGTGCACAATATAGATAGAGACAACTTAAAGACAGTTTAGTCCAGATATAACAGTGTGTGTATAAACATGCATGTTACAGACAGACAAATATTTAGGTAGATAGATCATACAGACATAAAGGTTATATAGATACACAGATAGTAATGTAAAAAGAGAGTAGCGAGAGCTACAGACAGACAGGACAGACAGGCAGGCAGGCAGGACAGGCAGGCAGGCAGATAGACAGACAGACAGACAGACAGACAGACAGACAGACAGACACTTTAAGAACAGTGTGCCATCACGACAGTAACAAGGCAAGAAACAAGCAAACAAGTCGGCAGCCACCATGACATATGGAAAATGACAAAAAGACACGGTGTCTTTATTGCATGGACGTGACATACAGAGATGGTCATAAAAATCGTGCAGTGTGATGGGCTGACAGGTCTAATGTTTCCAGTTGTACCAGTGCAATTACCACGGACATACATTTCCTTTTGGTTGATAATCAATGTGTAGTCGTTTGCACTTTGACCTAGCCTTGGATACCAGATGACGTCATTCAAATGACTCACAGGGACTTGGTACTCCATGGGGCGGCTCTTGCGCCTGGGGAACCTTGACCACTGAACAAACAAACATGCGCCTGTTTATGGGCTCCATGTAGCGGAAAATTCTTTGTCAGGGTGTAACGTTCAGAAATCGGACCCGATGTCAATCTCTCCTTCCCCCAATCTCTTGGTAGCATGTGGGTAAATTAAATCTCTCAAGCTGAGTTATGAAGTTGAGCTAAGAACCGACATCACTACTCTCAGGACATTCCCATAAGCGCTTCGTCCCCTCATTCAACAGCCATCGAAGAATCATACTACTCTCAAACAAAGGGCGAAACACTGGAGATTCTGAAGTGCTCGTTAGTAAAGTCAAGACAAGGACCTCATTTCACCCTTGAGAAGTATCTTCTTTCACTCTCCTCTTTCCATGGGAGTGCGTCGGGGTGTCTCCGTGGAGCAGTGGATACGTCGCCTGTCGTGTTCTCCGAAGGTTGTGCGTTCGTTTCCGGTTCCCGAAAGCAATTTTCTCGGAGACTACTGAGGGTCGTCGCTGTAGCTACGCAGTCTGTGATTAGTGTGTCCTTTCAGCAGGACTCCCTGCGGGAAAAGACCAAGCCATTTGGGGTAAAACCCGATGCAATGAAGTCGATCCCCTGACTTTAAACCCTTTTACGGTAGCATCACACTTAGTTGTGAACCGCAAAGGTTAGCGCGTCCGTCTTCAGCATGCATGTGTGTGAGGTTCAAACCCTCTAGATTCCACCCAAGGTATCAGGCTCTATCTACTGAAGGGTAGGTTTTCTTTCCTAACAATGTTGCCAGACCAGAGGTTTCAAGGTATATTTTTTGTGATTTTTATACGCTGTGAAAGTTGTTAGAATACACAATTTCGCAACAGGTCTTCCTGTTTTTCGCCCAAATATGATGAGGCTAGATATTCGAAATCACTACCCAATGTATCAGCGGACGTGTGATATCATTAGATACCATGGCGACGGGTATAAAGATGCTAACCTCACACTTTTACATCAATCGGAACACGCTGGGTAATTTCTTCTTCTTTTTCTGCGTTCATCCGGAGTTTTTTTCTCCTGACGTGTATATATATATTATATATATATATATATATAGTTAATTATATATATATAATATTGTTGTAGTATAATATGCATAAAGTATAATGTAATTGGTGACATGATGAATGGTAAAGTCATCAGAAAAACATTAAAGATGTGTATAGTGTGTGTTAAAATATATGTATTGAAGTCCCCTGTGAATGCTGCCATACTGCTGAGAACCGGCACACACCACGTTGACAAGATCTGGTCAGATTAGGGACGAAGCCCGATATTACATAGGCATACTGTAACCTATCATCTGGAATCCTGTCATAGTATCATCTAAGAAAACCCATGCGTTTCATACAAAATGACTGGTCAAGGTGTTAGCACGATGAATAACTGACCATGTAACAATATTCAATGTAGGAAATTGATATTATTGCGGTAAATATATGCAATTGCAATGTGTATAGGCATACGATGTATATGATATTAACAACCCAAGGCGTTATTAATTTCAGAATAGTTAAAGGGTAGAAATGGACTAAGCGAAAGATAGTGTCGAAAGTACCTCAAGATGTTACCTCACTTCTGACTGAAGGGGCTGAGACAGGCAGACTCAAGTGAAGATTGAGAATCGGAATGGTAGAGGATATAGTCACAGAAGACATATACCTGCTAGAACCAACCTAGGGAGTAATAGTTAATAACCTTCACAATCATTCAATAAACAAAACTCATAATACATATAGAGATAAATAATATCATTTTAATGGTTTATAAGTACATACATAAACATCAGTACATTCTTACGATCACAATCATCATGCCTTATATCATAAACACTATGCATGTAATTGTAACATAATGTAACATTATTGATTGTACTATTACCTGATTGTACCACACACGTATAAAATGAGATGTTGGTAGAAACTGATAAATGATCGCAAAGGGAGAAAAGAAGAATCGACGTCTGCGAAAGCATAATGGTTGACAGTGGGTCTAAAACCACGATACACCACAAGATGACACCCATAACATAAAAAAGTTAACTGAGACACTACTACCAGTGATACATATTGATGTCACAAAGATGATAATGATGGGCGAGTGAAAGTTTGAATAGTGCTTCAATATTACATGTGAGTCCAATTTTATATACTATTCAGGTTTTATGACAATATTGTATTTTGGAGAGACAGACATGTACAATTGGTAGGAGAAACTTATGTGATGGGGGTAACATGGACATAACATAAGAATATGAGGAGTGACAGTGAAGTGAGAGAAAGGGGACGAGAAGACAGAGTAGGAATTTGTGCGAATAAGAATCAATGTGAACACAACCTGGATACGTGCACAACGGTATACAGGAAGCGTACAGGCATAGATAGAACATTTGAGGTTCTGGTATGCGTGTTGTGAGACAGAGTACATAATAAACAAAATTAAACACTATTAAAAAAAACAAAGAAGAAGAAGAAGAAGAAGAAGAAGAAGAGAGAGAGAGAGAGAGAGAGAGAGAGAGAGAGAGAGAGAGAGAGAGAGAGAGAGAGAGAGAGAGAGAGAGAGAGAGATAAACGATGTAAGGATGAAGAGAAAGGATGAAAGAGAGAGAACATAGCACAAGTGAAGATGGAAGAAAGGGAGGAGAATGAAATGGACTAGTGAGAATATGGGAGAGAAAGAACAGAGTACAAGGGAAGGTAAAAGAAAGAAAACAAGGATAGTGGAGTAGGATTATTAGTAGTACCATTGATAGTAGTACCAAGTGATAATACTTTGTACATATAATCTTTTAACATGAAGTACTTTGGCAAGATGTACATAAGGGTCATGGTATTAGGGACACTACAAGGAAAAAGTTAGTAACAAGAATACCTTGGGCAAATAGGGAATGCAAATGAAGGGAATATCTAGCCATAGGGCACAAGCAAACATCACAGCAAGAAGTAACTAATGGGAGCCGACCCTATACACAAGTTGACAAGACAAATGCAAGAGTTATATGTACCCGCACCAAAGAAATCCACAGTCGTAGCATAGACTACTCAGGAGCAAGATAAGAGCTTATACAAGATAAGTGTGAAATTGATATGTCTGCAATACACACGTTTCTGCACCCAGGGCTTAAGGGCTGGGGAGGGTGTCAGTTGCTTATACCGAAGTATAAATGAGGAACCTTATGGGAATGTCCGGGGTGGGACATTGGGACTCATAGTAGGTTGGTCCTCAACTTGCCGAAGACAAAGGGGGTTGAGGCCACACGAGGTCTATTTGGGAATAGACGGATATTCATGTCCGACATTATAATTTGTGTGAAGGTATAGCAGAATATCAATGTAACACAGAGGGAAGTTAAAGGGAACTGAGAAGCAAGCTCTAAGGCATGAAGCAGTAGACAGATATGGGCGACCAGGGGACAGGCATGTGCGACCAAGCTGACTCATGTAAAGTGTAGAGATAAGGAAGAACCCAAAAATGTTAGAACATTTTTTAAATTGCTGGGGGCATATGCCATGAGTCGGGTTACTTAAGACATGAGTAACAGAAACATAGATAGATGAGACAGTAAGAGTCATAAATAATCACGGAGAGCTATAAGGAGAAAGACACCGGTAACGGGCTAAAGTTAGTAGCCATCGAGTGGGAGAACTGAGGGCACGTGATGTGGTTTTGGCGCACAGTGGGCGGACAGTGGAGAAGGCAGTTTGCCGGGAAACACAGCCAGGTTCACATCGTGGAAATCGACAAGACCAGCGGTATCAAACGAAGATGTGGACAGTGATTCAAAGGGAATAGGAAACCTACGAGCCAAGTGGCATGGACAGCGTTAAAGCGTTGTAGAATCCGTGTTACAGCAAGAGCGAGGGCCAGTACACACCAGGCTTGAAAACACACGGCAGTACAGAAAACTGGGTGAGCCGTGTCGCTCGCTGGATTGAGGGCCCGGTAAAGACGCATTACGAACTGTTAGCTGGTGAATTGTTCTAGTGAGTAATTAATTATTGGTGCTATGAATAAAGTCATTTATTCGTTCGGTCGGCTTTTGGAACTGCTATTCTTTGTGCTATTGGACGTGTTCATTCTTAAGTTGTCAGTGTGCCTACAACATAACCCCTATTAACACTCTGGCAGTAACCCTACGTGGATATACGGGATTACGGAGAAAGGCGTTAACCGCTTGACGAGGGAGAGGGCGACTTATGTATCACAATCACAAAATCGCACATATACAAGCGCGCACAATCATAAAACCGTTGATACGCACGCACGCGCACACATATACACATATTCACACTACACATGCAGCCCCAACATCTTTTCAAGAAATCAAACAGACCCATCTACTGTTAAACATTTGTGACCAAGCAGTGATCTCCCCTGGGGCCGTTTCTCGCCATATTTTTGGCTCTGAAGAGCCCATTATTTCCCCTGATTATAGCGCTTACCGCCCGTGACAGGCACTTATTGAATCCCTCATTCGGGCCCGTTTGTGAGGGCATAGACAGAGGGCCCGAGTCACGAATGATGGTGGAAATTACTTGTGGCCCCTGCCAACAGACATCTAAGTGACTTTATCAAATATGAGTCGTGAAGTTAGTCTGTCTAGCAAGAGGATCAATTGTCTGCCTAACCAAGACATTGATCATAAATCTGAAAAGCTATGGCTTTGTGGGTAGGATTTAGTATATTACGACCGATCTGTGGATTGCAATATTATGGATGTATAAGGGATATGCCGACATATTCAATCATACTGAATGGAACTAACGGTTAGATACGTTTCGAGCAGATTTCGATGCTCTTCTTCATTCTATGAAAGGTCATCATCATCATGTTCCACGTTTGTCGGTCGGTCGGTCTTCTTCATTCTATTGTATGTCATAATTATCATCATGTTCTAATATTTGCCTTCAAGCGTCGTGGAGAGGAATAGCTGACGTTCCAGCGCCCGATGGGTGGCACTGAATAATGTCATTCCATGTGATTGTACAATATCTTTGAGTCGTCACTCCATTTTCTTCTCGGGCGTCCTCTTGCTCACGTATCATATCTTCTTTGATTTAACGCCAGTGTTGGTAGTTGATGGTGTTGCATTCTAACAAGATGGCCAAACCATTATATTATATGTCACGTTTTAATATTTTCACTTTCCATGTTTATCCATGAGACCAGGAATCTTACTAAACAAGCTGAACGGTGCATAAATGTCTTTGAATATAAATATTATAGACGGGGCCTAAGACTATGTTGGTTACAGAAAAGAACAAATGCACCCGTACGACAAGAGCGGTATACTGAATAAGGTTGGCTACTAAATACGATAAAACAATCATCATCATCGTCATCATCATCATCATCATCATCATCATCATCACCATCATCATCCTTCCACTTCTGCTGTCAAGCGCCGTGGGGAGGAATAATGTACGCTACAGCTTCCGGTAGGCGGCACTGGATAGTGTCATTCCGTGTGATTGTAAAATGTCTTTGATGTCGTCAATCCATTTTCTTCATGGATGTCCTCTTGGTATCGTCACAGATGATATTTGATGTAAGGCCAGTGATGGTAGTTGTTGGTGTTGCATTCTAAAGACATGGCCAAACCACTTGATCTGTCTTTCAATAAATGGGGCACAAGGTGTTGATCCCACTGTGTGTCTAATAACAGCATTTCTTACTCGGTCTCGGATTGTTAAGTTGGCAGCTCTCCTCAGGTCACAGGTGTTGATTGTGCGAAAGAGTGATGTGGATAAAGCCCAAGTTTGAGATTGGTAGCATAAGGTTGGTGTAAATATGCTGTTTATTATCTGTCGTTTTGCGGACATGGGTATATTTGGATGTTTTAGTAAGGGTGATAGTTGATAAGTAAGTGCACTAGCTTTTTGACATCTGGATTCGATTTCTCTGTCCAATCTGCCATTTTTTGTGATGATAAAACAATGAAAATTGTAATCTTTTGGTATCTTGAAACGTCATGAAAGTTTGGAGAGAACAATCCTGCAATTAACTCCATAATGTATAGGCTGTTTCTGATGTAATAGCTTGTGTTAGTTTAGTAGTTTGCCATGTCTTTGTCAATGGCTGACGCCTCATATAACCGAAATCAACACAAAGCAGTTTGCTTTAAAATCTCCCACAGCTAATTTCGAACCTCGGACTCGATATGACGTGGAATTATAAATGAAACTGCGCGTCTCACTATTCCCTAAGCAACAGCGCTGGCTCTTTACGTACGTAGTGAACCAGTACTACTGACATCCTACCAGAGCTGCTGCCTCTAAGGCCTACTCTTAACAATGTCCAACTTGTGATGAAGATTTGATGTAAACAACACGGACTTGGGAGCCGCGGCGCGCATTGGTTTTTACGCTCGCCTGCCTATGTGGCGGTTATTTGTTTGAATTCCTTGGAGGTGGGGATATATTTCAGCAAATTGGGCTGCCTGGTCGACTCAGCCTCAAATAGTTACCGGAAAATGTCCTTGGGTGTTATGACGGCCTGCGTAGTACTGACGAAATTACCCTGCTTCGGGAAGGTTAACCCGGTCAACAAATGCCCGCAGACGTCGGATGTGTCGGCCTATCGGCGCAAGAACGTTTCTTGTTTCTGAATGACATTATTCAGTGCCACCCATCGGGCGCTGGAACGTCAGCTATTCCTCCCCACGACGCTTGAAGGCAATATTAGAACATGATGATAATTATGACATACAATAGAATGAAGAAGACCGACCGACCGACAAATGTGGAACATGATGATGATGACCTATCATAGAATGAAGAAGAGCATCGAAATCTGCTCGAAACGTAGCTAACCGTTAGTTCCATTCAGTATGATTGAATGTGTCGGCATATCCCTTATACATCCATAATATTGCAATCACAGATCGGTCGTAATATACTAAATCCTACCCACAAAGCCATAGCTTTTCAGATTTATGATCAATGTCTTGGTTAGGCAGACAATTGCTCCCCTTGCTAGACAGACTAACTTCACGACTCATATTTGATAAAGTCACTTAGATGTCTGTTGGCAGGGGCCACAACAATTTCCACCATCATTCGTGACTCGGGCCCTCTGTCTATGCCCTCACAAACGGGCCCGAATGAGGGATCCAATAAGTGCCTGTCACGGGCGGTAAGCGCTATAATCAGGGGAAATAATGGGCTCTTCAGGGCCAAAAATATGGCGAGAAACGGCCCCAGGGGAGATCACTGCTTGGTCACAAACGTTTAACAGTAGATGGGTCTGTTTGATTTCTTGAAAAGATGTTGGGGCTGCATGTGTAGTGTGAATATGTGTATATGTGTGCGCGTGCGTGCGTTTCAACGGTTTTATGATTGTGCGCGCTTGTATATGTGCGATTTTGTGATTGTGATACATAAGTCGCCGTCTCCCTCGTCAAGCGGTTAACGCCTTTCTCCGTAATCCCGTATATCCACGTAGGGTTACTGCCAGAGTGTTAATAGGGGTTATGTTGTAGGCACACTGACAACTTAAGAATGAACACGTCCAATAGCACAAAGAATAGCAGTTCCGAAAGCCGACCGAACGAATAAATGACTTTATTCATAGCACCATTAATTAACTATTCACTAGAACAATTCACCAACTTACAGTTCGTAATGCGTCATTACCGGGCCCTCAATCCAGCGAGCGACACGGCTCACCCAGTTTTCTGTACTGCCGTGTGTTTACAAGCCTGGTGTGTACTGGCCATCGCTCTTGCTGTAACACGGATTCTACAACGCTTTAACGCTGTCCATGCCGCTTGGCTCGTAGGTTTCCTATTCCCTTTGAATCACTGTCCACATCTTCGTATGATACCGCTGGTCTTGTCGATTTCCACGATGTGAACCTGGCTGTGTTTCCCGGCAAACTGCCTTCTCCACTGTCCGCCCACTGTGCGCCAAAACCACATCACGTGCCCTCAGTCCTGCCGCTCGATTGGCTACTATCTTTAGCCCGTTACCGGTGTCTTTCTCCTTATAGCTCTCCGTGATTATTTATCACTCTTAATGTCTCAACTATCTATGTTGCTGTTACTCAGGTCTTAAGTAACCCGACTCATGGCATATGCCCCCCGCAATTTAAAAATGTTCTAACATTTTTGGTTTCTTCCTTATCTCTACACTTGACATGAGTCAGCTTGGTCGCACATGCTTGTCCCCTGGTCGCACATATCTGTCTACTGCCTCATGCCTAAGAGCTTTCTTCTCAGTTCCCTTTAACTTCCCTCTGTGTTACATTGATATCCTGCTATACCTTCACACAAATTATAATGTCGGACACGAATATCCGTCTATTCCCAAATAGACCTCGTGTGGCCTCAACCCCCTTTGTGTTCGGCAAGTTGAGGACCAACCTACTATGAGTCCCAATGTCCCACCCCGGACATTCCCATAATGGTTCCTCATTTATACCTCGGTATAAGCAACTGACACCCTTCTCCAGCCCTTAAGCCCTGGGTGCAGGAACGTGTGTATTGCAGACATATCAATTCACACCTATTTTGTTTAAGCTCTTGTCTTGCGCCTGAGTAGTCTATGCTACGACTGTGGATCTCTTTGGTGCGGGTACATATGACTCTTGCATTTGTCTTGTCAACGTGTGTGTGTGGGGTCGGCTGCCATTAGTTACTTTTTGCTATGATGTTCGCTTGTGCCCTATGGCTAGATATTCCCTTCATTTGCATTCTCTATTTGTTCCTGGTATTCTTGCTACTAACTTTTCCCTTGTAGTGTTCCTAATACCATGACCCTTATGTACATCTACTACCATGCCAAAGTACTTCATGTTAAAATATTATATGTACAAAGTACTACCACTTGGTACTATTATCAATGGTACTACTAATAATCCTACTCCACTATCCTTGTATTCTCCTTTCACCTTCCCTTGTACTCTGTTCTTTCTCTCTCACATTCTCACTAGTCCATTTCATTCTCCTCCCTTTCTTCATCTTCACTTGTGCTATGTTCTCTCTCTTTCATCCTCTCTCTTCATCCTTACACTCGTTTATCTCTCTCTCTCTCTCTCTCTCTCTCTCTCCTCTCTCTCTCTCTCCTCTCTCTCTCTTTCTTTTCTCTTCTTCTCTCTTCTTTGTTTTTTTTTAATAGTATTTAATTTTGTTATTATGTACTCTGTCTCACAACACGCATACCAGAACCTCAAATGTTCTATCTATGCCTGTACGCTTCCTGTATACCGTTGTGCACGTATCCAGGTTGTGTTCAACATTGTTCTGCTGACTCTCATTCGCACAAATTCCTTACTCTAGTCTTCTCGTACCCTTCTCTCTCACTTCACTGTCACTCATCATATTCTTATGATTATGTCCATGTTACCACAATCACATAAGTTTCTCCTACCAATTGTACATGTCTGTCTCTCCAATATACAATATTGTCATACAACCTGAATAGTATATAAAATTGGACTCACGTGTAGTATTGCAAGCACTATTCTAACTTTCACTCGCACATCACTATCAACTCTGTGACTATCAATATGTATCACTGGTAGTAGTGTCTCAGTTAATTTCTCTTCTTTTTCTTTTATGTTATGGGTGTCATCTTGTGGTGTATCGTGGTTTTAGACCCACTGTCAACCATTATGCTTTCGCAGACGTCGATTCTTCTTTTCTCCCTTTGCGATCATTTATCAGTTTCTACCAACATCTCATTTTATACGTTGTGTGTTACAATCAGGTACTAGTACAATCAATAATGTTACAATTATTGTTACAATTACATGCATACTGTTTATGAATATACATGGCATGATGATTATGATCGTAAGAATGTACTGATGTTTATGTATGTACTTATAAACCATTAAAATGATATTATTTATCTCTATATGTATTATGAGTTTTGTTTATTGAATGATTGTGAATGTTATTAACTATTACTCCCTAGGTTGGTTCTGGCAGGTATATGTCTTCTGTGACTGTATCCTCTACCATTCCGATTCTCAATCTTCACTTGAGTCTGCCTGTCTCAGCCCCTTCAGTCAGCTAGTGAGGTAACATCTTTGAGGTACTTTCGACACTATCTCTTCTGCTCAGTCATTTCTACCCCTTAACTATCTGAAATTAATAACAGCCTTGGGTGTATATATATCTATACATATATATGCCTATTTACACATTTGCAATTGCATATTATATTACCGCAATCATATCAAATTTCCTACATTGACATATTGTTATCATGGTCAGTATTCCATCGTGCTAACCCCTTGACCAGTCATTTTGTATGAACGCATGGTTTCTTAGATGATACTATGACATGGATTTCCAGATGATAGTGTTACAGTATGCCATATTGTACTATCGGGATTCTGTCCCTAATCTGACCAGATCCTTTTGTCATATAGTTGGTGTGCCGTTTCTCAGGCCATGTCATGGCTAGCATTCACAGACTTCATACATATATTTTAACCACACTATTACACATCTTTAATGTTTTTTCCTCTGATGACTTTACCATATCATCATGTCACTTCAATCTACATTATACTTATCAATGCATTCATTCTACTACAACAATTATATATATATATATATATATATATATATATATATATATATATATATATATATATATATATATATATATATATATATATAACATACATAAAGCCTTTGTACACTCTATACAGTATCTACAATATACATATCACAAAGTAAGAGTGTTTCATGTTGATATATGTGATGTTATCTTATAAGTGGCACTGATGATGTATTTTTTTTTCCCGCGTTTCCATCCTGTTTCAGGATATTGCGGTCAACACCAGCATCTTTCAGCTGTATGTTGATTCCTAGGCTAGATTACGCTCATCAGCACGCCACGACTTTCTGAGAGACCGGCTCCATACTCTCATAAGTCACTTTTGCGATTCGAACCACTGCTAATTCTCGTCGCGTCACGTGACGAGAGTATTCGGGGTTAGCGGAGAAAGCTGCTAACCCCTCGGCCACGGAGCTGGTATCAACTGATGATGTATTACTATTTTTAAATTTACAATTTCTGTTTGATGTTATAGTTTTTTCCACTGTCTGCTGAACCAAGTCCGTATATGTTGTAACGAGCATCTGATGTGTCTTGAATGGTGGTGTACTGTCAGATGTTAGTATTAAGCTTTCTGTGTATTCTGAAGTACAGTCCTGTTTTTCAAGTATATGTTCTATTCTTGCAGTTACTGTTTTACACATGTGATGCAGTGTCTGGTTTTCTATAACAATAGTAGTCATCAAAATGTTGAATGTTACCAACAGTCTGATGAACTTTGCAAATGTATCACGAGATTGCTCTTCTATTAAGCCATCCGATGTTGGTGTGACTGTTGGCTGTTCATGTGTAAGTGGTCTATCTGTCTCTTTGTCAGTAACTTTTTCTCTGTGGTGAGTGTCTGATTTACTGTCATCTTGTTGACAGTGTTTCTCACAAGTGTTTTCTATCTGTTGTTTGTTGCTTTTCTCTATCTGTATGTCTGAGGCTCTTACATCTGTTCGTTTGCACAGTTTACATGATCGGACATGGCTTCTGATGTCCTTCTCACAGCCTGGCCAGTAGAACACAGATAATAATCTCTTTCTAGTCTTGGCCAAACTCATATGGTCTGCACTCGGGGCGATGTGCGCCAGCTCCAGAGCGTTACTGCGCTCTCGCACTGGCAGCACCCTTTGTAAGATACATGTTGCATCTTTCGTGTATTCTCTCATAAGAATTACATTCATCATTACAAAGGACTACTTGCCTAATTTCGATTGTTTAGGTGGGCAGTTTGCCCGCTGAAAACAAGTTCGCAGTGTTTTGTCGTCTCTTTGTTGCATTGCACGGTCTTCGGTTTGGATGTCTGGTACCCGTCTGGTCAGGTCGAGGTATGACCACGTTATCTTCTTTCTTGTATTTCTTAGTCTGCTGTCTGGTAATCGCATTGCCCTGTGCCTTACTATAATCCCATGTCCGGGCTTCCTCGTCCATACAATCTTTTGCCCCTGGTATGTTACCTATCATAAGTCCTGCAACTGGACTAGGTAATACCGCCACTCGTATTCTCCCCTAATAGTATGGGCAGGATATATGAACCCATGCTGTAGCATACTTCTCAATTGTACCACCGAAAGTACTGCATGTCACCCTCAGTTATCAGTTATCAGTTATCAGTTGGGGTATCTTCATTGCACTCCGGACATATCCGTAGGTGCTCAGATCCTCCCCCAGCATATGCATCAGCGTCCGGTGGCTAATAGTGCCAGTTCTGTGTTGATTGACGAGGCGCTTTGTTTTCCCGATGTACCTCTCGCGTCTGGCCGTGCCGATTCTTACTCCCAGGTCTTTCATCCTGGACAGCGATGAGGAATCACTGACGTCAAAGTCCTCTGTTCTCGCCATATCTTTTAGGACGTTAATAACATCGGCACGATCCATGGGCTGGCCATCTACAGGGGGTGCAGAGCCAGCCAGTTTGTCAGCTCGTTCATTTCCCTCGACTCCTGCATATCCCGGGACGAAGATGAAGGTGACTTTACGGACAACAGACTTCTGCAGCGACTCAGTCCACTGTCTACGTACAGATCCAGCTTCGACCTTCTGAATCATGCTCACTGAATCACTTAGTACACACACGTTGGTATAATGCTGTGATTCCAGCCATATGAAAGCCTGTGTAACTGCCATCACCTCCATCGTCATGCTGCTCGTGGTCATAGAGTGGGCACCACTGGATTCTTGAACGGTTCGGCCCGCTGAACGGGCTGTAAATGCCCACGCACTTCTCTGCTGCAATCAACAACAACGGTAAAATGCTGGTGTTGACAGCGATGTCCAGTAAATAGGATTGGGGGGGGGGGGGGGGGGGGGAGGGAGAGAAACATAAGTCATACTGTCATTTTACTGCCTATAGTACCTTGCGGTGTAGGGTTTAGGAGGGGGCAGGGGGGGGGGCGTCTTAAGCCTGAGGAATTAAGGCTTCCTGGCTAGTGCGAACTGTGCAGGTTAGGATTTACTTTATCCCCCAACAGAAACAAAATTCACACCTTACCGAGGATTCGAACCTGGGTCTCCCGAAGGAGAAAATAATGGTTTTAAAAAGAAAAATTATGTACTCAAATGTAGCATCAAAGTGAACCAGTCCGAAACAAAACAATGCATTTAAATATTTTGGTATATGTATGCGATTTTGTAATAGTGCACTCGCTTCTCGGCTGTTGATCATATTGGCCAAAAGAATTGGCCGGACAAAAATTGTTCAAGAAAATCTGGAAAGATGTTAAAAAAATTAGAGACACTATTTGTGTTGTTTTAAGTTAAGATAAAGTAATGCGCTATTAGATTATACCACTTGTAAAGTATGGCCTTTACTTTTACACATACTTTGAAAGTAACATTAGATTGTTAGTATTATTATTATGACACTTACAACATTCGCTAATTTCTATGAAAGGTTTATGACAAATTAGATAAATACTACAATTATTTAAATAAAATAATATATTTGTATTATTATAAGTAATGTCCCTTGGAATAACTTCTGTTTGGTCCCTTTCCATTTTAATTAGATATGTTCCTTTACATTTTATTTTTCTTTTAATAAACCTGTTAGTTCATAAACAAACAAAAACAAATTCTCGGCTTTTTTGCTAAGATGAAAGAGTAATCAATGTGCTCTTCCACAGCCAGTAGCAGAGGCGTTCATCACAATAACACAGGAACATGGAATTTCAGAGGCAGCTCTGGTCCCTGGGGAACCGCGAGCATATATATATATATATATATATATATATATATATATATATATATATATATATATATATATATATATATGGTGTTTGTAAAGTCTCACTACACTTTGTACGTATAATAAATTTGAAAAATGAAGTACATGATGTCATGAAAATATGTGTTCCACAGTCCATCGTGACTGTGGAGTACAAAGATAATGCATGCAGATAAAACCACTATAAAGAAAGAAATATATGTTAAAGAAGAAAAATTGGAGGTGTTGGAAAATTTTGGGTCATTGTTTATCAACAATGGTGACACAATGAAAGAAATTAAACGACGACTATCAATTTTTCTTCAAAGACTAAAACAACTAAATAAATTATGGAATTGGATAGACAGAACTACGAAAATTAGATTTTTAAGAGCATGCATCTTTCCCATTGCAACATACGCATGTGAGACCCGGACACTTACTAAACAAGCTGAAAAGCGCATGAATGCCTTTGAATATAAATGTTATAGACGAGTTCTAAGAATATCATTTGTAAAGAAAAGAACAAATGCATCCATACTTCGAGAGGTGAATACTGAAGACGGTTGGCTATTAAAGACGATAAAACAAAGAACAATGAAATATTTTGATCACTTGAAATGTTACGAAAGTTGGGACAGAACAATAATGGGGGGGGGGGGGGGGGGGGGGGGGGTTATATGCCTGGGAAGAGAGGAAGGGGAAGGCCAAAGAGAAGATGGATGCAGGATGCGGCGGATGATCTCCAGATGGGTGTATCAGACGCGGAACATCTTGCTTATGATCGAGAGGTTTTCCGGAAGATTGTTATGGGAGCGAGGTTCTGCAAAGACATGCTACTGAATGAATGAATGAATGAATGAGTTTGTCATTGCTTTCCGAGCGACCGGCTCACATACCAAGTAAGTTACCGACGCTGTTAGAACCGCTACCGATTCTCGCGGACATAACGTCACTCACGAGAGTATACGGGATTACGAAGAAATTCGTGTAACCTCTAGACCACATTACGTCGCGATAAAACCCAGCATTTTATGACAGTTTATGGTTTAATCAGCAATTTTTGCCTTTAGCAGTTTGCCATAGCACACTAAACAACCAACGCTCACACCATCGAAATCAACACAAGGCGGTCTGCTTATTTCGAGCCCTCGACTTTGCATGTCGGGTAAATGTGAAACGTGTTCACTGCCCCTAGGCCACACAGCCTGCCATTATAGTAATGACGCATTTAAAATTACCGTCTAACTCATAGGTGGCCGAAAGTGTTCGAGTGGATACAAATATGCATGCTTTCGGTCGGATAAACATCCATTCAATCATTCAGTAGCATGTCCCTTACTCCCATAGCAAAAACTACTCGGTCATAACCAAGGTATCTCGCAGCCGATACACCCATCTGGAGATCATCTGCCAAATCCTGCACCCATCTTCTCTTTGGCCTTCCTCTTTCTCTGTTCCCAGGCAAATATCCCTCCATGAGTGTTCACTTCAAACTCTCATGACGTTTCAAGTGACCAAAATATTTCAATTTTCAATGTTTAATCGTCGTTAGTAGCCAACCTTCTTCAATATACAGTTCTTCCGGTACGGATGGATTTTTTCTTTTCTGTATCCAAGATATTCCCGTCTATAACATTTACATTCAAAGACATCTATGCATTGTTCAGCTTGTTTAGTAAGTGTCCTGCATGGAAATTGAAAATATTCAAACGTGACATATAATATAATGGTTTGGCCATCTTGTTAGAATGCAACACCATCAACTACCAACACTGGCATTAAATCAAAGAAGATATGATACGTGAGCAAGAGGACGCCCGAGAAGAAAATGGAGTGAAGACTCAAAGATATTGTACAATCACATGTAATGACACTATTCAGTGCCACCCATCGGGATCTGGAACGTCAACTATTCCTCCCCACGACGTTTGACGGCAAAAGAGGAACATGATGATAATTATGACATAAAATAGAATGAAGAAGACCGACCGACCGACACAAGTGGAACATGATGATGATGACCTATCATAGAATGAAGAAGAGCATCGAAATCTGCTCGAAACGTAGCTAACCGTTAGTTCCATTCAGTATGATTGAACATGTCGGCATATCCCTTATACATCCATAATATTGCAACCACAGATCGGTCGTAATATACTAAATCCTACCCACAAAGCCATAGCTTTTCAGATTTATGATCAATGTCTTGGATAGGCAGACAATTGCACCTCTTGCTAGACAGACTAACTTCACGACTCATATTTGATAAAGTCACTTAGATGTCTGTTGGTAGGGGCCACAACAATTTCCACCATCATTCGTGACTCGGGCCCTCTGTCTATGCCCTCACAAACGGGCCCGAATGAGGGATTCAATAAGTGCCTGTCACGGGCGGTTAGCGCTATAATCAGGGGAGGTAATGGGCTCTTCCGGGCCAACAATATGGAGAGAAACGACCCAAGGGGAGATCACTGCGTGGTCACAAACGTTTAACAGTAGATGGGTTTGTTTGATTTCTTGAAAAGACGTTGGGGTTGCATGTTTAGTGTGGATATGTGTATATGTGTGCGCGTGCGTGCGTATCCGCGGTTTTATAATTGTGCGCGCTTGTGTATGTGCGATTTTGTGATTGTAATTCATACGTCATACTGTCATTTTACTGCCTATAGTATCTTGCAGTGTAGGCACTTACATAAATAAGCACACGTTGTATTATCGGCGCTCACAGAAGGAGAGGAAAGAAGTAAAGACTAGAGGACGCACTAGACAACATAAAATTTGAAAGCTATAGTTACCGACCGGGATTCTAACCTGTCACCTCCAAATGGCGACAGCGCCTCGCTGCAAAAACAAGTGTACTTTGACGCATGACCAACTAGACCAGTGGTTCTCAACCGGTGGGGAATTCCCCCCCCCCCCAGGTGGAATTTAAGGGCTTCCAGAGGGGGGGGGGGGGGAAATTAAGATTATCTCTAGATTGCGTTAATACAAGAACCGATTACTTGATATTGTTTTTTCCTTCATACTTTACGGTTCTGTACTTATAAACCTTGTGAAATTCATTTTATAACGTAAGTAGATCCGCAAATCACGTTTTACGTAGATTTCTAGACTTGTTTTAGTATGTGCTATTAAATTTAGCTTCAATTATTACGTATACTCTGTAGGGGCAGAGGGTGGATTTTTAGGGAGGAAATACGAAACGGGGGGGGGGGGGGGGATGACGTTCTAAAAATATGGTGAGGAGGTGGAAATGACGTCATAAAAATATGGTGAAAGGGGGGGGGGGGCACGGGCCAAAAATGGTTCAGAACCACTGAACTAGACAATGTATCTCCTTGCCATGTAGGGCACGGAGGGTATTGAGCTTGAGGAATTAAGGCTGCCTGGCTAGTGCGAACTGTGCAGGTTAGGATGTTCTTTTTGCCCCCGACAGAAACACCTTATCGAGGATTCGAACCAGGGTCTCCCGAAGGCGAAAATAATGGTTATTTAACAGAAACATTGTGTACCCAAGTGCAACATCAAGGTGAATGAAACCTGTGCGAAACAAAACAATGCATTTAAGTATTTTGGTATATGCACGCGGTTTTGTGGTTATGTGTTGGCTTTTCAGCTTTTGATCATATTGGCCATAAACATGGCCGGATAAAAATAAGTGTATATTGTGGCCATTAATGGGTTGCGTACATTATAATGATAGAGACGCTTAATGTTGCATCGACGGGAGATAAAGTAATGCATTATTTAATTCTAACACTTCTAAAGTAGGGCCATTGCTTTTACACAAACTTTGAAGGTGATATTAGATTATTATTATATGATTATTATGGCGCTTATAACGGTCGCTAATTTTTATGAAATTGTTATGAAAAATTAGATAATTACTACAATTATTTACATCACATAATAAATTTGTACTAATTTAAGTAATTTCCCTTGGGATAAATTATGTTGTTATGTCCCTTTCCAATTTAATTAGGTGTGTTCATTTAAATTGTGTTTTTCTTTTAATAAACTTGATAGTTCATAAACCAAAAAAAAAAAAAAAACAATTCTCGGCTTTTTGGGTATGTTGAAAGTGTAGTCAATGTGCGCTTCAACTGGCCAGTAGCAGAGGCGGTCATCACAATAACACAGGGACGTGGAACTTCATTATAAATATATATATATATATATAAATATATATATATAATATATATATATATATATATATATATATATATATATATATATATATATATATATATATATATATATATATATATATGAAAATATATATGAAAATTTCACTGAATGCTTTTGGAATTCATCATGACACCTGGGAGGCTGCAGCCAGAGACCGAAATTCGTGGCGTGCATCATTGCGCAAAGGTGCAGTCATATGTGAGGCAACCAGGACTGCAAGAGCTGTGAAGAAAAGGCAGGACAGAAAAACCACTGCAGGAAATCCTCCTCCAGAGACGTCAAGCATTCTTTGCCCACATTGTCAAAGAACATTTCGAGCCAAAATAGGCCTTATCAGCCATCTTAGAACCCACGGCTCCACACCTTCAACCCCACTGGATGAAATGAATGGTCATCATCATTCTTGATGGACAAACAACAAACAACATATATATATATATATATATATATATATATATATATATATATATATATATATATATATATATATATATATATATATATTGTCAGAGTCCAATGTAGTGCCAGCAGAGATGCAGGGACATCGTTACGCCCGCCAGGCGAATAGTTCCTAGCAGGGATGCCGTAACATCGTTACGCCCGCCAGGCGAGTATTAGTTACCTGCCTGCGAGGTTGCCGGCTGACAGACAGCCAGCGGTCAGGCAAGGACAAAGCAGGACGCACGCAGGCCTCGTGACGCCACTTCAGGTGGGCAGGCGCGTTGCGAGAAATAGCCAGACAGCTCTGGGACGTGGACTCGACTGGACGTATGATGGGAGAAAGGCTTGTGTGTTTCTGTGGCCCGAAAGTCGAGCGCTTGTACATCTTGTGAGACTGATTGTAAGCTGTGGGTTGCCTGTAAGTGTATTGTGATAACTATATGTATTGTGATGATCATCTCTAGATCGTGATCTGTGAATAAATCCATCGAAACTTCGTGTCGTTGAGTCTCAAGTCAAATCACGTTGTATTTGTACTGTCTCACATGTGTTAGGTTAACGAGCCAGGTTTAAGACCCTGACATGTGTTAACGTGGTGGCATTCGTCCGGCTTTAAAATGAACGTAGTTTAAGGTAATTAACATTTAAAACCTAGATTTGTGAACTTAGAAATTTTTGTTCAACGTTATAGTACATTTAAATGTGATTGTGAAGGCTCATTTTGAAATATATATTATTACATTGTTTAAACATGGAGACTAAATGTGAACGTACAGTGCATACATATTGTTTGATCTTGTAAACGTGTAAAACATTTGTGATTGTGAAACTTGTCACCGTTTTGACCTTGTCGACATTGTGAAGTTGTCGCCATTGTGACCTTGTCGCCATCTTGTAAACTTGATGTCTATGTCCTTACTGAATGTCATCTTGATGTAAGTGATGTGTCATCAATGTTGTAGCGTGTTCAGATATAGTTAGAGTGTCTTTGTAAAGTGAATTGTGGAAAGCAGAAAGTTTTGGAAAGAAAGTGACTTGTGGTTTGGAAAAAAAATTGTTGACGGACAACATTACGACCTACAATTACACTCAACGCCATACAAACCTAATCAAAACTTAGTGACAAGCAGGCACACCACATCAAACAGACGTTAATTTATTTCCTCCAAAAACAAAGCAGGTTTTCTGTGCCATCTGAAACCCTTGCCGTAGAGGTCATTTGCGTTTTGAAGTAGCGACCCTACAGTTCCTAGTCCAAATTTCAACCGTTCTTCACCGCATCCAGGACACTTGAGTATATTTTTCTTTCTTTATACTTTCGGATGCAAAATTGAGGCACATATTGTCAATAGAACACAATTGTAAATTGTTCACGTTACTAACAACTTGTAACAAATTGTGTGTCTGATATTTCATTTGCATTTTCCATCATGTCTTCATTAAATGATTTCATCGATATGGGTTTAAAATTAAAGTTAACAGGTGATGAGTTAATGAAGTGGAGCGAGAAGAAATACTCTGAATACCTCCTAGTACAGGAAAAAGCTAATGAGCGCGAAGAAAGAGCAGCTGAAAGAACATTAAAGCAAGCAGAGACTGAAAGAGCTGCCAAGCAAGTAGAGGCAGAAACTGCCTTAAAGCAAGCAGAGGCAGCAACCGCAGTAAAACAGACAGAACTAGAACTGTCTGCAAAGACAAAACAAGCGGAGTTGGAGATCGAACTGAAAAAGGCAGAGATTGAAAGAGAGACAGAATTAAAGAAGGCAGAAATAGCAGCTCAAAGTAAGCGGGAAGAGCTGGAATTGCAACTTAAAATTAAACAACTTGATACTGAGACTGCCATTAACAAAGAGTCTAAGAAATCTGAGAGACTGGAGAAAGAAAACCAGTACAAGAAATACCAAGGTATCGTACGTAATTATACCTCGGGTGACTGCATCGCAGCCTTTACCCAAAATTTTGAGACTTTAATGGACCATTACCAGGTCCCATTGTCTGAATGGAATATTATTTATATGAGAAGTTTATCAGGGGAGCCTCTGAAAGTCATAGAGACTATCCCCAAAGACCTCAGAAAAGATTACCATTATCTAAAATCAAAGATTATGGCACATTTTATGTTAGATGAGGCAGGTTACAGAGAACAATTCAGCAAGTTGAGCCCCAAACCGACTCAAACGTTCTCTGACTACCTCTGCTTAGTCCGAGATATATTTTCCAAATGGACTTCAGCAGCTAAAATTGATAAGAACTATCAAAAGTTAGAAGATCTTATCATCAGAGATAAAGTCATTTCATCTATTCCATCAGCATTTTCAAAGTTTTTGCAAGAGAATGAATGCACAAGTGTGGATGAGATTGAGAGACGTGGTTCGGCGTATTACACAGCCAACAAGCATTGTTTTGCCAGTGAAGCTACTGAAACCAATTTTGTAGCATCGGCTAACTATGACAAACCCTATAGTAGGCAAAAACCTCATAAGCCTACATCTGAGAAGTACAACCACTGTAAATATTGTAGAATCTCACATCATCAAGGTGAGATGTGCGACAAGAACCCCGCATATCTTACATATTTACAGAACATTGTAAACAGACAAGATAAGGAGCGTAAATCCTTTAGAAATTTGCGTAAATGTTTCCTCTGTAAGGCGTATGGACATTATCGCCATGATTGTAAAGGTAGGCAAATGACAAAGAAAGCCAATGCCGCCTTATTTGATAGTTCATCATCAGATGAAGAACAATCAGAGAAACACCCTGTGAACTCAGCACAGGCTTTTGATATGTTTAACACCAATAAATGTACTGTTTGTAATACCTTTTATGAAGATGGTATTTTAACATGCGGCCACTCCATCCCTATTGCCAATGAAGAAGCTAATTTGGTAGTAGATTCCAAAGGCAGAATAAACATCCATCAAGGATACGTGAATGGCAAGCCTGCTACAGTCCTTCGGGACACGGGAAGTTCATTGATTGGACTGAAGAGAACGTTCATAATGCCTACAGACTATACAGGCAGGCACGTAACATGCAGAACATTCTCTGGCAATATTGAGAAATACCCACTAGCATGGGCATATATTCAAACACCTTTCCTCACTGGGAAAGTAAAATGCGCAGCATTAACAAACCCGGTGTGTGATATTATAATTGGAAATTTACCAGAGGTGAATAATATGCCTCATGACATAACATCTCTTTGCATTAATGAGATCACAACATCACCATCAAATGTCATCATTGATACTGTTGTACCACCTAATGAATGTATGGTAGCTAATGTAGCACTAGAATCTCATGACATCATTGATAACACTGTTTCATCACCATCTGATATCATTGAATGTGTGAATGCAGTAACCAGATCTACTGCTAGAATGCAAGATGAAATTAATCAGACTGAGGCTATAGAAATGCTTAGCCCAGTAGTACTACCTCCTAAAACCATGAAGGAGACTTTTGTAACAGCCCAAAAGGCTGATCCTTCATTGTCAAAATATTTTAATCTGATCGGCCAAAAGCCAAAGTTAACCAAAAATGCAAGATGGCATTTTGCTTTGAAAAATTGTATCCTCACCAGGTATTATACCAGAGGTGACACCACAACAGAGCAAACTGTTTTGCCAACTGAGTATCGTAAGCAAGCCTTACATCTTGCCCATGATATACCTCTTGCAGGGCATATGGCATACGCTAAGACCAGATCAAGATTGTTATTACAGTTTTATTGGCCCAAATTCTGCAATGACATTAAGCAATATTGCAGGAGTTGTGACATCTGCCAAAAACTTGTAAAGAAAGGTAAAAACCCACAGGCAAAGTTACAAGTTACTGACTTAGCCAGTCGACCTTTTGAGAAAATATCTGTCGACATAGTGGGCCCTCTTAATCAGATAACAACCAGAGGGAATAAATATATATTAACTGTTATTGATCAATGTAGCCGCTGGCCGGAAGCGATTCCGCTAAAGAACATAACTGCCAATGATATAATGGAAGTTTTCTTCCATATATTTTCACGGATAGGATTTCCAGACACTATCCAATCAGATAGGGGTACTCAGTTTATCGCCGCATCTACTCAAGCTTTCACCAAAATGCTAGGAGTGAAGCAATGTTTCAATTCCCCGTACCATCCTCACTCGAGTGGAATTATAGAAAAATTTAACGGCGATTTAAAGCATATGCTTGCTAAAGTCACGCAAGAGCACCCCAATAACTGGGACGTATATTTACCTGCTATTCTCTTTGCTTATCGCGAGGTACCACATGCTAGTACAGGTTTCTCTCCTTTTGAACTTATCTATGGTGCCAAACCACGTGGCCCATTAAGCATTTATCACCAAATGTTAACTGAATCCACTCCTTTACTGAAACCCATATCATCATACGTATATGTTACATCATTGCGTGAAAGAATCATCAAATCTTGTATAATTGCAAAGGATGCACTAAAATTATCTGGTGCTACATATAGACAGTATGCTGACAAAGGTAACAGGACAATAACGTTGACACCTGGACAGGACGTTCTTCTTCTTCTACCTAGTGACAGACACTTATTGACTGATTCTTGGCAAGGACCATTTAAAGTGACGAGACAGATTTCACCTGTAGACTATGAGATCCAAATAAAAGACAAACACAAAATATTCCACGTCAATATGCTAAGACCATATTACAACAGAGACAACGAACAAGACGACACAACAGCATGTACAGTGATAATAGACCATGAAGATGACGAGGCTAGTGACGAAATTCCAACACCTGCATTAGACACGACGAACTGCTTGAAGGAAATTAAGATCAACCCAAAGTTAACTCAAGCAGAAGCAGACAGTTGCAAACATCTCATACAACAATACAACACCATCTTCTCCAACAACCCAGGACAAACAGAGTTAGTACAACATCACATCACACTAACGTCAAATGCACCCATAAAATGCAGACCATACACCATTCCATTGCATTACAAAGAACATTACATCAAGAGATCATCAGCTTAGAGAAAAACAACATCATTAGACGATCACAATCAAATTTATCATCTCCAATGGTCATAGTACGCAAAAAGGACAACACAATAAGACTCTGTGTCGACTACAGAAAATTAAATAAGATAACTCTTTTGGATTTAGAGCCAATGGCAAACTCTGAAGACCTATTGACAGAACTGACAGACGCTAGGTTCTTTACGAAGGTAGACATGACTAAAGGTTACTGGCAAATAGCAGTAGACGAACAGAGCAGACATCTGACAGCTTTTGCCACACCTTGGGGACTGTACGAATGGTGCAAACTTCCATTTGGGCTTGTCAATGCCCCAGCAACATTTGTACGTATGACACGACTCCTACTAGTAGACATTCCTAATATTATTTGCTATATTGACGACATTTGTGTTCACACAAAGACGATGACAGACCACATAAAGACATTAGAACAGACTTTTGAACGCATTAGACAGCACGGACTGACGGTGAAGCCTGCAAAAGTAGACATAGCCTATCAGGAAATATCCTTCTTGGGGTACAAAATATCTAATGGCTTTGTCACGACAGACGATAACATTGTGTCCAAGATACTAAAACTCTCACTTCCGACTACGAAAAAGCAAGTCAGAAGTTTGTTGGGACTTATAAATTATTACAGGCAGTTTATACCAGATTTTGCTGAACTAACCGAGGTATTTACTAACCTACTAACAAAAGATCAATCCGAAAAAATTGTAAGCAATGAATGCCTAAAATTTGCATTCCGAAAAGTATTATCTTATTTTTCTGATAATAGCTTACACAATCCCATCCTAAAATTGCCCAATCTCCATTTACCTTTCAGATTACGCACAGATGCGAGCTCCGTGGCGATTGGAGCAGTCTTGTTGCAAGAGCACAATAACATCCTACATCCTGTGTACTTCGTCTCCCGAAAATTAAAACCGAGAGAACGGGCTTGGTCAACACCTCAGTTGGAAGCCCTAGCTCTAGTGGTGGGTATAACTAAATTGTCCAGATTCCTCCTAGGACGTCATTTTATCGTGGAATCTGACAGTAGTCCATTAAGATTTATTAATTCAGGTGTACCTTCCAACCAAATGATAGCTCGCTGGTCTCTTAAGCTTCAAGATTACAGCTTTGAAGTTCGACACATCGCGGGCAGAACCAACACAATTGCCGATCTTTTGTCCCATTGTCCGACCGACCCAGTAAGCACCAATGTCTGAGTGCAGTGTGTAAAATACACTCGGACCAACACAGCCATGCATCAGTGAAGTTTTTTTCCACAAAAGCTGTGTATGTCTATATGATGTGATAGGGGTTTATTCCCAATATATATAGTTTCTTATTTTACTATTAATGTAGTGATTGTTGTGAATAATTGTGTAGTGTGTGGTAGAAAGAGAACTTTATTAATTGTATATATTACGAAACAAGAACAGTGCCACATTCGCTCTGAACTTACCGCAAGCGAACTGTCAAATTTATCCGTGGTAGCTGCATTTGGAACTTATCCAGGGATATTTTAACTCCGTGTGTGAAAGTGTGACCTGAACATTGACATCTACACCACTTCAGTCAATCGAAATCCAGAAGTTTTTCCATTTGAAACAACCAACACATGAACGATCAGAACATTGCACATTCCGTTTTACTACATCAGACCGGAACAAGTGTGTTCTACAGATTTTCAACATCAGCTGTTTCATGTGTACTTCCGGACGATTTAGAAATTTAGTGTAAAAAAAGTAGCAGACGACAAACAAAAGCTTAAAAAGTTATAACACTTCTAAACTATTTACGATTTAATAATTTCGAATACACGAATTGTGTATTAATATTTTTCATTAAATGTAATCTTAGAATCATATCTTGAGTAAGTTATTCATACTACCGACATTTTTTCGCTAGTATGGAAAAACATCAAGCTATGACGCTGAGAAATAGAAGAATTATTGTAAAATATTATATTTCTTAAATTTTGAAGTTATGTCCCTTTCATTTAATTGTTATTACATTATTACACCAAGGGCATTAATTGAAATGTATACGATGATGTATTGTGTATAAATAGCCATGTTGTTGCCAGATTGTTAACACGGCAAGAAGCCATCTACTGGGCATGGTAGAGTGTTACCGACATTGCAGACCGACACAAGAACTCCTGGCCAAATGAGGTCAGAGTTTGAGCGTTGAATGCGACTTATATAAAGCCGTATTCCGGTCTTGCCAGATGTTTTTTGTCTCAAAAAGCATATTATTACTTTTTTTTGAAAGGCTGCGAGGTAATTGCTTGGGAAGCTGTTATTACCGATCTGACTGGGTCACTAATGCAATTAAGGTAATCAGCCATCGAGAGGATGAAGCTTGACAAGTGTTAAAGGTTGAACACCACATGTCTTTAGATGCAATGTCCATTTCTTATGTATTTCTATGCCAAGATGTGTGTGTTTATGTATTTCTACATCAATGTATATAACAGAAAGGTCGACTCTGACAAGGTTAAAATATTAACCCAGTATTGTATATAGAAGGTACATGAAAGATGACATCTTTCATGAAGATGTCCCGGGGGAGCATATCAGAGTCCAATGTAGTGCCAGCAGAGATGCAGGGACATCGTTACGCCCGCCAGGCGAATAGTTCCTAGCAGGGATGCCGTAACATCGTTACGCCCGCCAGGCGAGTATTAGTTACCTGCCTGCGAGCTTGCCGGCTGACAGACAGCCAGCGGTCAGGCAAGGACAAAGCAGGACGCACGCAGGCCTCGTGACGCCACTTCACGTGGGCAGGCGCGTTGCGAGAAATAGCCAGACAGCTCTGGGACGTGGACTCGACTGGACGTACGTACGTATGTATGTATGTATGTACGTACGTACGTACGTACGTACGTACATACATATGTACGTACATACATACGTACGTACGTACGTACGTACATACATACATACATACATACATACATACATACATACATACATACATACATACATACACACATACACACACACACACACATACATACATACATACATACATACATACATACATACATACATACATACACACAAAGATATATATATATATATATATATATATATATATATATATATATATATATATATATATATATATATATATATATATATATAAAACAAAGTGTATGTATGTAAATATGTATGTATATATGTATATATGTATGTCCTTTATTTGTTCGCGAACGGCCCATCCGATTGAGATGAAATTTTCTACACGCCTTCCTTTCATTCCAGAGCTGTCAACTGTCATAGTTTTTTTTTTCTTTTTCCTCCTCCTCCCTCCTCCCCCTACCAAAATACGTACGTAAATATACGATGATGATGATGAAAGAATCCCCGAACCAAAACGCTAGGGAAAGGGAAGAAAATGACGTGACTACACAGAATCGTCACACGGCAATCATCATCATCAAGTGCCGTGCCGGCTGGCGTAGGCGTTCATGGCTCTCCGTAGATCTCAGTCTTTGGTTTTTTGGATCAACTCTGCTGCTGATATTCCTCCATGCCACGGCAATATCAATAACAATTCATCTTTTTATGTGTAAGGAAGTTATCTACAGTCGTGTAGACGGGAAGAACTAGACGAGTATGAATTCGGAATGGCGAACTCTCTCCTCCTCTCTTCTCCTCCCTCCTCCTCCCTCTACCTCCTCCCGCCACCCTCCTCCTCTTCCTCCTCCCTCTCATCCCTCTCCCGACTCCCTCCTCCTTCTCCCTCTTCCTTCTCCCTCTTCCTCTCCCCTCCTCCTCCATCCTCCTCCCTCCTACTCCCTCCGCATCCTCCCCCTCCATCATCTTCCCCCCTCCTCCCTCTCCCTCCGGCCTCCCTCCTCCTCCTCCTGCCTCCTTATCCCTCATCATCCTCACTCCTCCTTCTCCCTTCTTCTCCCTCTTCCCTCTTCCTCCTCCTCCTACCTCCTACCTCCTCCTCCCTCTACCTCCTCCTCCCTCTACCTCCTCCTCCGCCCTTCTCCTCCTCTTCCTCCTCCCTTTCCTTCCTCCTCCTCCTCCCTCTACCTCCTCCTCCCCCTACCTCTTTCCTCCTCCCTCCTGCCTCCTTCTCCCTCATCATCCTCACTCCTCCTTCTCCCTTCTTCTCCCTCTTCCCTCTTCCTCCTCCTCCTACCTCCTCCTCCCTCTACCTCCTCCTCCTCCATCCACCCTCCTCCTCCCTTCTCCTCCTCTTCCTCCTCCCTTCCCTTCCTCCTCCTCCTCCCTCTACCTCCTCCTCCCCCTACCTGTTTCCTCCTCCATCCTCCTTCTCTTCCACCTCCCTTTCCTTCCTCCCCTCCTCATTCTCCCTCCTTTCTCTCCCTCCTTCCTCCTCCTCCTTCCTTCTTCTCCCTCTGCCTCCTCCCTCCTCCTATCCCCTCCTCCTCCCTCCTTCTCCTCCTCCCTCCTTCTCCCTTCTTCTCCTCCTCTCCCCTCCTCCTCCTACCCTCTTCCTCTTCCCCTCCTCCCTCTCCCTCCTCCATCCTCCTCCTTCCTCTTCCTCCTCCTTCCTCCTCCTCCCTCTTCCTCCCTCTCCCTCCTCCATCCTCCTCCTCCTTCTTCCTCCTCCTTCCTTCTTCTCCCTCCTCCTCCCTCTTCCTCCTCCTCCTACCTCCTCCCTCCTCCTCCTCTCTCCTCCTCCCTTTTCCTCCCTCCTCCTCCTCCCTCTACATCCTCCCTCCTCCTCTCCACTCTTCCTCCTACCCTCTTCCTCTTCCCCTCCTCCCTATCCCTCCTCCTCCCTTCACATTCCTCCTCCTCCCTCTTCCTCCTCCTCCCTCCTCCTCCTCATCTCTCCTTCTCCCTCCTCCTCCTTCTTCCCCCCTCCTCCTCCCTCCTCCCCCTCCTCTCCCCC
>JACEFZ010021847.1:0-20869 GCA_014155875.1 Cepaea nemoralis
AAGACAAGTTTGACCCTTGAACCTCCACCATTTCTACAATCGAAAGAAAAGATTGAACCAATTGATATTACACCATTTGTGCGGTAAGTGTTCTAATTGTTTTACTTGTTTTCATTCATTTAAATGCAGTGCCAGAATATTTAAGACACCACTTTCTATCCTTTACTCTTTATCTTAAATATGAAATACATAAATCGAGAGAAATGTGTATCTTTATTAGATATGTCACTTGACATTGGCAAGGTTAAAGGAGAAGCAGCTAAGCAAGTTAACTTATTTCTTCATTTTCTGCTGTCTTTTGTCTCCCAATGATTGAAGTCTAGGCACTCAATCAACTCACCACAAGTCCTTTGTAGACTTGTTCATGATTTTTTTGATTTTGCAGCTAAAGTTTTTTTTTGTACGGACTGAGGTAGCCAGTTTAAATCCAACCCTCCTTAGTGGCATGCATGCAAGATTACAGTGTTAATATTCTTTGCCTCCCTTAGTGGCATGCATGCAAGATTACTGTGTTAATATTCTTTGCCTCCCTTAATGGCATGCATGCAAGATTACAGTGTTAATATTATTTGCCTCCCTTAGTGGCATGCATGCAAGATTACTGTGTTAATATTCTTTACCTCCCTTAGTGGCATGCATGCAAGATTACACTGTTAATATTCTTTGCCTCCCTTAGTGGCTTGTATGCAAGATTACAGTGTTAATATTCTTTGTCTCTCTTAGTGGCATGCATGCAAGATTACATTGTTAATATTCTTTGCCTCCCTTAGTGGCTTGTATGCAAGATTACAGTGTTAATATTCTTTGTCTCCCTTAGTGGCTTGTATGCAAGATTACAGTGTTAATATTCTTTGTCTCCCTTAGTGGCATGCATGCAAGATTACAGTGTTAATATTCTTTGCCTCCTTTAGTGGCTTGTATGCAAGATTACAGTGTTAATATTCTTTGCCTCCCTTAGTGGCTTGTATGCAAGATTATAGTGTTAATATTCTTTGTCTCTCTTAGTGGCATGCATGCAAGATTACAGTGTTAATATTCTTTGTCTCCCTTAGTGGCATGCATGCAAGATTACAGTGTTACTATTCTTTGCCTCCCTTAGTGGCATGCATGCAAGATTACGGTGTTAATATTCTTTGCCCCCCTTAGTGGCATGCATGCAAGATTACAGTGTTAATATTCTTTGCCTCTCTTAGTGACATGCATGCAAGATTACAGTGTTAATGTTCTTTGCCTCCCTTAGTGGCATGCATGCAAGATTAGTGTTACTATTCTTTGCCTCCCTTAGTGGTATGCATGCAAGATTAGTGTTACTATTATTTGCCTCCCTTAGTGGGTGGCATGCATGCAAGAGTGTTACTATTCTTTGCCTCCTTTATAGTTCCTGTTAAAACTTTCACGAAGTAACCCACATATGGCACACTAATATATTTGGGGTATGCATTCCAGAATCTTTCATTGATTATATCACAGAGTCATTATGTCCCAGATTTATTTTACTGCCAAACAATTGTCAGATAGCTGAAGTTGCCAATGCCAAATAGCAGTGAATAAACAAAAAATAAAAATGTAACATTTTTATGATAATAATCTTTACTTAGCAGCCTACTAGATTTTAAAAACATATTAAGGATATAAACAATGAAAGTAAATTTAAATATGAATGACACAACATTCAATATATGATAATCAACTGCATGTTAAAAAGCCAGTATTAACATCTATTAATATATTCTCTATGAATACTAAGAGTAGTGAAGCTGATTATATCATCTAGTTATATGGTATATGTGAAGTCTTATATGTGAAGTTACCTCACACCACATAGTAACCTAATATATGTGAAGTCTTATATGTGAAGTTACCTCACACCACATAGTAACCTAATATATGTGAAGTCTTATCACTTTACACCACATAGTAACCTAATATATGTGAAATCATATCACCTCACACCACATAGTAACCTAATATATGTGAAGTCTTATCACTTTACACCACATAGTAACCTAATATATGTGAAATCATATCACCTCACACCACATAGTAACCTAATATATGTGAAGTCTTATCACTTTACACCACATAGTAACAAAATATATTTGAAGTCTTATCACCTCACACCACATAGTAACCTAATATATGTGAAGTCATATCACCTCACACCACATAGTAACCTAATATATGTGAAATCATATCATCTCACACCACATAGTAACCTAATATATGTGAAGTCTTATCACTTTACACCACATAGTAACAAAATATATGTGAAGTCTTATCACCTCACACCACATAGTAACCTAATATATGTGAAGTCATATCACCTCACACCACATAGTAACCTAATATATGTGAAGTCTTATCACTTTACACCACATAGTAACCTAATATATGTGAAGTCTTATATGTGAAGTTACCTCACACCACATAGTAACCGAATATATGTGAAGTCTTATCACTTTACACCACATAGTAACCTAATATATGTGAAGTCTTATCACCTCACACCACATAGTAACCTAATATATGTGAAGTCTTATCACCTCACACCACATAGTAACCTAATATATGTGAAGTCATATCACCTCACACCTCATAGTAACCTAATATATGTGAAGTCTTATCACCTCACACCACATAGTAACCTAATATATGTGAAGTCATATCACCTCACACCACATAGTAACCTAATATATGTGAAGTCTTATCACTTTACACCACATAGTAACCTAATATATGTGAAGTCTTATATGTGAAGTTACCTCACACCACATAGTAACCGAATATATGTGAAGTCTTATCACTTTACACCACATAGTAACCTAATATATGTGAAGTCATATCACCTCACACCACATAGTAACCTAATATATGTGAAGTCATATCACCTCACACCACATAGTAACCTAATATATGTGAAGTCTTATCACCTCACACCACATAGTAACCTAATATATGTGAAGTCATATCACCTCACACCACATAGTAACCTAATATATGTGAAGTCATATCACCTCACACCACATAGTAACCTAATATATGTGAAGTCATATCACTTCACACCTTAAAAAAATGTTTTTCATACCTCTGCTGCAGTATCTACCATGGAATTTTGTGTACATTTAGTAACTTTAACAGATTACTAATGTAATTAATAATGTATGATGTTTTCACACATTAATAATAGATTGTCTAAATGTTCATCAGAAAAACTCTGCCTGAGCCAGTGTACATGGACGAGGAAGTTATTCAGAAGATGATGGAGAAGAGGCAGA
Source organism: Cepaea nemoralis (assembly GCA_014155875.1). Classification (NCBI taxonomy): domain Eukaryota; kingdom Metazoa; phylum Mollusca; class Gastropoda; order Stylommatophora; family Helicidae; genus Cepaea; species Cepaea nemoralis. The sequence goes on from JACEFZ010021847.1 coordinate 3,276, forward strand.
ATGAGATTGCGGAATTTAAAGCATTCAGGGAGAAAGTGGAGAAATGGAGAGAGGCAGATAAACAAAATCGTAATTTAGCCAAGATGCGACAACTAGAACAGTACCAAGCTCTGCAGGTTTGTTTTATTAGTCAAGTAGTTATTGGTGGTCCTGGTCACTTATTCTTAGATTCAGTGCCAAACAAAAAGTTGGTTTCGACCAAATAAAAATGGATGGCATTAAATGGGGAGTTGGGTGTGTCACAGTTGTGACTTAAAAGCAGACATTTTGTATTACATATAAATTTAAAATGAGTTGCATATGGAAAACTACTGTATTGATATTTTAATTATAGTTTGATTTATAAGCCTATGGCAGTTTTGGGAAGTTTGAATAAGACGATTTATCAACCCATGGCACTTAATCAGTTAAAATGGGACTATTCCTTCATTATATAGCAAGTCCTTTGCAGAATATCACTTCCATCAGGGCCCACCGAAAAGATCCTTGATTCTTGGCCAGTTTTCCTGCTTCATGTCTGCTCATGCTCAATTGTCTGCAATGTCCTGTGTCCATCTTCATGCTGGTAGACTCCTATTTCTTCTTCCAGGATCTGTGCCTTCCATCACTGTTCTTTCAAGCCTCTGCCACATTTAACATGTCCAGGGAATTTCAGCTTCCGAGGTGATGCTATGTATGAGTCAGTTTTATTCAATATTTAAATGTTGTAGAATGTCTGTATTATTATTATTCTAAGATTTTTTCTGTAGCATTTCATTTTAAAATCTCTGATTTTTGTCTGTGGTAGTTGTGAAATGATCCATGACTCATATCTGTATGTTGCCACAGAAAAGACACACATTCTCAAAACCCCGTACTTGAATTTGTTTGTTGGTGTTGTTCCATAGGTTCTTAATCCAGTTTAACCCCTGCCTGGCTATGGTCAGTCTACATCCAGTCTACATCCAGTTTAACCCCTGGCTGGCTATGGCTAGTCTACATCCAGTTTAACCCCTGCTTGGCTATGGCCAGTCTACATCCAGTTTAACCCCTGTCTGGCTATATCCAGTCTGCATCCAGTTTAACCCCTGCCTGGCTATGGCCAGTCTAATGTCCGATTTTTTTGTACAGTCCCCACTGTTGTTGATATAGAGTCAAGTGCTTGAAAGTTTGTGACATTTCCTACGTCTTTATTGTTTGATTGTGAATTTTGGTTGACAGGTTGTTTTGTGTGTAGACATTATTATTTTTTTTTTTCAAATTTAAAAATAAATTTTGGTCTTCACTGTACCTTTTGGCAGACAGGATTAACTCTTCTAATGTCTTAGCATTTTATAAGAGGAAGACCATGTCATTAGCATATCTGGGTTCTGGTATTGTATTTTCACCAGTTATTATTAATAGATCAAAATTCTTATTGGTCTCATCAGTTTTGATGGTTCTGGTAGAACAAATTACATTGCAAACAGTTGATGAATGAGAAATTCAATTACTTTGGGACTGACTTCCTGAAAGAGAAACTGCAGCAGTGATAGTGATGTCCCTGTATGTGTGTTTCAGGGTAATGCCACCGAAGATATAATACCTAGTGGTATTGTTTATTTGTCTATAATCTTTGTTTCCACTGTTTTCTTCTTGCCTTTTTCTACCACCAGAAACAACAGTAAAGCTGTAAATTGCCTGTGACTAAATATATGACATTTTCTAGACTTATCCTATACGAAACATGTCACCATACATTCATTGGTTCCTCATCATCATGTGCCATGCCAATAAGTGTGGGCAGTCATGTTTTGCCATCTCACACTATCACCAGAGTCATGGATCAGCTCCGTGTTCTTGTCTCTACAATGCCATGTGGTCAAGCCATCCAGGTATTTGCTTCTCTGCCTGTCACCTGATTCTTTTCCCCTCAATCTTGCCAGTTGTCACCATGTTCTCTAATTTATTTTTTCTTATAACGTGTCCAAAAATGTTGACTCATTGGTTACTACTTATGTTCATCTGCTGCCTTTCATCTCCTACTAGACCGTAGGCCCTCAACCAACTCATGCCAAGCCTTTTGTAGATTTATTCATAATTGGTTGCATTTTGCAGCTGAGTTTTCTACAGGATGAGATAGCCAGTCTCATGCCAACCTGTTGGTCACCTATCCCAACATGCCTGGGGGTTACAGTCTTGCTGTTCTTTGCTTTCCTTTTTTGCCCCAGTAAGACACTGGTGACTCCTTATGTGACCTACATATTGTTCTGAAGTGCCAGGTAACGAGTGTGCAGATCTGTTGGCTTCAAGATCACCAGTGTCGGAGCACTCCTGGTGGACAAGGCAGACATTCTGAAGCTATCAGTGAATGCTTGTTAGTTGAAGATAGTTATGGATGAACCAACATATTTCAGGATGCTGGAGTCTGGATTTCAGTGTGGTTCTAGCCAGGAGGGTGTCTGAATGAACAAATCAGCTGTGTCTGCAGCCATTGTGTTACTGCCACAATCTACAGCTTAGGTCAACCAAGCCTAAATTTTGTACCAAATGATTGCTATGATGTTAAGCCTTAGAAATTAAGACACTGAAAAACACTAAATCTGTTTTGATCATGTAGAGGTAACTGCTCAAATTATGGTGATGTTCTTAGTATCATCATCACGCAGCAAGTCCTTCTGCAGAATGGCCTGCTGAAAGACTCTTGATTCTTTGCTAGTTCCCATGTTTTGTGCATTTTCATGCTCAGGGTGTCTTTAATGTCCTGTGTCCACTGTTATGATGGTCGACCCCTCCCCTTCCAGGGTTCCTTGACTCCTGTCAACTCTGGGACATTTCATGTGTCCAAAGTATTTCAGTGTCCGGCATGATTTTGTTTTGAGCCAGTTTTCTTCAGCATTGAGATTGTGTAGAAGTCAGTCAGTAGCTTTCTTGATTGTGTAGAAGTCAGTCAGTAGCTTTCTTGATTGTGTAGAAGTCAGTCAGTAGCTTTCTTGATTGTGTAGAAGTCAGTCAGTAGCTTTCTTGATTGTGTAGAAGTCAGTCAGTAGGCTTTCTTGATTGTGTAGAAGGCAGTCAGTAGCTTTCTTGATTGTGTAGAAGGCAGTCAGTAGCTTTCTTGATTGTGTAGAAGTCAGTCAGTAGCTTTCTTGATTGTCTAGAAGGCAGTCAGTAGCTTTCTTGATTGTCTAGAAGGCAGTCAGTAGCTTTCTTGATTGTGTAGAAGGCAGTCAGTAGCTTTCTCGATTGTGTAGAAGTCAGTCAGTAGCTTTCTTGATTGTGTAGAAGTCAGTCAGTAGCTTTCTTGATTGTGTAGAAGGCAGTCAGTAGCTTTCTTGATTGTGTAGAAGTCAGTCAGCAGCTTTCTTGATTGTGTAGAAGGCAGTCAGTAGCTTTCTTGATTGTGTAGAAGTCAGTCAGTAGCTTTCTTGATTGTGTAGAAGTCAGTCAGTAGCTTTCTTGATTGTGTAGAAGTCAGTCAGTAGCTTTCTTGATTGTGTAGAAGTCAGTCAGTAGCTTTCTTGATTGTGTAGAAGGCAGTCAGTAGCTTTCTTGATTGTGTAGAAGGCAGTCAGTAGCTTTCTTGATTGTGTAGAAGTCAGTCAGTAGCTTTCTTGATTGTCTAGAAGGCAGTCAGTAGCTTTCTTGATTGTCTAGAAGGCAGTCAGTAGCTTTCTTGATTGTGTAGAAGGCAGTCAGTAGCTTTCTCGATTGTGTAGAAGTCAGTCAGTAGCTTTCTTGATTGTGTAGAAGTCAGTCAGTAGCTTTCTTGATTGTGTAGAAGGCAGTCAGTAGCTTTCTTGATTGTGTAGAAGTCAGTCAGCAGCTTTCTTGATTGTGTAGAAGGCAGTCAGTAGCTTTCTTGATTGTGTAGAAGTCAGTCAGTAGCTTTCTTGATTGTGTAGAAGGCAGTCAGTAGCTTTCTTGATTGTGTAGAAGGCAGTCAGTAGCTTTCTTGATTGTGTAGAAGTCAGTCAGTAGCTTTCTTGATTGTGTAGAAGGCAGTCAGTAGCTTTCTTGATTGTGTAGAAGGCAGTCAGTAGCTTTCTTGATTGTGTAGAAGGCAGTTCAGTAGCTTTCTTGATTGTGTAGAAGGCAGTCAGTAGCTTTCTTGATTGTGTAGAAGTCAGTCAGTAGCTTTCTTGATTGTGTAGAAGTCAGTCAGTAGCTTTCTTGATTGTGTAGAAGTCAGTCAGTAGCTTTCTTGATTGTGTAGAAGTCAGTCAGTAGCTTTCTTGATTGTGTAGAAGTCAGTCAGTAGCTTTCTTGATTGTGTAGAAGGCAGTCAGTAGCTTTCTTGATTGTGTAGAAGGCAGTCAGTAGCTTTCTTGATTGTGTAGAAGTCAGTCAGTAGCTTTCTTGATTGTGTAGAAGGCAGTCAGTAGCTTTCTTGATTGTGTAGAGGCAGTCAGTAGCTTTCTTGATTGTGTAGAAGGCAGTCAGTAGCTTTCTTGATTGTGTAGAAGGCAGTCAGTAGCTTTCTTGATTGTGTAGAAGTCAGTCCGTAGCTTTCTTGATTGTGTAGAAGTCAGTCAGTAGCTTCTTGATTGTGTAGAAGTCAGTCAGTAGCTTTCTTGATTGTGTAGAAGTCAGTCAGTAGCTTTCTTGATTGTGTAGAAGTCAGTCAGTAGCTTTCTTGATTTGTGTAGAAGGCAGTCAGTAGCTTTCTTGATTGTGTAGAAGGCAGTCAGTAGCTTTCTTGATTGTGTAGAAGGCAGTCAGTAGCTTTCTTGATTGTGTAGAAGGCAGTCAGTAGCTTTCTTGATTGTGTAGAAGGCAGTCAGTAGCTTTCTTGATTGTGTAGAAGTCAGTCAGTAGCTTTCTTGATTGTGTAGAAGTCAGTCAGTAGCTTCTTGATTGTGTAGAAGTCAGTCAGCAGTAGCTTTCTTGATTGTGTAGAAGTCAGTCAGTAGCTTTCTTGATTGTGTAGAAGTCAGTCAGTAGCTTTCTTGATTGTGTAGAAGGCAGTCAGTAGCTTTCTTGATTGTGTAGAAGGCAGTCAGTAGCTTTCTTGATTGTGTAGAAGGCAGTCAGTAGCTTTCTTGATTGTGTAGAAGGCAGTCAGTAGCTTTCTTGATTGTGTAGAAGGCAGTCAGTAGCTTTCTTGATTGTGTAGAAGGCAGTCAGTAGCTTTTCTTGATTGTGTAGAAGGCAGTCAGTAGCTTTCTTGATTGTGTAGAAGGCAGTCAGTAGCTTTCTTGATTGTGTAGAAGGCAGTCAGTAGCTTTCTTGATTGTGTAGAAGGCAGTCAGTAGCTTTCTTGATTGTGTAGAAGGCAGTCCAGTAGCTTTCTTGATTGTGTAGAAGTCAGTCAGTAGCTTTCTTGATTGTGTAGAAGGTCAGTCAGTAGCTTTCTTGATTGTGTAGAAGGCAGTCAGTAGCTTTCTTGATTGTGTAGAAGGCAGTCAGTAGCTTTCTTGATTGTGTAGAAGGCAGTCAGTAGCCTTTCTTGATTGTGTAGAAGTCAAGTCAGTAGCTTTCTTGATTGTGTAGAAGTCAGTCAGTAGCTTTCTTTGATTGTGTAGAAGTCAGTCAGTAGCTTTCTTGATTGTGTAGAAGTCAGTCAGTAGCTTTCTTGATTGTGTAGAAGTCAGTCAGTAGCTTTCTTGATTGTGTAGAAGTCAGTCAGTAGCTTTCTTGATTGTGTAGAAGGCAGTCAGTAGCTTTCTTGATTGTGTAGAAGGCAGTCAGTAGCTTTCTTGATTGTGTAGAAGGCAGTCAGTAGCTTTCTTGATTGTGTAGAAGGCAGTCAGTAGCTTTTCTTGTATTGTGTAGAGGGAAGGCAGTCACAGTAGCTTTCCTTGATTGTGTAGAAGGCAGTCAGTAGCTTTCTTGATTGTGTAGAAGGCAGTCAGTAGCTTTCTTGATTGTGTAGAAGGCAGTCAGTAGCTTTCTTGATTGTGTAGAAGGCAGTCAGTAGCTTTCTTGATTGTGTAGGAAGGCAGTCAGTAGCTTTCTTGATTGTGTAGAAGGCAGTCAGTAGCTTTCTCTGATTGTGTAGAAGGCAGTCAGTAGCTTTCTTGATTGTGTAGAAGGCAGTCAGTAGCTTTCTTGATTGTGTAGAAGGCAGTCAGTAGCTTTCTTGATTGTGTAGAAGTCAGTCAGTAGCTTTCTTGATTGTGTAGAAGTCAGTCAGTAGCTTTCTTGATTGTGTAGAAGTCAGTCAGTAGCTTTCCTTGATTGTGTAGAAGTCAGTCAGTAGCTTTCTTGATTGTGTAGAAGTCAGTCAGTAGCTTTCTTGATTGTGTAGAAGGTCAGTCAGTAGCTTTTCTTTGATTGTGTAGAAGGCAGTCAGTAGCTTTCTTGATTGTGTAGAAGGCAGTCAGTAGCTTTCTTGATTGTGTAGAAGGCAGTCAGTAGCTTTCTTGATTGTGTAGAAGGCAGTCAGTAGCTTTCTTGATTGTGTAGAAGTCAGTCAGTAGCTTTCTTGATTGTGTAGAAGGCAGTCAGTAGCTTTCTTGATTGTGTAGAAGTCAGTCAGTAGCTTTCTTGATTGTGTAGAAGTCAGTCAGTAGCTTTCTTGATTGTGTAGAAGTCAGTCAGTAGCTTTCTTGATTGTGTAGAAGGCAGTCAGTAGCTTTCTTGATTGTGTAGAAGTCAGTCAGTAGCTTTCTTGATTGTGTAGAAGGCAGTCAGTAGCTTTCTTGATTGTGTAGAAGTCAGTTCTTTTTGTTTTTTTTTTTTTTTTTTTTTTTTTTTTTTTTTTTTTTTTTTTTTTTTTTTTTTTTTTTTTTTTTTTTTTTTTTTTTTTTTTTTTTTTTTTTTTTTTTTTTTTTTTTTTTTTTTTTTTTTTTTTTTTTTTTTTTTTTTTTTTTTTTTTTTTTTTTTTTTTTTTTTTTTTTTTTTTTTTTTTTTTTTTTTTTTTTTTTTTTTTTTTTTTTTTTTTTTTTTTTTTTTTTTTTTTTTTTTTTTTTTTTTTTTTTTTTTTTTTTTTTTTTTTTTTTTTTTTTTTTTTTTTTTTTTTTTTTTTTTTTTTTTTTTTTTTTTTTTTTTTTTTTTTTTTTTTTTTTTTTTTTTTTTTTTTTTTTTTTTTTTTTTTTTTTTTTTTTTTTTTTTTTTTTTTTTTTTTTTTTTTTTTTTTTTTTTTTTTTTTTTTTTTTTTTTTTTTTTTTTTTTTTTTTTTTTTTTTTTTTTTTTTTTTTTTTTTTTTTTTTTTTTTTTTTTTTTTTTTTTTTTTTTTTTTTTTTTTTTTTTTTTTTTTTTTTTTTTTTTTTTTTTTTTTTTTTTTTTTTTTTTTTTTTTTTTTTTTTTTTTTTTTTTTTTTTTTTTTTTTTTTTTTTTTTTTTTTTTTTTTTTTTTTTTTTTTTTTTTTTTTTTTTTTTTTTTTTTTTTTTTTTTTTTTTTTTTTTTTTTTTTTTTTTTTTTTTTTTTTTTTTTTTTTTTTTTTTTTTTTTTTTTTTTTTTTTTTTTTTTTTTTTTTTTTTTTTTTTTTTTTTTTTTTTTTTTTTTTTTTTTTTTTTTTTTTTTTTTTTTTTTTTTTTTTTTTTTTTTTTTTTTTTTTTTTTTTTTTTTTTTTTTTTTTTTTTTTTTTTTTTTTTTTTTTTTTTTTTTTTTTTTTTTTTTTTTTTTTTTTTTTTTTTTTTTTTTTTTTTTTTTTTTTTTTTTTTTTTTTTTTTTTTTTTTTTTTTTTTTTTTTTTTTTTTTTTTTTTTTTTTTTTTTTTTTTTTTTTTTTTTTTTTTTTTTTTTTTTTTTTTTTTTTTTTTTTTTTTTTTTTTTTTTTTTTTTTTTTTTTTTTTTTTTTTTTTTTTTTTTTTTTTTTTTTGTGTAGAAGTCAGTCAGTAGCTTTCTTGATTGTGTAGAAGGCAGTCAGTAGCTTTCTTGATTGTGTAGAAGGCAGTCAGTAGCTTTCTTGATTGTGTAGAAGGCAGTCAGTAGCTTTCTTGATTGTGTAGAAGGCAGTCAGTAGCTTTCTTGATTGTGTAGAAGGCAGTCAGTAGCTTTCTTGATTGTGTAGAAGTCAGTCAGTAGCTTTCTTGATTGTGTAGAAGGCAGTCAGTAGCTTTCTTGATTGTGTAGAAGGCAGTCAGTAGCTTTCTTGATTGTGTAGAAGGCAGTCAGTAGCTTTCTTGATTGTGTAGAAGTCAGTCAGTAGCTTTCTTGATTGTCTAGAAGTCAGTCAGTAGCTTTCTTGATTGTCTAGAAGTCAGTCAGTAGCTTTCTTGATTGTGTAGAAGGCAGTCAGTAGCTTTCTCGATTGTGTAGAAGGCAGTCAGTAGCTTTCTTGATTGTGTAGAAGGCAGTCAGTAGCTTTCTTGATTGTGTAGAAGGCAGTCAGCAGCTTTCTTGATTGTGTAGAAGTCAGTCAGTAGCTTTCTTGATTGTGTAGAAGTCAGTCAGTAGCTTTCTTGATTGTGTAGAAGTCAGTCAGTAGCTTTCTTGATTGTGTAGAAGTCAGTCAGTAGCTTTCTTGATTGTGTAGAAGTCAGTCAGTAGCTTTCTTGATTGTGTAGAAGTCAGTCAGTAGCTTTCTTGATTGTGTAGAAGTCAGTCAGTAGCTTTCTTGATTGTGTAGAAGGCAGTCAGTAGCTTTCTTGATTGTGTAGAAGGCAGTCAGTAGCTTTCTTGATTGTGTAGAAGGCAGTCAGTAGCTTTCTTGATTGTGTAGAAGGCAGTCAGTAGCTTTCTTGATTGTGTAGAAGGCAGTCAGTAGCTTTCTTGATTGTGTAGAAGGCAGTCAGTAGCTTTCTTGATTGTGTAGAAGGCAGTCAGTAGCTTTCTTGATTGTGTAGAAGTCAGTCAGTAGCTTTCTTGATTGTCTAGAAGGCAGTCAGTAGCTTTCTTGATTGTGCTAGAAGGCAGTCAGTAGCTTTCTTGATTGTGTAGAAGGCAGTCAGTAGCTTTCTCGATTGTGTAGAAGTCAGTCAGTAGCTTTCTTGATTGTGTAGAAGTCAGTCAGTAGCTTTCTTGATTGTGTAGAAGGCAGTCAGTAGCTTTCTTGATTGTGTAGAAGTCAGTCAGCAGCTTTCTTGATTGTGTAGAAGGCAGTCAGTAGCTTTCTTGATTGTGTAGAAGGCAGTCAGTAGCTTTCTTGATTGTGTAGAAGTCAGTCAGTAGCTTTCTTGATTGTGTAGAAGGCAGTCAGTAGCTTTCTTGATTGTGTAGAAGGCAGTCAGTAGCTTTCTTGATTGTGTAGAAGTCAGTCAGTAGCTTTCTTGATTGTGTAGAAGGCAGTCAGTAGCTTTCTTGATTGTGTAGAAGGCAGTCAGTAGCTTTCTTGATTGTGTAGAAGGCAGTCAGTAGCTTTCTTGATTGTGTAGAAGGCAGTCAGTAGCTTTCTTGATTGTGTAGAAGTCAGTCAGTAGCTTTCTTGATTGTGTAGAAGGCAGTCAGTAGCTTTCTTGATTGTGTAGAAGTCAGTCAGTAGCTTTCTTGATTGTGTAGAAGTCAGTCAGTAGCTTTCTTGATTGTGTAGAAGTCAGTCAGTAGCTTTCTTGATTGTGTAGAAGTCAGTCAGTAGCTTTCTTGATTGTGTAGAAGTCAGTCAGTAGCTTTCTTGATTGTGTAGAAGGCAGTCAGTAGCTTCTTGATTGTGTAGAAGGCAGTCAGTAGCTTTCTTGATTGTGTAGAAGTCAGTCAGTAGCTTTCTTGATTGTGTAGAAGCAGTCAGTAGCTTTCTTGATTGTGTAGAAGGCAGTCAGTAGCTTTCTTGATTGTGTAGAAGGCAGTCAGTAGCTTTCTTGATTGTGTAGAAGCAGTCAGTAGCTTTCTTGATTGTGTAGAAGGCAGTCAGTAGCTTTCTTGATTGTGTAGAAGTCAGTCAGTAGCTTTCTTGATTGTGTAGAAGTCAGTCAGTAGCTTTCTTGATTGTGTAGAAGTCAGTCAGTAGCTTTCTTGATTGTGTAGAAGGCAGTCAGTAGCTTTCTTGATTGTGTAGAAGGCAGTCAGTAGCTTCTCTTGATTGTGTAGAAGGCAGTCAGTAGCTTTCTTGATTGTGTAGAAGGCAGTCAGTAGCTTTCTTGATTGTGTAGAAGATCAGTCAGTAGCTTTCCTTGATTGTGTAGAAGGCAGTCAGTAGCTTTCTTGATTGTGTAGAAAGGCAGTCAGTAGCTTTCTTGATTGTGTAAGAAGTCAGTCGGTAGCTTTCTTGATTGTGTAGAAGGCCAGTCAGTAGCTTCTTGATTGTGTAAAGGCAGTCAGTAGCTTCTGATTGTGTAGAAGGCAGTCAGTAGCTTTCTTGATTGTGTAGAAGGCAGTCAGTAGCTTTCTTGTTGTGTAGAAGGCAGTCAGTAGCTTTCTTGATTGTTAGAAGGCAAGTCAGTAGCATATTACTTGATTGTGTAGGAAGGCAGTCAGTAGCTTTCTTGATTGTGTAGAAGGCAGTCATAGCTTTCTTGATTGTGTAGAAGACAGTCTGTCAGCCTTTCATTGATTGTGTAGAAGGCAGTCTGTAGCTTTCTTGATTGTGTAGAAAGGCAATGTCAGTAGCTTTCCTTGATTGTGTAGAAGGCAGTCAGTAGCTTTCTTGATTGTGTAGATGGCAAGTCAGTAGCTTTCTTGATTGTGTAGAAGGCAGTCAGTAGCTTCTTGATTGTGTAGAAGGCAGTCAGTAGCTTTCTTGATTGTGTAGAAGGCAGTCAGTAGCTTTCTTGATTGTGTAGAAGGCAGTCAGTAGCTTTCTTGATTGTGTAGAAGGCAGTCTGTAGCTTTCTTGATTGTGTAGAAGGCAGTCAGTAGCTTTCTTGATTGTGTAAGAAGGCAGTCTGTAGCTTTCCTTGATTGTGTAGAAGGCAGTCAGTAGCTTTTCTTAGATTGTGTAGAAGGCAGTCTGTAGCTTTCTTGATTGTGTAGAAGGCAAGTCAGTAGCTTTCTTGATTGTGTAGCAAGGCAGTCAGTAGCTTTCTTGATTGTGTAGAAGGACAGTCAGTAGCTTTCTTGATTGTGTAAGAAGGCAGTCTGTAGCTTTCTTGATTGTGTAGAAGGCAGTCTGTAGCTTTCTTGATTGTGTAGAAGGCAGTCAGTAGCTTTCTTGATTGTGTAGAAGGCAGTCTGTAGCTTTCTTGATTGTGTAGAAGGCAGTCTGTAGCTTTCTTGATTGTGTAGAAGGCAGTCTGTAGCTTTCTTGATTGTGTAGAAGGCAGTCAGTAGCTTTCTTCATCTTGATCATAGTGTTGTAAGAATCTTCCTGAGTTTTCTCAATTCATGTTTTTGAAATGGTCCATGATTCACATCCGAATATTGCCATGGGAATGGTGCATGTTCTTTAACTTGAATTTGTACTCATTTTTTAAAATTCGCATATCTTTTACAGGACATCGCTGTCAACAGCAGCATCTTTCAGCTGTCTGTTGATTTCTTGGCAAGATTACGCTCAGTAGTTTGCCATTGCTTTCTGAGCGGCCGGCTCAGTATCCCGCAAGTCACCAGCGGGGGTCGAACCGCCTCCAGCTCTCGCCCTGCTACGAGACGCTGCGTGATAAACGAGATTATGGAGAAAGTGTTGTAACCCCTCGGCCAGAGAGACCAGCGTGAATGTGTACTCCTTGGTATAACAGTAAAATAAAGGGCCCTTTTATACACCTTGAGTATATGAAGCTAGCCCCATATTTTGAAAGGTCATTTGGCACTTGATGGCTGATAGCATCATTATTATGCAAGCTGTCTTTACTTCCCAAGACATTTTCTGGTACCAATTTTAGACTGGGTCGACCTTACAGCCCTGGTCGATTTTACAAATCTACCTAATGATTCAAACCCATGACAATAGGGTCAGCAGTCAAGAATCTAGTCACTAGGTTGTGACTACTTCCATTGACTATGGACGACTTAATTGATGCTCTGGTAATTTAAAGTACCCATTTTCAAGGTGCTATTTCAGTTGTATGTTTATATGGTTTCATTGTTTAGCAGAGACATCCTCCAACATTTGCTAGTTTCACACAGAAGAATGCCAAAACCTATCTTACAGACTTATGGGACAGTTTACGAAGTTTGAAGCAGTGGCATTCAAGTTTAGGCATTAGATTAGAGGCTGGATCAAATTCTACAGGCTGAAGCAGGGATGTAAAGGTTGAGGCAGTAGATTAAAGGCTGATGCAAATTTTGAAGGTTGAAGCAATGGTATGGGGATGGTTAATAAAGCTTGGATCAGTGTAAAAGATTGAGGGAGTAGACTGGAGGCTTAGTTAAAGGTTGGAGCAAGGGTATAGGGGTTTTTATAAAGCTTGAAGCAGTGGTACAAAGATGATGTTATAGACTGGAGTGTAACTGTATAGGTTGTAGCAGGGGTATCAAGATTGAGGCAGTAGATTAGAGGCATAGGTAAAGTTTGAAGGTTGGAACAATGGTATGGGAATTGTGTTTACAAAGCTTGGAGCAGTGGTATAAGGTTGAGGTAGTAGATTGAAGGCTGAGGCAAAGTGTTCACTTGAGGACTTAGAACCTGGCGAGGAGTGGGTGCAAGTGCCAACAGACTTCTGCACATCCTTTTCAGTTTGCATCCAACTAGATAGAAAATACAGACAAGAAAATCCGGCTGCTGTTGAGGCTGAAGTACAAGCGTTGATTTTCGAGAATTCGCTAGACGGTGACGCGGTCATCTACACAGATGGGTCGGTCGTCCGACATGTGAGAAGCTCATGGGCCTTTACAGCTCGGGCCGGAGGGAGAATTGTGAAGGAGGACTCTGGTGCTTTCACTGAAACCACAAGTAGCCTGACCATGGAAGTCATGGCAGTAAGTAAAGCAATAACATGGCTCGAGACACAGACATTCACTAGGGCTTGTTTCCTTAGCGACTCAATGAACATGATCAAGAGGATAGAGGAGGGGTCGATCCGAAGAGAATGGTTGCTGCCTCTGAAGCGGTCTCGGCTGGCAAAGATTAGTTTCATCTTCGTGCCAGGGCATGCGGGAGTACAAGGGAATGAGCGGGCTGACAAGCTCGCAGGTGAGGCTACTGTGGAGGGCGGACGCGCCATGGACCAGGCTGACATTCTGAATGCTCTACGAGAAGTGAGACTTTTGCGAGAACCAAGTGATGACTGTGAATCTACAACAATGGCTAGACTGCGAGAGCAGCAAATTAAAAGAGGGGTGGCCAAACAAGAACACTACGCAGGAAGCCAAAGAAGATTGATAAACCAACACAGAACTGGTGTCATTAGCCGCTACACGCTGCGGGATTTGCTGAGGAGGGGATCCGAGCACTTATGGACTGAATGGTTCGATGTGCAACGAGGATGATCTGTCGACTAACTAACTAACTAACTGAGGCAAAGTCTAGATGTTGGATCAGTGGTATGGGTGTAGGCTTCATGTGTGGAGATTGTTGTAGTCAAATTATGATATAAAAGGATAGCGTGGTGGTCTGAAGATTAGAACTTTGATCCAGATTTAGATTGTGGTTTGGGGGTTGAAGCCATGGTAAAGTAGAAATTGTTGCTGTAGCATGAAGATGGGAGCTTTGATTTAGAGCAGGGGTCAGCAACTTTTTTGTAATTTTGTGTCGAAGTAATGTTGCAAAGTCACCCAGCATGCCAGCCTAAGTTCACCATGGTCTATTCCACATTAGTTTGTTAAAAAGTCTTAATTGAGCGTATGTTAAGATTTTTTGAGTCCATTTATTACTAACAACGCCAACTTTTGTGCTACAGTCAATGGACATTACTGGTAAAAGTTTTAGACAGCCAAGAACTAATGAGTTGGTACTGGGGGTGGTGAAGAGAGAGGGGAAGAATAAGAGGGAAATAGAACTTCATCAAGGTCAGTTATTGTTGCTGCAAACTCACTCAGATAGTTTGTATCAGATCTCACATTCTTACCCCTGTCTCTTTGTATTAAGGAATGTGAAAACAGGAAAAGCTTTTAAAGAATTATATGCTTCCGTTTAATTACACATTGAATTTTTCATGAGATCTTATGCTGTATTTACTCAGCTTGCCATTGAAAATTGTTCCTTGTGCCATGGTTGGCACACATGCCATAGGTTGCAGGCACCTGATTTAGAGTTTGAAACTATAGTCTAGAGGTTGGAGCTGTGATGTTGAGATCAGTGCTGATGTCTTGAGTTTGGAACAGTGATGTAGAGGTTGAAGCCATGGTAAAGTAGAAGCTGATGCTGTTGCCCAAAGATTGAAGCCTTGAAACTTTAGTCTAGAGCAGGAGTGGCCAACCTTCTCAGGAGGCGGGCCAAATTTCAGAAATAATATTTCCTGCCGGGCCACGCACCTAATTTTTTTTTTTTTTTTTTAAATTAAAGCAAGCAAACAAGCAAGCGTGCTACAGCTTCGACCACATTGTCGCTTCCCACTCCGCAGGCCGCAACATGCGGCCCTCGGGCCTCGTGTTGGCCACCCCTGGTCTAGAGGTTGGAGCATTGATATGAAATATATCATTACAGAATTACTAGCAAAGCTTCCTCCTCTTCCCCAAACTGGACATATTATTTTGTATTAAGCCTGCTAACTTATGTTGTATTAAGCCTGCTAAATATTCTTTTGGCTTGTGCTGACACAGGCTTTGTTTTTCTTCCCTTCCATTTACAGACAGCCTTAGACGAAGCCAGAGAGAGAGTTAACAGTGCAAGAGAGGCTTTTCGTCAGAGATATCTGGAAGCTGAGAGACTCCGACAGGAACAGCTGGCTCTCCAGGAAGCAGCATTGAAAGCTGAACAAGAACTGAGATCTCCCAAAGGAAAGAAAAGCTTACCAATGAAGAAAAAGAAATGAGAGAGAGAAGTTAGTCATATCAACATATGTTTATACAAATATTACATATTATTTTTTGCTCTTTGAAAGAATACAGGCCTTATCAATGGTTATATATATATATATATATATATATATATATATATTCTAATGGAAACCATACAATTTTGTGAGAATTTCTGTTCAAATATTAGCACTGTTACCATTATTGTAATTAAATTGACTATAAGTTGCTATTACCCCAACCGGTTAACTGATTGTTCTCATACTGTAATTCTTAATTGTTGCTCCATACAGCTACTGACATTGTGTGCTTTAATTTCCTCAGTGTTGTTCAATTGTTTTGTAATCCTTTATTGGCCATTCTTTGTAAACCCTTAAGGAATATGAAAAGATTGGACCTGCTAATGTGTTTTTCTTGTTGTCCATGTACTTGTCTGTCCACAGCCTTCTGTCTCTTGTGCTGCCAGTTACATCTAATACTGATGTCCTCGATGCCATGTCAGACTCTCTAGTATCTTATCTCCCCCTGCTTCTCCTTTCCTCAAACTCTTCCACTGTGATGAAGAAACATGTCTAGGTGTAAAAACACTAAGGATATGGGAGTACAGTGGTAAGAAAGTCTCGGTGTAAATAAGTAAAGTGGTAGGAGAGTTGAGTAAACAAGTCTAGGGATAAGAAAATGGAGTAAACAAGTGTAGCATTAAGACAGTCTATGAGTAAGAAAATTGAGTGTCTAGGAGTTACAAAGTTAAGTAAGATCTCATCTTCATGTAGCATGTCACTCTCATTGCAGCCTCCAGAAAGTTTCTCAATCCACTACTAGTTATCCTGCCTCATGCATCTTTGTGCCCCATGTGTCTGCAATGTCCTACTTGTCCATCTTCATGCTGGTCAACCCTTGTCTCATCCTCAAAAGGTCATGCTCTCCATCACTGTTTTGTCCTAAACCACTGTCACATTTAACATGGCCAATGTATTTCTATTCCAAAATGTGATGCTGTCAGTTGTCTTTGATGTTCAGATCTTGTAAAATGTCTGTATTTTTTCTTCTTTTTGGTCCTCACTAAAACATGTTATATTCAGGAGCCCCAATTTTCTGCTTCAGTAATTGTGGGATGATCCATGACTGACATCCTTGCATGTTCTCAACAAATTTTACTTTGTTTTGCTAGTGGTATGTTTAACTTCTGCATTGCTATGACCAGTTTCATCTAACTTCTTTTGAAGAGTTCCCACTATTGTTGAGTATGGAGCCAAAATATTTAAATTTTGTAGCAATTTCAGTTTCTTCATTGTTGTTTTGTTTCTCTTACCCAGTTTGCTTAAATGATCTGCTTGGTGTGGTGAGGAATAAGGGGAGAGGCATCTCACCATCATCTTTGTGATTCATCTTTTGGCTGCCATGTTAAGTTTCATGGAACTCATAATGTGGTAGTTACTTTCCCCTTACTTTCACCTTTGAGCAAGCTTTTAAGCAAGCAGATACCTTGCTTTGTGGTACCTTTGCTAACAGCAATGAGCACTCCGGAGGTATCCACTTATTCCGGTGGATCTTCAGTTCCCAGCATTTCCTGTGTGGATGTGCAATTCGACAGGTCATGAGAACATGGTGGTATTTCCCAAACTCCCTGGTACATAAGGAGACAGGGAAATCTAAGGATCAGGAAATCTTCAGGTGATTTAAGGGTAAAGAAGTCAAGGGCTAAGGAAGAGATGCTATTCCCCTATCAGAATATATTTTACTTCCTTTGCCGTTGTATGCTTCTCATCATTACTCTTGATTGTGAAAGCCTATTAAAATCGTTTCTTCTACTAAATTGTTAACACTGGTACGGCAATGTTAAAAGACAAAAATGTGCATGTGTAAATTATTTTTGTGGCACAAGTAACTAAGTGTTAATGTGTGTGCTCGGCCAGTATTAATAGTAGAATGCTTGAATTGCATGTTCATGAAATACATGATCATGAAACAGTGAGTTTGCCTGAGCTTGATTTCAGGCATATGACTATGCATGCAGTATAATGTTGGTCTTATTAACACTAAGTATGACCGAATATGCCAAAATGTATATATATATTTATATGTACATGGAATGCATAGAGCTTTCCCAATAAATTATGTGATTGTGTTGTCTTGATAAAACAAATAAGCAATGGCATATAGATGCGTTAAAAATAGTATGATTTTTGTTCAAATAGTAACAAATACATTGTTATTGAAACAAGTTGTGTTTGTATCTTAAAACTGTAATAACTGTATGTATGTGGTTTAATTGTCAATTTTTGGAGAACAAAATTGGAGAAATTACACACAGACAATCAAAATTCTTTGGGTACGTTATGAGAAATTAATTAGAGAACTTGGTGACAACTGGTAAGATTGAAGGGAAGAGGAACCAGGGAAGGCAGAGAAGTAAATATCTGGATTGCTTGACCACATGGCATGGTCGAGACTAGAACACATAGCCAATCCACAACTCTGGTGGTCATGTGAGATGGCGAAACAGGACTGCCCACGCTTATCAGCATGGTAGATGATGATGATGATGTGGTTTAATAATGATCGGTTGCAAAATTATGGATGGCTCTCTGTGTAGTCTCGCTCAGCAGATAGACATCAATAGACATATACTAGTTGTTCCCTAAGCACATGCGTCTCTCAGGTGTAGTTTGCCATGTACCACATGTGTTAGGAGAATCAGGAGACAATACACAACCTTGTCCGATGCCCTTCTTTGTGCACTGAAATGTTCCTAACAGGCTGTTGATTCTTAAAGAGACACACATAAATAAGCAACTGCTGACAAGTTTGCAACACTAAGTCAGCTGTCCTGGCCACAATATGAGACATGCATGTGTACAACTGAAAATACTGGATGGCAAAATCCAAGAGCCAGTCTCCGTGGTGTAGGGGTTAAGAACTTTGTTCATAATCCCATATACTCTCGCACGAAACACAGCTGCGCGAGATTTGGCAAAGGGGATCG
>JACEFZ010021848.1:0-28030 GCA_014155875.1 Cepaea nemoralis
TTGTTGGGAATGCCATGCTATCACTAGAGAAATGCTGGGTGTACCCCATAAACTAAAAAAATAATTCAGTACACTCCGGCGCATAACCCCACTTTGTAAAAAGTATCATTCATATCCCATCATTTAGTTTGTGCGCAAAGCACGACACAAATCAATCATATATACGCATAGCCCCAGATCTGTGTTTGAAATTTTAAGCAAAACCACTTTGTATTTCATTTTAACACATATGGTCTATTGTAATGATAATAATGAATGTCAAAGATGATGAGGATGACTGTAATTTAATGAAAATGATATAACCATGATTATGATGATAATGTTAGAATAATATAATGATTTCTAATGTCATAAACATGATAATAATGATGGATTGTAATAACCATGTAATAATTATAAAAATAATGATAAGATTTTAATTACAATTATTAAAAAAACCCATGATGATGTGATGATAATAATCAATGTTACATCCATGAGAATGGAAAAAAATCTTCTCACTGAAGCATTTAATGAAGAAGAATACACCTGAAGGCTATACAAGAATAATCCCAGAATGTACTTATCTTGTTGATAAGCAAATACACATGGAAATGGGACCTGACTTTTACAAGCTCTTAATGTATAAGCCCCTTTTTCTTGAATAGGAAAGATGAAGTAGAGAACAAAACTAGATACAGAAGAGAATGTGTCAACATAATTGTTAAATTCCCAATCACTCAAGGTAGTACTTCTATAAACCTGAGGACAGGCATAGCTGAATGATGAAACTGCACATCTGCTAGTTAAACCTTGAACACTTGATAGTGGAAGATTGGATTGAGAGCAAACAACTGTGTGGTGATAACCAATTGGGAACACCAAGACTATCTTTCTTCCTGTTTTTTGTCTCTAAGAACAGGATTCATTTTATTGTTTCACTGGTTATGTTCTTAGGCTTTTACATGTAAATTCTAATGTCATATTTCCTTGATATTATTATAATTATGTGATTGATGGAATTTCAGGTAGTGGTCTGATTCATGTCAATCCAGACCTGACTTGGTGAAGTTGAAGACAGCACCTGTTGAGTGAGCACATGGTTGAGTGATGCCCTTGATAGAGTAGCGTCAAACCTTATCTACCTGCAACCATTCCATTTGTCTCATAGGAGAGGTAATCTTTATTTAAATAAGTACCGGCCAAGACAAAGGAAAACAAGAGCCAACTTATGTTCTACTACGCCCAGGAACAATAATACTACAATTGATGATAGCCAGAGTGATTCCCAAAGCTGGAAGTGGAGAATCCTGATTAGAGACAGTTCTTTTTTCAGATCATCCAGACCAGTAAAAGATTAGCTTTACAGGCCACTGCGAAAAAATCGAAACTGTTAATATCTACCTTATCATGGGCACATCAAGTCTGTAATATTTAATGTATATGTATATGTATATGTCCTTATTTCTATGACAGGAAATTGTAATTTTGAATGCAATTTACAAAATCCATATTTATGTTTATTAATTAATAAAACTAAGGTCATGTCATGTATTGATTGTATTTTACTTGTCATAGTCAAATTGTTTTTAAAATTACCCTAGAATAGAATTAATTAGTTGGTAGAGGAGAGGCAATGAACCACTTAGGGAATAAATTGGGTATAAAAGGGAGTACAACTTTTTCAGTATTTCCTAAAGGTATTCCTTGGTTCTCTAAAACTTTATTTCTGGTCTCAACAATTGAGTCAGTACAACTAAATTAATTAAACGGACAGGATCACATTGGGAAAAAATGATTTTTCATAATTTATCTCTGTGGGGTTGAGCCATCAATCAAACCCATATCCGACACATAGAATACACAAATAATACTAGGGCCACGGCCAAAGTTCCAACAGGAAAGTACTGCCATAACTATGATGCTGAAATTGAGGCAATCAGGATAGCAACAGAAAAATTACAACATATCAGTCATGGTATACAACCTGTGGTGATATTGACAGGTGCAAAATCAGTAATAGAGGCGTTCCTGTCTGGGAAATTGCCAGTACTAAGGACACTACATTCTGAACTTAGCAGTCAGCATAAGGTCACCATACATTTGATACCATCCCACTGTGGAGTACCCGGAAACGACAGAGCTGATCGATTGGCTAAGGAGCAAAAGAAGAACAACCTGATGTGCCCATTACATGCCACCAAAAGAATGATCAAATCAATCAGAAGGCCACCAAACCCTACTAAAGTCGACTACCACATTATGAACAGACCAGAACAGGTCATTATTCTGCGCCTCAGAACAGGACACAGTATATTACGCAACCACATGTATACAAAATTCAAGATAGGTGACTCAGCCATGTGCACATATTGTTTGACGTCGCAGACAGCAGAACACATACTCCAGGACTGCCCAAACTACAACATATCCAGGCCATATTCTGGCCTGGAGAGACAACAGTGGAAGATAAACTCTATGGACCGCTGAGTCATCTAAAAAAGACTGTTAGATTCATACAAGAGTCAACATTGCAGTTATAGACATATTTCAAGCGAACGAAAGAAGAAGAAGAAGAAACTAATGTAGTTATGTCCATGTGCATTATTTTAATTACATGTTGTTTTTTTTTCTTTTTAATTTGGTTTTATTTCGTTCAACAGTGTGTTTTACAAGGTGAGTTGCGTGTTTTCTTTTACATTTACAAAATACAATGAGACCCCTAGACGTTAAATGCAGCAAGTGCTCTAATTTTTTTGTGTAATGACTTACGATTTGCATACGATTTGTTACATTACATACATTAATTCTTTGCAGACATTAAATGTGGTTTGCATTCAAAAGTTGCGTATAAATAGGAATTGTAATTATCCTTTTCAAACATTAAGTTGTTATTGTTAGAACCTACAAACAAACGTTGTTAGTCCTATTGTGTGAGTTCTTTCACTTGGAACAAAATGACCATTCATCTTCATTAGATTGTCCCTCTTCAGTTTACAACATTAACGCCCTTTCAAATCTATGGACACTAATATTTCGTTAGGATCTTCCACTGTGTGCAAGAAAGTGTCTTTTTCAAATGTAAGTAAGCATTCAGCACGGCAGCCGAGGTGGCATGGTGGCTGTATGCTCGCTTGTCTTCGCTGTGGTCATGAGTTCGAATATGAATGGATTTGTACAATGTTTAGTTTAGATTTAGTCGACGGATCAACATCACGGGACACGGGTGTAACCCATAAGTGCTCCGTTCTACTCCTAACTCAAGCCTGAGTCCGGAGAAGCTAAGCTCCGTGCACGAACTCCGCAACACCGGCGAGGATCTTAAAATAATTTGGGTAGATTTTTAACTCGAAATTTTGCCCGGGCAGCGCTGTTAGGCTACTCTTTTTCCAACTGCCAAGGGAATTTTTACGTGCGCAACAATACACACGGGCATCCGATCTCACAATCCAGAGAACAGGGGAAATTTTGTTACAAGAAGTCCACGTGAAAAAATCCCGTCCCTAACCGGGGCTTGAACTCGGGACCTCCAGCACTCGATGCGGACACCATACCTCGAGACCACTCAACCCCCAGTCTGTCCTCCCTGGTCGTACTTGGCTGATGAAGGCTAATCGTTGCAACGTCCTTTCTTTTCCGTCATTGTGTTCTGTAAAGCTGCACTACTTCGTGTTACGTTATTTTGTTTACATTTCTACAGCGTTACCGCAGACAAGCTAGAAAGCATCTAATGGCAGTAGACATGAGATTCCTGAAGAAAATGAAAAGGATGAGCAGAAAAACCAATGAGAAATTTCCTCCAAAGAACAAATGAAAAATTAAACGCAGACAGTCCAGTTGTGTTTTAAAATCATGGTACGATGAGAAATAAACTTGAATACTCAGTGACCACTAGGAAACTTGACGGGAAAAAAGGATACAACTAATTTTTTAGTTTTTATTTTTCGTAAAACAGACCGGAAATTTTTTTTTCTTTTCTCTTCGCATAAACTTTATTTGCCATGAATAATTTAGTTTTTCTATAGTTCTGTTAATTCCAACATTTTAGTTGATAGCAATTTAAAAAAAATAAATAATCCAAAACAAAAACAAACAAAACAAAACACAAATGGGAAGTTTTACACTGCATGTTGGTGATAGAGTACGAACGAAGAAAACAGTTCATGAGAATCTGTCGTCAAGTCAACACCGGAAATCCCCAAAATAGAAGAGAAAAACAGAACACAGATTACAATAATCGCAAAATCAGAGTTACTAAAGTCTGATCCAATGAAATATACGCAGACACTAATATTACTAATAAAAAAGTTAGTTGTATGTCCTTTTCAGAAGGAGAAGAAAGAAATGGCAACTTTTATGTCTGCATCCTTATTGGCGATTAAGCTGGTCGATAAAACAGATCACTCGATTCCTGCAAGGCTTCGGCATACTGCTCTCAAGTCAGACAGCCAGAGGTGTAGATGTTATACCTCGAATGTTAATACTCATGATTTTAATTTCCGCTCCCATGTTTGTTGTCATATAGGAACCGGTTGAGTATAATTATGTTGCTTGTGTACACGGTCTGTATTCATGTTATCATTTCTGGAAATACTTAGTAGATTCATTCCCCGAACTTGAAATATCCAAGTCAATAATGAGTCGTGGAGAAGAATCTGACAGGTTTCTTCGTCGTGGTGGTCTGTTGATTTTATCACTGTCTCTTCCGGTCACGGCGCTGGTCGTTATCTGTTTCGTATAATCGTAAACTGACTAGAGACATTAGACGTAGACAGTCACAATTTTTTGGGCATGTTATGAGAAGAAATGATTTGGAGAACTTGGTGACAACTGGTAAGATCGAGGGGAACAGACCAAGGGGAAGACCTAGAAGCAAGTACCTGGATGGCTTGGCCTTGTGGCATGGTCGAGACAGAAACACAGAGCTGATCCACGACTCTGGTGATCGAGTGAGATGGCAGAACATGATCGCCCACGCTTACCGGCATGGCACATGATGGATAATTACTTATAACGGGTAAGACGGCGTTCACCTGCAAAGCATTGTGGAACGTAATGAGCGCGGTAAGGCACGTAGAGCGCCCTGGTCATCCACTGCACCTGTATTCGTCTCCAATCGTCTCGACTTGTCTTGTCACTGGATTCAGATGGACTCAGGCGAGAGAGTGAGGTCGACGAATTGCGCAACTCTTCCTCACTTAAATCCAATTCATCGCGCAAATCATTCTTCATCCAATCTCAGCGTACATCATTACATAAGGGTGCAGTCACTTGTGAAGCAACCAAGACTGCAAGAGCTGTGAAGAAAAGGCTGGACAGAAAAACCACTGCAGGAGATCCTCCTCCTGGAAAGTCAAGCAGTCTTTGCCCACATTGTCAAAGAACACTTCGAGCCAAAATAGGCCTTATCAGCCATCTTAGAATTCACGGCTCCATACTTTCAACCCCCCTGGATGAAATGAATGGTTATCATCATTCTTGATGGACAAACATTCATTCAGTAGCTTGTCCTTTGTAGAACCTCGCTCCCATAACAACCTTCCGGAAAACCTCTCGATCATAAGCAAGATGTCCCGCGTCTGATACACGCATCTGAAGATCATCCGCCACATCCTGCACCCATCTTCTCTTTCGCCTTCCTCTTCCTCTCTTCCCAGTCATATCAATCAATCAATCAATAAATCAGTGAAATGCCGGAAAGCGTGGGCGGTTATGTCTCGCCATTTCACTCGATCACCAGTGTCGTGGATCAGCTCAGTGTTCCTGTCCCGTCCATGCCATGTGGCCAAGCCATCCAGGTATTTTCCTCTCGGTCTTCCTCTTGGTCTGTTCCCTTCGATTGTCACCAAGTTCTCCAATCCATTTCTTCTCATAACATGTCCAAAAAATTGTGACTGTCTACGTCTAATCTCTCCAATCAGCTTACGATGTTCATTTGTCTCCTGTAGTACTTGGTCATTGGTTTTTCTGTCTGTCCATGGTATTCTTTGCATTTTCCTCAGAAACCAAATTCTGCAGCCATCAGATGTTTTTCAGCTTGACTGCTCATTGTCCAAGTTTCACATCCATACAAAAGAACAGGCTCTATGTATCCCCTCAACACTCTTTTTCTCGTTTCAATTGACATCTTGTTTTTGGTCAGAATGTTTGTCATCTTGCTAAAGGCTACTTTCGCCATGGCGATTCTTGTTCTAATCTCTTCAAGGCATCTCCCATCAGATGTTATGACTGTTCCAAGATAATTGTACCGATTCACTTGTTGAAGAATATTGTAACAATGCGTATACAGAGGATCAACAAGTTCGGCTGTGTTATTTCAAAACAGGCTTTATTTGCACATGATGGTCGATACAAAATCCAAGTACAAATCAATCGTGATGTTGTCTTCTCTTCCCTCGTCCTTGGTGGTCACTACCCAACAACCAGCTACGTCACGACTTGAGCATCCTTCTTACTGTTCTATATGGATGCTCAAGCGTGCTGTAGTCTTGCACCCCTAAGCTAATACTGATATGATATTCATTCTGCTACACCTCCCTGTCTTTTAAAAGACTTTTCTTCTTCAAAAGTCTTAACTCCTAACCCCTTTATCCTACACCTTCTCTCCTTACCTCCCATAATTTCTCTAAGCCACCCCAAACTAACTCTATGTTAGGTGAATATTTCCTTCCAATTGTACCAAATAGCAAACCACTATGAAGTTATATTTCTTCTTCGTTTCTGGCTCTTCAAAGTTTCTTTACAAAATATATATATATCATAAAAATGGCTCGTATCAATCGTTATCGTACACTTGACATTATGAAATTTCTCATTCACACAACACAGGATAGACAAAAAAGATGTAGTTAAAAAAAAGTAAAGAAGGGGTGCGCACCCAATTTATGAAAAGTATAAGGAAATAGTCAACACAATCACATTTACCTCTCTTGCCAACGAAAAAACTTTTGTAAAAATTTTTTAAAAATATATCTTATGAAATACATCTCTGTTCACTATAAATTAAGTTGATCTAAGTTTTCTTTTATATACTCAACATTTATAGTGCCATCCACAACCTTGTCTATATTTCACTTATCTCACTTTCAACCATGAACCAATGTTCATATTCCATGAACATTTTAAATTAATTAACGCTGTTTTTTCACAGCTCCTATATTTTGCCCCCTCACATCCCATGACACGCCTCCTTGTTTATCTATTCCATATACCCAACCTTATATGCTGCCATTCACAGCCCCCTTTTTATCTATTCTCTATTAACCAACTATCATATCGTTACTCATAATATGGTATCCAATCCATATATCTTCAATTAATTCTGACTTTAATGCAGCTCCTATTTTAACTTTCCCATAACCATCCCCGGCATATGTTTCTAATACTTCATAGCCATATCAACCTCTTAATGCTGATTATCACAGCAACAGAATATACCCATGAACATATTATTCGCAAAGATAATGTGTCTCTCTACTAGTCCTCAGTAGTTTATTACTATTTTCTGAACGAAGGATTCTATATAAAGTCCGTGTATTGTTTTTATACTGGACAAAATCATAACTGTTTATAATTTAAACTCAACTTAACTGATTTCTAACATATTTATAAACAAGGTAATTCTTATTTAACACACAAGACAATTCACTTAAATTATGAGTTAAGCGAAATAAAATCACAACAGGACATCATACCCCCCCCCCAAGTTTTTATACATCATTTATGTTTCCCCTCATATCAATTAAAGGTATTAACTCATTCAAAGAAAAACATATTTTAAAATAATATAACATACATCCTATCTATTGTTAGTCTCTTTTATGGACTAACAATAACTTATTTATCTATTTAAGAAAACTCAAGAAGTCAAACCATAAAATCAATTGGCAATAAAATTACAGTAAAAAAAAATATACCTCACTCGAATTTACATCCATATTAGTTATCTTAATATCTAATTATGTCTATTCTTCAAGACAACTCATTATAAGTATCAATAGAACCCTTTTCCATAACAAATGTGTCATATACATCCTCAAGTATCATTTTCCTTTTTAAATCATGAAATTTATATCTTGCTATCTGCAGTATTTTCTATCAATTTATTTCCTACGTTTCCATTTCCTCAGTAACTCCAAGTTCCTTTGAATAAGTGCTATCTCCACATCAATATCTTCTTCTTCGTATAAAGTATTACTTTCTTCCATACTACTATTTGATTCTGAATTTTCATCCATTTCTTCTTCATCTGTATGTCTATTACTAGCAGCTGCCAATCTTTTTTTTTTCTATATCCAATCTAATTTTTTTTATCATCGTTTCTTAACGACCTTTCTAATAGGGGTATATATTCGTCGCTTGATGAATTTTCCCTAATTCTTCTCTGTCTTTTCACTTCTCTTTCTCTCTGTCTCTCTATTCTCCTTTTCGTTGCTTGTCTAGTATTTTTAAATGGAGCACCTATCTCTTCTTCCATAGATTCTATACTATCATAATGACCCTCATTCATATTTTTTTCTTCTATCGTTTTCGGTATTGTCTGTTCTTGAGTATCATCACAAACTGGAGTTGTTATTCATTGACTTTGTGCTGGACCTTTTCTAAAATCTGGGGGTATTGTAGCTCTTCTGACGACTTGTTCATCTAAGTATACGGTGTCTGAATAATAATTATTATAATAATTATTATTTCCCTTATCATCATTATCTCTTCTTAAGTGCTCTACGTGTGCCCTTGCTATATGTCCCGTGATCTGGTTCTTTATACTGTACGATACATTTCCTAGCTTTTCTAAAATGTAATAACCTGGAACCCAACGAGCATCAAACTTAGAGTTCCTTCTATGCTTCTTATAATAAACTCTATCACCTACTTTGAATTCCTGTAATTTTGTATTCACGTTTCTGTACTTTTTCTGTCTTTCTCTAGCTTTAATTATATTGTTCTTTAATCTTACACGTGCTTTATGCATTTCTTGTATGATGACCTCTTGAAAGTCTTCCCCCATATATTTACGTCTTGGTTTTAACAGATTATCTATGGGTAGTATTGGCTCTCTCCCGTGTAATAAATAAAATGGTGAAAACCCTGTGCTCTCATTTTGATTTGTGCGTATAGCGCTAAGCGCAGGTCCTGGGAATAGATCCCAATCTTTTTCATTTCATCGACAATCTTTGCTATAATATCGTACAATGTTCTATGTTGTCTTTCGTTCTTAGCATTTGAAGAAGGTCTATAGTATGAGGTCTTTATATGTTTTATATTCAAATCTTTTAATAACTTTTCGAATTTCTTATTCACAAATTCTTTACCATTATCCGTGAGTACAATCTGTGGGCAACTAAATCTTGGTACGAATTCCTGTAAAAAAATATTAATGATAGTATCTGCGCTCTTATCTGGGATTGCATAAACTTCCGGCCAGAGACTGTAGACGTCCACCATATGAATTAGATATACGTTCCCTGATAATGTTCTAGGGTGAGGACCTGATATATCTAAACTAACTTTTTGCATTGGAAACTGAGGAATATCTGTATCTTGTAAGGGACACTTAATTGTTTTCATATTCCTTAATCTGCATCTTTCACACGTATCGACATATTTACAAGCAGTTTTAAATAAATTCGGCCAATAATATTTATTCGTAAGTGCTTTCACTAATTTATCACGACCGAGATGACCATTCTCATCATGATATGCTTTTAAAACTTCACTTTCCAAATGTTTTGGAATATATTTCCTTAGCTGTTCGTTTCTTTCACTCATGTAATATAACTGTTCATCCTCGAGCAAAACTAAATAATTCTTCTTATACTTATTCTCATCCGTTTCTTTTAATTTCTGTTTTATTTCTAAGACTTTTGGATCTAATTCTTGTTCTTCTTTCATATTAAATTGTGCTAAATGTGGGTCTTCTGCTCTATGTTCAGACTCTTGATCCGACAGTAAACTCTCAAAATCTTCTCTATTTATTATGGCAGAATCTAAAATATATTTACTTGCCAGTTTCGGTCGTCTATCTCCGGTTCACCTTCGTCTTCTGAGTTTCCTGATGACTGTGGATACGGGATTCTAGACAATAGATCTGCACATGTGTTGTTCCTACCTGGTATGTATTCTATTCTAGTATTGTATCCCTGTAGATTCAACGCCCATGACTGTATTTTCCTGTTCTGCACTGGAGCTTCTAACAAAGATTTTAAAGGCATGTGGTCAGTTCTAATAATGAAATTTGCGTTATGTAGATAGTAGTTAAGTTTCTGAAGAGCATAATGAATAGCATAAGCCTCCTTCTCAATAGTCGACCATTTCCGCTGAGACCTGCTAAGTTTATGAGACAAGAAATAGATTGGCCTTTCATTTTTAACCCCTGGTATTCCAGATTCTTTTCCTTCATATGGTTGAACCAAACACGCTCCTATAGCATTATCTGAAGCATCTGTATATAATATTAACTGTTTATTCAAATCTGGATATGTCAATAGTGGCACTACTGTTAAGCTATTTTTTAAAAACTCGAACGCTTTTTGACATTCACCATCCCACTTAAATCTAGCGTATTTGCCAGTTAAGTTAGTAATAGGCTCTGCTATTTTTGACAACCCTGGAATGAAACGCCGATAATACCCACAGGTTCCGATAAACGCACGAACTTCTTTTACGTTAGTTGGAGGCGGTAGTTCTTTAATAACCTTTACCTTATTCTGATCTGGTTTAATTCCGTCTCTATTAATAATATACCCCAAATACTTTGTTTCTGTTTGTAAAAATTCGCATTTACTGAGCTTCAGTTTGATATCATGTATTCTTAATCTGTCGAATACTAATTTTACATGTTTTATGTGATCATCTACATCTCCTGCTGTATAAATTAAAATGTCATCTATGTATGCCAATGCAAACTTTTTGCATACCCTCTAATACTTGATTAATTAATAGCATATAATAAGAGGCGCTGTACGTACTCCAAAAGGCATTCATAAGAATTCGTAAGAACCTGCGTGTGTACAAAAGCACTCTTTTTCTGGGCGTCTGGGGACATAGGTATACACCAAAATCCTGATCTTGCATCTAACGTGGTAAAGAAAGTAGACCCATTAAGTAAGCCCAAAATATCGTCAATCACCGGTAATGGGTACGCTATATTTTTAGTGATTTTGTTCAACGCCCGGTAGTCGCAGCAGAATCGATGTGAACCATCAGCTTTGGTCACAATTACTATCGGAGATGACCATTCTGACTTCGATCTTGTTATTATTCCTGCTTTCAACATATCTTCTATTGCCTTTTCAACAATTTCTCTATTTCTTAGGGGAGTTCTATACGGTTTTAAACTAATTGGTGGATGATCTCCAGTATCTATTTCCATCGTAACTGTTTTTGTCCTTCCCAATTCTAAATCATTAATTGCAAATACACCCTGATTCTCTTTTATAAGTTGTTCTAATACTTTCTTATTTTCTGGTGGAGTTTTTAACTGTGCCAACAATTCTTGCTCTCTTGTTATTTTGTCTAGTGAATGTATTTGGGCTGTATTTCTTCTGAATGGATGGATCAATTCATCCTTCTGCACGTTCCCTTTTCTTTCGCGTCTGCGTCTGTTATTAATTCTTTCACTAGGAGTTTCTGAATAATTTATTCCCGGCATTTCTATTCTATCTGTTGCTAAAATGTCATTAATGTTATGTTCTACTTTGGCTATTACACATCCTCTGTATAATTTAATTTCTCTACCTGTGTTGTTAATAATCATTACTGAAAAAGTTAAGTGTTTATCTAATGATATTATTCCATCCGGAACTTCTAGACCAGGCTAATCAATTACCTCCCTTTGCAATTCAGTGATTCTAACTGTGTGTTCTGCTAAATAATATGGATTTCTTTTTACCTTTGCCTGTATCAAATTAACCGACTGTGGTTTTAACGTCGTAGACATTTTAACTCTAACCAGTGCTGATATATGCATGTCATCCTCTAAATCTACGTACACGTCCTTGAATTTTAATTTATGTAGATCAAACATAAGTCTTACACCATTTTTTATTAGAAAATCTCTACCTATAAGCATATTTCTATTTAAATCTTTCACTACATGGAAAAGATGTCTTATGTTGACTCCCCCCAATTTAAGATTTATTATTGTTTAGCCAACTACTTGTAAATTTTGTCCTGTAACAGAGTGAAGATTATTATGACTCCTAAATATTCTGCAATTTCTCATTATTTTATATAAAAAAAACTTTCTTTGATTACACTAACCTGAGCTCCCGAATCAATTAATGTACGAACTCTATATTTTCCTATTTCTATTATACATGAGCTAGGATCTGTTTTATTCTCTGTAAACTGTTTGATTTCATCTAGGTGAAAGTATTCTCTACTCGTCCTACTATACCTGTTATTAAAATATTCTTTAAATCTTGGGACCTTGTTATTTTCCCTCCTACTACAGGTCCTATTTAATAGGTAGGGCGTCGGTTTTCCTGCTTTCTTGTACTTGTAAAACTTCTGTGTCTATCTTCAACATTCCTATTTAATCTGCTATTGCCATTTCTACTTTGTGTATTCGACTGGACACGCCTGTTACCACAGAAGCGAAAAATGTGTCCACGTTGGCCACATGTCTAAACCACGTTTTCACTTCACATTCAACTTCGGTCAGTGTTTATGCTGACAAATGTTTGTCCCGTAAAGCGATGCATAGCTGGGTGGGGAAAAAGTTACAAGAGAGAGTCAATAAGTAAGTCACACTGTTCTGTGGGATGGCAGGTAAATGAGAACAGAGCACGCAGTTCTATGCAGCGGGTTTGGGAGGACTGATAAAACGATGGGATATGTGCAAAAAGTGGAAATTAGTTGAGAAATAAAGGGGCAATGTATGTATAAAAATAAACTGGTTTCAAATTGTTATCATATTTAGTTATTTTTCTACACCCATTTGTGACTTACTTATTGACTTCCCCTGGTACTTATACATTTCTTTTTGTTTGGCCTGTGCGAGTCAGAAGGTGTAGGGTAGTCGTAGTTGTTGAGGGGCAGCAACGTGGTGGCAGGGGTTTGGGGGGGGGGCTGGAGGTGTCGTGCTCTCGCCGTCAGACAGGTTCTTGTTGGTTGATTGTTTCCTTTTCCTAGTGACCAACTGGAATCTCTCTTCACCCTCTTTTATATGCTGATCTGTCGGGGAGTTCGAGATGACTGTTTGTGCCAGTCTAGCCCCTTGTTTGTTTGTTCTTTGGCCAGACATTTATTACTCCAGTGGGAGTCCACCCCGTAGACTATACACGCCGTGCGACGCACCGGGAACTGTGATGAAGAGACAGTGTAGCTTATCTTCTACCCCGTCCAACTCCATGTCCACGTAATATGGTAGAGGTTCTTTCGGGTTGTACAGCAGTAACCACTTGTCTGTGCTGTTATTAAGGTTATGCAAATCCGCATTTATATCTCCCGAAATATACGCGGATATTTGCTTCACTGTCTCAACCTTTGCGGTTAGTTAGTTAGTTAGTTGACAGATCATCCTCATTGCACATCGAACCATTCAGTCCATAAGTGCTCGGATCCCCTCCTCAGCAAATCCCGCAGCGTGTAGCGGCTAACGACACCAGTTCTGTGTTGGTTTATCAATCTTCTCTGGCTTCCAACAGCAAGCCGTCCAGGCGATGAGGACAGTGCTATTGATCTGGCGCTGGTTTCTCCTTCACTCACTACAGTGTGTAGATGGGGTGTCCTAGGACACCACGGCAGCGACCCTTGCAGCATATTGGTGGAGAAAGGCAGAACCAGGCAGCACAAGTTAACGGTCAAGACTTTCCAGTATGACAGTACAGGGCAAGATGTGGTGAGTAAAATAAGACGTGACAAGCGCAGAAAGCTTCAGGGCAGGAAAAAAAGCTGGGAGCGGCCACCTTGGTGGAATTTCGAGGTGGAGAAGGCCTGGGTGGATAAGCGTTGTGCTGTAAGAAGATGGCAAAATGCCATGAAGAACAGAGCTAGCCATCCTAGTCCCTGCATGCACTTAGAAAGAGAGATGCACACAAAAGTAAGCTATTTAAAAAAGAAAACTGGTCAAAGTGGTTAAAAGTGAAAAATGGGCAGAGATATGTCAAAGAGTAAGCACAGACAAGTCACCGAAATTGTTCTGGCTACATAAAAGCGTGAGTGCTGTAGTCAAGAACAAGAGTATTTCTGACTTCGAAGGTGTTGACCTCATCTGGCAGAGGATTGACGAGGACAAGGGCAAAGCCCTCTTTGAACGCTATCTAGAGCAGAGCAGCCAGACAGATATGGGAGGCCGACATCTGGCCAAGGAGGTCATCTCAGACAGGTGCAAGACCCAGAACATTTCGGATGAAGACACAGTGACAGTAAAAGAAATCAAGGCTGTGCTTCGACGATAAAAAAAAACAGCGCTCCAGGGCCAGATGGCATAAGATATGACGACATCAATAGGTGTACCGACAACGAGCTAGAGAAACTAGCAGACATGTACAACAACAGTATAGGGAGTGCTAGCATCAAGGAGGAGTGGTTACACAGCTATCTGATTCCCTTGCCGAAGCCTGGCAAAGATCACACACAAATACAGGGATATCAAGTTATAACCATGCAGAATAAAATAGGCAAGCTGCTGGAGAAGTTAACTGCCAGAAAAATATCAAGCCAGCTAGAGGGGCAAGGTGTTTTCCCACCTACGAGGGGTGGGTACCGTCCAAAAAGAGAAACCTGGACCAATGCAGCAGTGTTTGCCCATGATGTCTATGAAGGTTTCCACTCAGGAATTGAAACCTTTGCTGCAGCGATTGATCTTGAGGACGCGTACAACAGAGTACCATTGGATTTTTTAATGCTTCAGCTTCTTGAACTCAAGATAAGTCCTTTCCTCCTTAGTTGGATCGCTGCAGCCCTCTTCCAACGGAAAGTAGTTTTTAGATGTGGCAGTTGGACTTCGGAACCAACAACAATATATCCTGGCCTACCACAGGGATCACCATTATCTCCGGTACTGTTCAACGCCTACACAGTGAGAATCACCAGCGAGCAGATCACTGGACCGGGGAGGACATTGTCATATGCCGACGATGTTTTAGTGTATCGTCAGGGGAAGGATAGAGAGCAGGTTGCTGTGGAACTACAAACCGAACTCAATCGCATAAGTACTTGGTGTGTTGAAGCTGGCGCAATGGTCAACCCAACAAAGGCAACAGTGACATGCTCTCGTTGAATGATCATATTGTCAACACTCCAACACCAACTGTAAGGCTGTGTTCAGAGACGGTAGAAAGAACGCAGGCAATGAATTACCTAGGGACACGTTTTGATCGAAGCCTTGCTTATAATGAGCACATAGACCATGTGATAACAAAGGCCAAGCGGGGTTTGGCTGCGATGCGAGTGATGGCGGCATCAAATTGTGAGCAGCGCCATATATGTCTTCTATACGAGGGGCTGGTCATGTCTGTCTTTGAGTATGCAATGGCAATAATGACTCTCAGCAGTAAGCAGATAGAAAGGATACAGAATGAAGCTATGCGCATTATTCTTGAATGTACAAGAGATACAGCACGCAGGGCGATGCACTACCTTCTTGATTTCCCAACCGTTGAAGACAGGATACAAATTTGCAGAGCACGCGCCTACCTCAAACACACAACATCCACTGCATAGTGAAATTATTAAGGTGAAGGGCAGCAGGTTAAAAAGAGGAAGGTCGTGGATGGGTCAAGCCGAAGACATTTTTCAACAGGTGTGTTCACTTAAGGACTTAGAACCTGGCAAAGAGTGGTTACAAGTGCCAACAGATTTCTGTACGTCCTTTTCAGTTTGCATCCAACTAGACAGAAAATGCAGACAAGAAAATCCGGCTGCATGTGGAGGCGGAAGTACAAGCGTTGATTATTGAGAATTCGCTAGACGGTGATGCTGTCATCTACAATCATGGTCAGACTGCGAGAACAGCAAATTAAAAGAGGGGTGGCCAAACAAGAACACTACGCAGGAAGCCAAAGAAGACTGATAAACCAACACAGAACTGGTGTCATTAGCCGCTACTGGATTTGCTGAGGAAGGGATCCGAGCACTTATGGACTGAATGGCTCGATGTGCAATGAGGAAGATTTGTCGACTAACTAACTCTGGCTTCCTGTGTAGTGTTCTTGTTTGGCCACACCTCTTTTAATTTGCTGTTCTCGCAGTCTGACCATGATTGTAGATTCACAGTCATCACTTGGTTCTCGCAAATGTCTTACTTCTCGTAGGTCAGCCTGGTCCATGGCGCTTCTGCCCTTCACAGTAGCCTTACCTGCGAGCTTTTCAGCCCGCTCATTTCCTTGTACTCCCGCATGCCAGGGCACGAAGATGAAACTAATCTTTGCCAGCCGAGACCGCTCCAGAGACAGCAACCACTCTATTCGGATCCACCCCGTCTCTATCCTCTTGAGCATGCTCATTGAGTCGCTAAGGAAACTTACCCTAGTGAATGTCTGTGTCTCGAGCCATGTTATTGCTTTACTTAATGCCATGACTTCCATAGTCAGGCTACTTGCGGTCTCAACAAAAGCACCAGTCCTCCTTCACAATTCTCCCTCCGGCCTGAGCCAAAAAGGGTCATAAGCTTCTTACATGTCGGACGACCGACCCATCTGTTTAAATGACAGCATCACCATCCAACGAATTCTCGAAAATCAACCTTGTACTTCCGCATCCACAGCAGCTGGGTTTTCTTGTCTGCATTTTCTCTCTAATTGGATGCAGACTGAAAGGACGTACATAAATCTGTTGGCACTTGTACCCACTCCTCGCCAGGTTCTAAGTCCCCAAGTGAACACACCTGTTGAAGAATGTCTTCAGCTTGACCCATCCACGACCTTCCTCTTTTTAACCTGCTGCCCTTCACCTTCATAACTTCACTATGCAGTGGATGTCGTGTGTTTATGTTAACTCTGAGGTAGGCACGTGCTCTGCAAATTTGTATTCTGTCTTCAATAGTTGGAAAATCAAGAAGGTAGCACATCGCCCTGCATGCTGTATCTATTGTACATCCAAGAATAATGCGCATAGCTTCGTTCTGTATCCTTTCCATTTGCTTACGGCGGAGAGTCAGGATCGCCATCGCATGCACAAAAACAGACATGACCAGCCCCTCGTACAGAAGACATAGATGGCGCTGCTCACAGTTTGCTGTCGCTATCACCCGCATCGCAGCCAAACCCCGATGGACCTTTGTTATCACCTGGTTTATGCGGTCATTATAAGCAAGGCTTCGATCAAAACGTATCCCTAGGTTAAATGCCTGCGTTATTTCCAGTCTCTGAACACAGATTTACCGTTGGTTTTGGAGTGCTGACGATATAATTATTCAACGAGAACCATGTAACTGTTGCCTTTGTTGGGTTGACCATTGCCCCAGCTTCAACACACCAAGTACTTATGCGATTGAGTTTACTTTGTAGCTCCACAGCAACCTGCTCTCTACCCTTACCCTGACGATACACTGAAACATCGTCGGAATATGACAATGTCCTCCCCGGTCCGTTGATCTGCTCACTGGTGGTTTTCATAGTGTAGGCGTTGAACAGTACCGGAGATAATGGTGATCTCTGTGGTAGGCCAGGATATATTGTTGTTGGTTCCGAAGTCCAACTGCCACATCTAAAAACTACTTTCCGTTGGAAGAGGGCTGCAGCGATCCAACTAAGGAGGAAAGGACTTATCTTGAGTTCAAGAAGCTGAAGCATTAAAAAACCCAATGGTACTCTGTTGTAAGTATCCTCAAGATCAATCGCTGCAGCAAAGGTTTCAATGCCTAAGTGGAAACTTTTATAGACACCATGAACAAAAACTGCTGCATTGGTCCAGGTTTCTCTTGTTGGACGGTAACTTCCCAGAGTAGGTGGGAAAACACCTTGCCCCTCTAGCTGGTTTGATATTTTTCTGGCAATTAACTTCTCCAGAGCTTGCCTATTGTATTCTCCATGGTTATTACTCGATATCCCTGTATTACTGTGTGGTCTTTGTCAGGCTTCGGCAAGGGAATCAGATAGCTGTGTAAACCACTCCTCCTTGAAGCTAGCACTCCCTACACTGTTGTATATGTCTGCTAGTTTCTCTAGCTCATTGTCGGTACACCTATTGATGTCGTCGTATCTTATGCCATCAGGACCTGGAGACTGATTTTTGATCGTCGAAGCACAGCCTTGATTTCTTTTACTGTCACTGTGTCTTCATCCGAAATGTTCTGGGCTTTTACCTCTCTGAGGTGACCTCCTTGGCAAGATTTCAGCCTCTCATGTCTGTCTGGTAGTCTGCGATTGTAGGCATCCAGTGAATCACAGCCTTGGTCGTTTCCTTGTCAATGATTTCGATTACAATAGTCAATTTAAGATCATGCAGTTCATGCCTCGCCGGTTTCCCTGGCCTAGGAGTTAACGTCTTTCTCCATAATCCCGTTTATTCTCATGAGTAACGTAACCTGCGCGAGAATCGGTAATGGTTCTCGCCGCATTGGTAATTTAGGGGTATGCGAGCAGGTTGCTCAGAAAGCAATGGCAAACTACTGAACGTAATCTTGCCTAGTACATCAACAGCAGCTGAAAAATGCTGGTGTTGACTGCAACGTCCTGTAAGGGATATGCAACATTAAAAAAAAGTTCATGCCTAATCACACTGAGCCATCCATAATGAATCGCCTTTCCTTCCGGTGCCAGGGTAGCGTACCATCTTTTAGGGTCCTCGGAACGGTAGATGGATTTTATCCCTTCCCTACCGATCCCGCAAGGCGCTCAAGACGTTCGCCATCAGCGAGTAGTTGAAACGAAATACCCGAGGCCCTGATATAGAAAACACAAGTGTGTTTGCTTGGCGGAGCGCTCCTCCCTCAAAACCTTCACTCGTGTTCTCTTTGACATGTCTTACAATTTGGTATTCCATCTTTTATAATCCGTGAAAGAGGAAATTTGTAATCCAGATCTACAAGTGGTTAAGATAATTAAAATTACTACCACTGAATTAATATAACTAATGTGTTAAAAATCACTGATGTTTTTGAATCATCCTTGACAGAGAAAATCTTTAATCCAGATCTACACGTGGTGAAAACAATCGAAATAAATGCCACAAAATTAATATCAATGATGTGTTTGAATAATTCGTGACAGGGGAAATCTTTAATCCACATCATTTCAAGGTGATTGTTGTCCTTATGGGGTGACGGTGTGTACGCATGAAACCAACATCATGCATACAGTACTCGGTTGTGCACAAAGTGAGCACTCGTGAACCAACGTAATGCAATCATCCCAAAGGCCGGACAAATAAAAACTTTCTACAATAATCACTGTCGTGATTTTCTCGTTTAACATATGAATTTAATCCGGAAAAAGATGTCTTAGACTGTTAACTTTATTGTGTAAAGACTTCAACATATGTTTATTTGGTGGCAATAGAAGATGAAGCAAGAGCTACAGCCTTGTTTCTTGGCTTGGGCACAGTCCCCTCGCGGAAACTATTTCTGAATCTCCTGAAGACAACTTTCAGGTGACTCATTCTTCCTATACCAGTTGTCTTCCTCATCTGAGCCTTGTTGGACCAATTATAGTGCCTTAAGCCTGGGCATTGGTATGCACATCTGGCGCATGTTTTCTTGTGATTGTGGAAGGCTCTCTGCCCACACTGTGGACTTGTAATGCCGTTTACGTTTACCAAAACTGGAATTACCCTTGTCATCTTCTCTGGATTTGAATGTTATTTTAATCACTCGTTTTAAAGACTGGATAATGTTTGTTACTATTTATATACATATGCATGTATTTACATATGATAAGGGGACACACATACATCCACATAAACATATACACACACACACACACACACACACACACACACACATATATATATATATATATATATATATATATATATATATATATATATATATATATATATATATACATACATGTACAAATACAGATATATGACTCTTTGTGTACACAAAATATTATTCCTGCAGATATATTGTTGTGATGTCTGTATTTCATTTTGTATATGTGTTTTTTGAATATTTGTGTGATTTTGTTTTGGACTATGTGCAGCATTATACTCGTGCTGTATGTTTTAAATCTGTATGTTGCTGCATTCCTGCAGGCCAATACCAGGTACCTGTAGTCTATCAGTGCAGTCAACAGTTTTGTGTGGTTGTTTACTATAGTTTTGGGTATGGTGTTTACAAATATTGTCTTGTATATATCTGTCTTATTTTCTGGTAAATATCTCAATGAGTTGTCTTGCATAGTATGTGTGGTCTTATGTTTCCTGTGTGTTTTGTCTGCAGAGTTGACAGTGTTCTAATTGTTTGGACTTGTGTGCTTGTCTTTCTGGAGTTGGTGTCATGTTGAATAGCAAACGATAAGTAATTTCTCTGAACTTGGGTTTGATGTGTGGGATTTAGAGACTAGTAAATGTACATACCAGCGACATGTCGACATGTCTCAATTTTGAACTATCTTCTTCTTCTTAAAAAAAAAAAAAAACATTGCCCAAGTAGGGTAGATTTTTACTTTAATGATAATATCCAGTGTCAGCACATTGTTTTAGACTCATTTCCTAGTGATCCAGCAACGTTGTTTTTTTGGGAACATGACCTGCGACGTATTGAAATTTCTAAATTTTGAACTATCGTAATTTCCCCAAAAAACTGTCCCAATAGGGCAGATGTTTACTTTTACGATCATATCTAGTGTCAGCACATTGTTTTAGATCTATTTCCTAGTGATCCAGCAAATTAAATATTTTTGTGGGAAAATTCCATGAACGGCGACCTGTTAAAATTTCTCAGTTATGAACTATCCTAATTTTCCCCAAAGAATTGCCCCAGTAAGGTAGATTTTTACTTTTATGATCATACCTAGTGTTGGCACATTGTTTTAGCTTATTTTCTTAGTGATCCAGAAACTTTTATATTATGGGAAAAATCCATGACCTGTTGAAAATCCAAACACTAAGTTAAGTTGTTGGGAAAAATCCATGAACGGCGACCAGTTGAAATTTCTCACGTTTGAGCAATCTTAATTTTGTCAACAAAATTGCTCAAAGAGTGCAAATTATTACTTTTATGGTCATGTCTAGTGGTAAAACATTGTTTTAGACTAATTTACTTGTGATTCAGAAACGTTTATAGTTTGCAAAAAATCCATGACCGGACGCATTTTGAAATTTCTCAATTATGAGCTATCTGAAATTTTTCAACAAAATTGCAACAGAAGTGTAAATTATTACTTTTATGGTCATGTCTAGTGTGAGTACATTGTGTTAGACTAATTTCTTAGTGATCCAGAAACTTTTCTATTTTGGGAAAAATCCATGACTGGCCGCCTGTTGAAATTTCTCAGTTTTAAGCTATCTCAAATTTGTCAACAAAATAGCCAGTGTAGTTCAAATTATTACTTTTATGGTCATTTTTGTGTCAGTACATTGGTTTAAACTAATTTAGTAGTGATCCATACACTTTTACATTTTGTGAAAAATCCATGACCGGCCGCCTGTTGAATTTTCTCAATTTTGAACTATAACACATTTCTCAATATAAATTGTCACAGGAGTGGAAATTATTACATTTATGGTCATGTCTAGTGTCAGCACATTGTTTTAGAGTAATTTCCTAGTGATCCAGAAACTTTTATATTTTGGGAAAAATCCATGACCGCTGCCTGTTGAAATTTCTCAATTTTGAGCAATCTCAAATTTGTCAACAAAATTGAAATCGAAGTGTAAATTATTACTTTTAT
This sequence comes from Cepaea nemoralis, assembly GCA_014155875.1. Taxonomy (NCBI): domain Eukaryota; kingdom Metazoa; phylum Mollusca; class Gastropoda; order Stylommatophora; family Helicidae; genus Cepaea; species Cepaea nemoralis. The sequence goes on from JACEFZ010021848.1 coordinate 21,762, forward strand.
GGTCATGTTTAGTGTCAGCACATTGTGTAAGACTAATTTCCTAGTGATCCAGAAACTTTTATTTTTTTGTGAAAAATCCAAGTATGACAATCTCACAATTTTGAGCTATCTCATTTCCCCCCAAAAATTGCTCCAGTAGGGCAGATTATTATTTGTATGGTCACATCTAGTGTCAGGACATTATTTTAGACTAATTTCGTAGTGATCCAGCAACTATTTTTGGAGAAAAATACATGACCGGACGCTTGATGACATTTCTCTAATTTGAGCTATTTCATTTTCCCCAACAAAATTGCTCCAAAAGGGCAGATTATTATTTGTATGGTCATATCTAGTGTCAGGACAGTGTGTTAGACTAATTTCCTAGTGATCAAATAACTTTTATTTTTTGAGAAAAATCCATGACCGGACGTATGACAAAATTTCTCAATTTTGAGCTATTTAATTTTTCTCACCAAAATTGCTTCAATAGGGCAGATTATTATTTGTATGGTCATATCTAGTGTCAGGAAAGTGTTTTAGACTAATTTCCTAGTGATGCAGCAACTTTTATATTTTGAGAAAAATCCATGACCGGCTGTATGACGAAATTTCTCAATTTTGAACTATCTCATTTTCCCCAACAAAATTGCTCCAATAGGGCAGATTATTATTTGTATGGTGACATCTAGTGTCAGGACATTATTTTAGACTAATTTCGTAGTGATCCAGCAACTTTTATTTTTTGAGAAAAATCCATAATGAAATTTCTCAATTTTGAGCTATATTATTTTCCCCAACAAAATTGCTCCAAAAGGGCAGATTATTATTTGTATGGTCACATCTAGTGTCAGGACATTATGTTAGACTAATTTCGTAGTGATCCAGCAACTTTTATTTTTTGAGAAAAATGCATGAAAATTTTGAGCTCTCTTATTTTCCCCAACAAAATTGCTCCAATAGGGCAGATTATTATTTGTATGATCATATCTAGTGTCAGAACAGTGTTTTAGACTAATTTACTAGTGATCCAGAAACTTTTATATTTTGGGAAAAATCCATGACTGGCGACCCGTTGAAATTTCTCAATTTTGAGCTCTCTCAAATTTGTCAACAATATTGCCACAGGCGTGTAAATTATTACTTTTATGGTCATGTCTAATATCAGCACATTGCTTTAGACTAATTTTCTAGTGATCCAGAAACTTATATTTTGGGGAAAATTCATGACCAGCCTGTTGAAATTTCTCAATTTTGAGCTCTCTCAAATCTGTCAACAAAATTGCCCCCGGAGTGTAAATTATTACTTTTATGGTCATGTCTGGTGTCGGCACATTGTTTTAGACTATTTTCCTAGTGATCCAGACACTTTTATGTTTTGGGAAAAATCGATGAGTGGTCGCCTGTTGAAATTTCTCAGTTTTGAGCTATCTCAACTTTGTCAACAAAATTCCCACAGAAGTGTAGTGCAAATTATTACTTTTATGGTAATCTCTAGTGTCAGCACATCGTTACAGACTAATTTCCTAGTGATCCAGAAACTTTATATTTTGGGAAAAATCCATGACCGACCGGCCGCCTGTTGAAATTTCTCAATGTTGAGCTCTCTCAAATTTATCAACAAAACTGAACCCAGAGTGTAAATTACTACTTTTACGGTCATGTCTAGTGTCAGCACATTGTTTTAGACTAATTTCCTAGTGATCCAGAAACTTTTATATTTTGGGACAAATTCATGACCGGACGGCCACCTGTTGAAATTTCTCAATTTTGAGCTCTCTCAAATTTGTCAACAAAATTGCAAAAGGAGTGTAAATTATTACTTTTATGGTCATGTCTAGTGTCAGCACATTGTTTTAGACTAATTTCCTAGTGATCCAGAAATTTTATATTTTGGGAAAAATCAGTGGCCTCTTAAAATTTCTCAATTTTGCGCTATCTCAAATTTGTGAACAAACTTGCCACAGGAGTGCAAATTATTACTTTCATGGTCATATCTCGTGTCAGCACATTGATTTAGACTAACTTCCTAGTCATCCAGCAACGTTAATTTTTTTTTTAAATTCCATGACCTGCGATATGTTACAACTTGTTTGAGCCTAATTAATCTAGTGATCAGCCATCTTAGAATTTATTTTAAACTTTCTTACCGCATGTGTTATAAAAATTTCAGTTTTGAGCTATTTCCGTATTCACTGAATATTTCCTCCAACATGGCAAAATATGTACTTGCATATACAAATTGACATTAATCTAGTGTATAAATACTGTTTCAGACAAATTTGTCGTCATTTAATAACTAAACATTTTTAGCAAACTTTCTGGTATTCTGGTATGATGAAAATTTTCAGTTTTGAGCTATCTGCATTTTCAATTCTATTTCCCCCAACGTACTCCCACTATCATGCTTCATAGTTATGTGAAATAATTCCTTGGTGACATTCAATTTTACTAATTAAATATGACATGGGGCACAATGTCACCATCATATAACCATACGCAAGTGGGTTACATAAATCTAACCCTCAAAATGTGTTATAAATGTGCACATTCAACATTTTAACATTAGTCAAGTATTGCTAATTTTTTTCTAAAACTATCGAACACTTTTTCAGAAAGTATAATTACTGATTTTTAAAGTAAAAACATTAACCACCTTCTGTACATACTGGCAACTATTGGCGACATCAGCTGCTACTGCAAGATCTTGACACTTAGGGAACTGTTTTCTGTCATATGATGCAGGCTTGGTGTATCTGAAGATCGATATTCTGGTCTGACCTTTGTTGGTGCTTCTATGGTGAATCCTGACAGAGCAGAAACAGAGTATGTGAATAAGACAGTCATGCAAGTGATGAAAATTAATGAGGGGAGGAAAGGGGAAGAATGAAGTAAGCAGTAATCATAATGATGGTTGTGTATTTGCAAACAGTATTTGCAAACTAGTTAGTTTTAATTTTCTACCTCACATCTAAACAGTCTGCAAATGTTTTCTTTCAAATTTTCTCACTTTGTTCCATCAGCTTTGGAATATATATATATTGCATTCAAATTTTTCTTCACAGTGAAGTACCTCTGGGCATTGGGTTAGAGCCATTTCTTCTGCCCATTTATAGTCTGCTGGTGCTTAAGCCTTCAGCCAACTCATGCCAAGTCATCCTATCTGCTTGCAATCTCAAGTAGCGCCTTGCAATGTCCTCCCTATATTATTCTCCCATCTGTGCCATCTTTCCAAATTCATACATAATTCTAACATTCCAGGTGCCAATTCCACAATTTCCTATGGTAGTTTAGTTTAGTTTAGTCGAACGGATCAACATCACGGTACACAGGTGTAACCCATAAATTGTTCCGTTCTACTCCTAACTAAAGCCTGAATTTGGAGAATCTCAGCTCAGTGCATGAACTCCGTCAGCACCGGCGACGATCCTGAAATACTTTGGGTAGCTTTTTACCTCGAAATTTTGCACGGGCAGTGCTGTTAGGCTACTCTTTTTCAATTTCCAGCTGCCAAGGGATTTTTTTACACGCGTTTGTCCGATCTTATTACCCAAAGACCAGGGGAAATTTTGTTACTAGAAGTCCACGTGAAAAAATCCCGGCCTCACTGAGGCTTGAACCAGGGACCTCCAGCACTCAAGGCGGACACCATAACTCAAGACTACTCAGCCCCTGAGTGTCTCTCCTACGGTAAAAGGATGTAAATAAGCAATCCACAATCATTGTGGCTTTCTCCACATCATGCCACATCTCTTCTAGAAGAACCTCTCCTCCTTTTATTTGGCTTAGTTATTCTTTTTCCCAAAAACAATGAAATCATCATCATGTGCCATGATGATAAGCATGTGCGGTCAAGTTTTGTGATCTTACACTATTATCCAGATATACTTTTCTGTCTTCCCCTGGTTCATTTCGCCTCAATCTTGCCAGTTGTCACCAAGTTCTCAAGTTTATCTTTTCTTAAAATATCCCCAAAATATTTGACTCCATCTAATTTCTCAAATCAGTTTACGGCTTTCATTTGCTTCTGTCTGTCCATGGTATTCTTTGTATTTTCCTAAAAAACCACATTTCCACTGTCATAGATATTTTCAGCTATGCTCACAGTGACAATGAAATACCTTAAACCTGTGGAAGAAACATGACCAGCCTGGATCTAATTCCTGTTAGCCCATACATGCTGTGTTAAACCATGACTGGGTTACATCCTAACATGCCTCTCCCCTCATATAAAGTCTGAGAACTGATTGTACACATCCTGCTGTTTTCTGATCTTACAGAAGGACAGGAGAGCTCCGCAGCATAGTTCTTGTGGACATCATTTGGTTTCTGGCCTGGACTTTAGAAGAAGTTTATAACTCAACCTCATTCTGATTTTTTTTTTAAAGGACTCAACATGAACACCCCACCTCCCCATGGTGTAGACTGGGAAACCATGGCATAGTGAGGTTATGGGCCAATGGGACAGACTCCCCTTGGTCAGATTTTTCTGTCCTAAACCTGCGACTGGCCTAGAAAGCCAGGAGAGGATTTTCATACTCTCGTAGAAAAACTAAGAAGTATAATCAGACTAAAAAAGCACACTACAACACAATCTTCCTACCAACTCTATGCTAAAAATGCCAAACCTGGACGATGACAGATAGAGAAAAGAAAAATCACAACAACAGAAATGAGATTTCTGAGAAGAATACTCATTGTGCCAAGAAGAGAGGAAATCAGAAATGAAGAAAAGTAAAAGTTGCTTAAAAGTCAACAGGGTCAACTTCAATGCACCGGGGTTTTATCCCATATGGCTTAGTCTCTTTCCGCAGCGCGGAAAGCATTCGCACAAAGTACAAACTCCGTAACTCCAGCAATGACCCTCAAGTCTCCGAAAAAATGCACTCATGAACCGAAGGATGCAGCCCGGAATCGAACCCACAACCTTCGGAGCCCGAGTCAGACGGTTTGACCACTTCACCATGGAAACTCCCACAGAAATGAAGAAATCAGGACTATATAGTTAGGGTAACTAGCAGCGCTAGATTTTATCAGAAGGTAGCAAATTAAATGGTTCTGGTCATGTAACTAGATTACCAACTAGCAGTATACCACAACAAGCAATGATGTACAGACCAAATGGAAGCAGAAGAAGAGTCCAGCCATGTAAACGATGGACAGAGGGAATAACAGAGTCCATGGGAATCTCGATACATGAAGCCCATAAACAGGCACTCTCCTGCTGTTTATACTTCACCTCGACAATGCAAGGTACAAGAATAACAAGATGGGATGAGATGAGACTCAACATGAACATGGCTTGTGTAACAAAAACATGAGTGGCTGTCGTGAACATACTTAAATCATATTTCTTCCCGTTTGCTGACACACCTAAAACTTGTTTAATGTTACTAATTATTTGTTTGCAAATATAAAGTATAAATAATTTTAAGTACATATGACTGTCATTATTCTGCAATATCTCTGGCACCTTGCCATCTTGCCAGACAATTGTTTGTTACACTGCACTTCAATAGAGGCATAATAACTATAACCCATGGGAGTAGCAATGTAACTAATCAGACCAATTTGCACGGTAAATGTTCGTCCACAATGGATGCGAACACATGGTCATTTCCACCACAACGCACTATCTACTAAGGTCTTAGACTTGATAGACAAGGACTTTTGTTTTGGCAGTATGCTTCCTGTTCTCTCAGACTTTTTTGTTAACCGGTTCATTGTTGTTGCTCATAGTTAAGTATGAAACAATTATGCAATTATAGCAATGTTTCATACTTAGCATTCCTTTCAAAAGAACACCTAAATATCAGAAGAGAAGATTTCAGATAAGCTATTATCAACTAACCTTATGAGAAATATTATTGTAAACGGCACCTTGCCTTCTTTAAGTCAGAAGGAGTCTGGTCAGAGCAATCATCATCATGTGCCATGCCTGTAAGTGTGGGTGGTCATGTTTCGCCATCTCACTCGATCACCAGAGCTGCGGATCAGCTCTGTGTTCTTTTTCGACAATACCACATGGCCAAGCCATCCAGGTATTTACTTCTCTGCCTTCCACTTGTTCTTTTCCCCTCAATCTTGCCAGTTGTCACAGAGTTCTCCAATTTATTTCTTCTCATAACGTATTCAAACATTGTGACTGTGTACGTTTAATTTCTCCAATCAGTTTACAGTATTCATTTGTTTCTTGTAGGTTTTGATCACTGGTTTTTCTGTCTGTTCATGGTATTCTTTGCATTTTCCTCAGAAACCTTATTTTCCAAGCCCTTAGATTTTTTTTTTTT
>JACEFZ010021850.1:0-17874 GCA_014155875.1 Cepaea nemoralis
AAGGGTAAAGGGAAAAAAAAAAAAACAAAAATTCTTTAATTAACATGGGAGTGTAACAGTATGGGTATAATTAGATCTAGTGGAAACACAGATACAGCACGATTGAGCATTGAGACTGAAAGGGGTGGGAGATGCTCAATCGTGACGTATTGGGTTGGTATGGGCAGTTAGAACCCAGCTTGAGTAGCGAATGGAGGTGTACATCGAAGCTTTGTTAAGTTAAGCCAATAAACGTTTTATCAACAACCAAACGACCGGCCTTCGTCTTATTACACACTGTTATACCTGGTCTATCGCTCACTTGAACTCCACAGATATGGAATAGAGACCTTTTGTGTGTGCTCTCTTTGTTTCTACTACTAGTGAGTGCACTGGACTGATTTTGCGTGTGGGTTAGCAGTGTCCCTCGATACCAGACTAACCCTCTATGACTTCTGAGTTACTTGTAATGTACGCGTCTAATTCAAGGACTAGAATGCAACATGTAAGTCCATCTGACCGGTGTGTGGAACGGATCCACTATGCCAGGGTCAGACAAGACAGTTAAACCTCTCAGTCACACAGACCTACTAGTATGGACACAAGTCGCAGCTAGTTAATTAATGTATAGTTCAATAGGTCTCAGAAATGTTTACTAACTTAGCGTAGGCCAAATAGCAGAAACAAATATTTCGTTCCGTTATGCTGGGTTTAATTTATTATCAACATATTAAGAAGAAGTAACGCCTTTGGTCTAGATGACATCCCAGCAGAGGCCGTTAAAACAACGTAAACAACTCAACTAAATTACTTCACATATTATTTAGTAGTATTTAGAAAACCAAAGACATATCAGCAGACCGGAAAGAAGGTTGTCTGGTAAAAAGACAAGCTGCCAAAGAAAAGGAACCTATAGGAGTGTGGACATTATAGAGGAATGATGGATGTCAGGAAGATATTTTGTGCGCGCTCGCTCGCTTTTGAACTCAAGCGTAGTCCATACACACTATTTATAGTTGTGATGGACTGAATTTTGCGTGTGGATTAGCTTTCCCTATTAACAGTGTCCCCCGCCATCAGGCGAACCCACTCCGACTTTAGGGATACTTGTAATTTACGTCCCTAAATCAACGACGACAGGTCAACATTTTAGTCCAGTTGTCCGGTGTAGGGGCTGAACCGCTTACCTCAACATCAGCACAATGGGTGTTTAAGAACACGCGTTCTTACCCATTCGGCCATGTAGACCTGCAGGAAGATATTAAGCGGGATCATCCTGGAGAGACTACGAGATACCATGATGATGATGATGATGATGATGATGATGATGATGATGATGATGATGATGATGATGATGATGCTGATGATGATGATGATGATGTGTGACAATACTTATTTGCACAACATCTTTGATTGTCAGAGAATCGTCTCCGTTTTTCGGCTTCATGATATGGCAACCATAAATAACGAGGATACTAGTACAAGGGAACAGGAGCCATGATTCTTGCTTCTTTTCTTTGCTTCTATGAATGTCGACTAATACATTTAATTACTTCTTCCTGGCGTTTCAATGTGATCGAGGGTGTCCGAACCGATTGCTCTGTGTTTCTGCACTGCTACATTCATCATCACCGTGGTCCAGTGTCTTCCACGTTTCGCAGGCGATGATGTGCCACCACAAACACACCTCCACTGTGTTCTTGGTAAGTTCCATTTGTGAACGTGCCACGTGCCACTCTGTCAACCACCCAGCATGATCTCCCTCCGTGTTTAATACACCCGATCTTCATGATGAGCACAATCGTCTTCACACCAACACGAAGACGTCACAAGAAGTAGACTGAAACTTCCCCGCCCCGCCACGAAGACATCCAATGAAGTAGGCTAACATTCCTCCACCCCGCCACGAAGACATCCAATGAAGTAGGCTAACATTCCTCCACCCCGCCACGAAGACATCCAATGAAGTAGGCTAACATTCCTCCACCCCGCCACGAAGACATCCAATGAAGTAGGCTAACATTCCTCCACCCCGCCACGAAGATGTCCAATGAAGTAGGCTAACATTCCTCCAACCCGCCACGAAGATGTCCCATGAAGTAGGCTAACATTCCTCCACCCCGCCACGAAGATATCCCATGAAGTAGGCTAACATTCCTCCACCCCGCCACGAAGATATCCCATGAAGTAGGCTAACATTCCTCCACCCCGCCACGAAGATGTCCAATGAAGTAGGCTAACATTCCTCCAACCCGCCACGAAGATGTCCCATGAAGTAGGCTAACATTCCTCCAACCCGCCACGAAGATGTCCCATGAAGTAGGCTAACATTCCTCCAACCCGCCACGAAGATGTCCCATGAAGTAGGCTAACATTCCTCCAACCCGCCACGAAGATATCCCATGAAGTAGGCTAACATTCCTCCAACCCGCCACGAAGATATCCCATGAAGTAGGCTAACATTCCTCCACCCCGCCACGAAGATGTCCAATGAAGTAGGCTAACATTCCTCCAACCCGCCACGAAGATGTCCCATGAAGTAGGCTAACATTCCTCCACCCCGCCACGAAGATGTCCCATGAAGTAGGCTAACATTCCTCCAACCACCACGAAGACATCCAATGAAGTAGGCTAACATTCCTCCAACCCGCCACGAAGACATCCCATGAAGTAGGCTAACATTCCTCCAACCCGCCACGAAGACATCCCATGAAGTAGGCTAACATTCCTCCAACCACCACGAAGACATCCAATGAAGTAGGCTAACATTCCTCCAACCCGCCACGAAGACATCCCATGAAGTAGGCTAACATTAATCCACCCCACCACGAAGATATCCCATGAAGTAGGCTAACATTCCTCCACCCCGCCACGAAGACATCCAATGAAGTAGGCTAACATTCCTCCAACCCGCAACGAAGACGACCTATGAAGTAGGCTAACATTCCTCCACCCCGCCACGAAGACATCCAATGAAGTAGCTAAACATTCCTCCACCCCGCCACGAAGACATCCAATGAAGTAGGCTAACATTCCTCCAACCCGCCACGAAGACATCCAATGAAGTAGGCTAACATTCCTCCACCCCGCCACGAAGACATCCAATGAAGTAGGCTAACATTCCTCCACCCCGCCAGGAAGACGACCTATGAAGTAGGCTAACATTCCTCCACCCCGCCACGAAGACATCCAATGAAGTAGGCTAACATTCCTCCAACCCGCAACGAAGACGACCTATGAAGTAGGCTAACATTCCTCCACCCCGCCACGAAGATATCCCATGAAGTAGGCTAACATTCCTCCAACCCGCCACGAAGACGACCTATGAAGTAGGCTAACATTCCTCCAACCCGCAACGAAGACATCCAATGAAGTAGGCTAACATTCCTCCAACCCGCCACGAAGACATCCAATGAAGTAGGCTAACATTCCTCCAACCCGCAACGAAGACATCCAATGAAGTAGGCTAACATTCCTCCACCCCGCCACGAAGACATCCAATGAAGTAGGCTAACATTCCTCCACCCCGCCACGAAGACATCCAATGAAGTAGGCTAACATTCCTCCAACCCGCAACGAAGACGACCTATGAAGTAGGCTAACATTCCTCCAACCCGCAACGAAGACGACCTATGAAGTAGGCTAACATTCCTCCACCCCGCCACGAAGACATCCAATGAAGTAGGCTAACATTCCTCCACCCCGCCACGAAGACATCCAATGAAGTAGGCTAACATTCCTCCAACCCGCAACGAAGACGACCTATGAAGTAGGCTAACATTCCTCCAACCCGCAACGAAGACATCCAATGAAGTAGGCTAACATTCCTCCAACCCGCCACGAAGACATCCAATGAAGTAGGCTAACATTCCTCCACCCCGCCACGAAGACGACCTATGAAGTAGGCTAACATTCCTCCAACCCGCAACGAAGACGACCTATGAAGTAGGCTAACATTCCTCCAACCCGCAACGAAGACGACCTATGAAGTAGGCTAACATTCCTCCAACCCGCCACGAAGACATCCAATGAAGTAGGCTAACATTCCTCCAACCCGCAACGAAGACGACCTATGAAGTAGGCTAACATTCCTCCAACCCGCAACGAAGACGACCTATGAAGTAGGCTAACATTCCTCCAACCCGCAACGAAGACGACCTATGAAGTAGGCTAACATTCCTCCAACCCGCCACGAAGACGACCTATGAAGTAGGCTAACATTCCTCCAACCCGCAACGAAGACGACCTATGAAGTAGGCTAACATTCCTCCAACCCGCAACGAAGACATCCAATGAAGTAGGCTAACATTCCTCCAACCCGCCACGAAGACATCCAATGAAGTAGGCTAACATTCCTCCACCCCGCCACGAAGACATCCAATGAAGTAGGCTAACATTCCTCCAACCCGCAACGAAGACGACCTATGAAGTAGGCTAACATTCCTCCAACCCGCCACGAAGATATCCCATGAAGTAGGCTAACATTCCTCCACCCCACCACGAAGATATCCCATGAAGTAGGCTTAACATTACTCCCACCCCGCAACGAAGCACGTACCTATGAAGTAGGCTAACATTCCTCCACCCCACCATGAAGATATCCCATGAAGTAGGCTAACATTCCTCCACCCCGCCACGAAGACGACCTATGAAGTAGGCTAACATTCCTCCACCCCGCCACGAAGACGACCTATGAAGTAGGCTAACATTCCCTCCACCCGCCCACGAAGAACGTCCCATGAAGTAGGCTAACATTCTCCACCCCTCGCACGAAGACGCCTATGAAGAGGCTAACATTCCTCCACCCCGCCACGAAGACGACCCTATGAAGTAGGCTAACATTCCTCCAACCCGCCACGAGACGACCTATGAATTAGGTAACATTCCTCCTAACCGCCACGAAGACGACCTCATGAAGTAGGTAATTCCTCCACCCCGCACCGAGACGACATGAAGTAGGCAACATTCATCCACCCCGCCACGAAGATATCCCATTAATTAGGCTACACATTCCCCACCCCGCCACGAAGATAACCTATGAAGTAGGCTAACATTCCTCCACCCCGCCACGAAGACGACCTATGAAGTAGGCTAACATTCCTCCACCCCGCCACGAAGACGACCTATGAAGTAGGCTAACATTCCTCCACCCCGCCACGAAGACGACCTATGAAGTAGGCTAACATTCCTCCACCCCGCCACGAAGATATCCCATGAAGTAGGCTAACATTCCTCCACCCCGCCACGGAAGACTAATCCTATGAAGGTAGGCTAACATTCCTCCACCCCGCCAGGAACGACTAGACTACTTCCCATGAAGTAGGCTAACATTCCTCCAACCCGCCACGGAAGATAATCCCTATGCAGTAGGCTAACGATTCCTCTCACCCCGCCACGGAAGACTAATCCTATGAAGTAGGCTAACATTCCTCCAACCCCGCACGGAAGATATCCCATGAAGTAGGCTAACCATCCTCCAACCCGCCACGGAAGACTTATCCCATGAAGGTAGGCTAACATTCCTCCACCCCGCCACGGAAGATTCGGTACCTATGAAGTAGGGCTAACCTTCCTCCACCCCGCACGGGAAGATATCCCATGTAAGTAGGCTAACATTCCTCCACCCCGCCCCGGAAGACTATCCTATGAAGTAGCTAACATTCCTCCACCCCGCCACGAAGACGTATCCTATGAAGTAGGCTAACATTCCTCCACCCCGCCACGAAGACGACCTAAGAAGTAGGCTAACATTCCTCCACCCCGCCACGAAGACGACCTATGAAGTAGGCTAACATTCCTCCAACCCGCCACGAAGACGACCTATGAAGTAGGCTAACATTCCTCCACCCCGCCACGAAGAACGATCCATGAAGTAGGCTAACATTCCTCCACCCGCCACGAAGACGACCTATGAAGTAGGCTAACATTCCTCCACCCCGCACGAAGACGACCCATGAAGTAGGCTAACATTCTCCACCCCGCCACGAGAAGTCCATGAAGTAGGCTAACATTCCTCCACACCCGCCACGAAGACGACCTATGAAGTAGGCTAACATTCTCCACCCCGCCACGAAGACGACCTATGAAGTAGGCTTAAACATTCCTCCAACCCGCCACGAAGACGACCTATGAAGTAGGCTAACATTCCTCCAACCCGCCAACGAAGCGACAACTATGAAGTAGGCTAACATTCCCCCCCCGCCACGAAACCCATGAAGTAGGCAAATTCCCCACCCGCCACAAATCCCATGAAGAGGAACATTCCTCCACCCGCCACAAACGCCATGAAGAGGCTAACATTCCTCCACCCCGCCAAAAACCCATGAAGTAGGCTAACATTCCTCCACCCCGCCACGAAGACGACCTATGAAGTAGGCTAAATTCCTCCACCCCGCCACGAAATATCCCATGAAGTAGGCTAACATTCCTCCAACCCGCCACGAAGAACCTATGAATAGGCAACTTCCTCCACCCCGCCCGAAGAACCTAGAAGTAGGCAACATTCCTCCACCCGCCACGAAGAACCTAGAAGTAGGCTAACATTCCTCCACCCCCCAACCATGAAGTAGGTAACATTCCCAACCCGCCAAACCCCAAAGTAGGTAACATTCCCACCCCCACAACCCTATGAAGTAGGTAACATTCCTCCACCCGCCACGAAGATTTCCATGAAGTAGGCTAACATTCCTCAACCCGCCAAATACTCCTATGAAGTAGGAACATCCTCCAAACGCCACAACCACCATGAAGTAGGCTAACATTCTCCAACCCGCCACAACACCATGAATGTAACATTCCTCCACCCCACGAAGACGACCTATGAAGGAACATTCCCACCCGCCACGAACCCCCCATGAAGTAGGCTAACATTCCTCCACCCGCCACGAAGCACCTATGAAGAGGCTAACATTCCCCACCCCGCCACGAAACCTATGAAGTAGGCTAACATTCCTCCACCCGCCACGAAGACACCATGAAGTAGGCTAACATTCCCCACCCGCCACGAAGACACCTATGAAGTACTATCCCCCGCCACGAAGACCCCATGAAGTAGGCTAACATTCCCCACCCCAAGACAAACCCCTGAAGTAGGCTAACATTCCCACCCCACAAAATCCCATGAAGTAGGCTAACATTCCTCCACCCCCCACGAAGACCTATGAAGTAGGTAACATTCCCACCCCGCCACGAAGATATCCCATGAAGTAGGCTAACATTCCTCCACCCCGCCACGAAGACGACCTATGAAGTAGGCTAACATTCCTCCACCCCGCCACGAAGATATCCCATGAAGTAGGCTAACATTCCTCCACCCCGCCACGAAGACGACCTATGAAGTAGGCTAACATTCCTCCACCCGCCACGAAGATATACCCTATGAAGTAGGCTAACCATTCCTCAACCCGCCACGAAGACGACCTATGAAGTAGGCTAAGCATTCCTCCACCCCGCCACGAAGACTACCTATGAAGTAGGCTAACATTCCTCCAACCCGCCACGAAGACGCCTATGAAGTAGGCTAAGAATTCCTCCAACCCGCACGAAGACGACCTATGAAGTAGGCCTTAACATTCCTCCACCCGCCACCGAAGATATCCCATGAAGTAGGCTAACATTCCTCCAACCCGCCACGAAGACGACCTATGAAGTAGGCTAACATTCCTCAACCCGCCACGAAGGACAACCTATGAGTAGGCTAACATTCCTCCAACCCGCCACGAGATATCCCCATGAAGTAGGCTAACATTCCTCACACACCCGCCACGAAGACGACCTATGAAGTAGGCTAACATTCCTCCAACCCGCCACGAAGATGACCATGAAGTAGGCTAACATTCCTCCAACCCGCCACGAAGACGACTCTATGAAGTAGGGGCTAACATTCCTCCACCCCGCCACGAAGACGACCTATGAAGTAGGCTAACATTCCTCCACCCCGCCACGAAGATATCCCATGAAGTAGGCTAACATTCCTCCACCCCGCCACGAAGACGACCTATGAAGTAGGCTAACATTCCTCCACCCCGCCACGAAGATGCCCATGAAGTAGGCTAACATTCCTCCACCCCGCCACGAAGACGACCTATGAAGTAGGCTAACATTCCTCCACCCCGCCACGAAGACGACCTATGAAGTAGGCTAACATTCCTCCACCCCACCATGAAGATATCCCATGAAGTAGGCTAACATTCCTCCACCCCGCCACGAAGACGACCTATGAAGTAGGCTAACATTCCTCACCCGCCACGAAGATGATCCATGAAGTAGGCTAACATTCCTCCACCCGCCACGAAGACGACCCATGAAGTAGGCTAAACATTTCCTCCACCCCGCCACGAAGACTACCTATGAAGTAGGCTAACATTTCCTCCACCCCCGCCACGAAGGATATCCCATGAAGTAGGCTAACATTCTCCACCCCGCCACGAAGAACTACCTATGAAGTAGGCTAACTTCCTCCACCCCGCCACGAAGACGACCTATGAAGTAGGCTAACATTCTCCACTCCGCCACGAAGACGACCTAGAAGTAGGCTAACATTCCTCCACCCCCACCATGAAGATATCCATGAAGTAGGCTAACATTCCTCCACCCGCAACGAAGCGACCTATTGAAGTAGGCTAACATTCCTCCACCCCGCCACGAAGACGACCTATGAAGTAGGCTAACATTCCTCCACCCCGCCACGAAGACGACCTATGAAGTAGGCTAACATTCCTCCACCCCACCATGAAGATATCCCATGAAGTAGGCTAACATTCCTCCACCCCGCCACGAAGACGACCTATGAAGTAGGCTAACATTCCTCCACCCCACCATGAAGATATCCCATGAAGTAGGCTAACATTCCTCCACCCCGCCATGAAGATATCCCATGAAGTAGGCTAACATTCCTCCACCCCGCCACGAAGAATCCATGAAGTAGGCTAACATTCCTCCACCCCCCACGAAGATATCCCATGAAGTAGGCTAACATTCCCCCCCGCCACGAAGAACCATGAAGTAGGCTAACATTCCTCCACCCCCCATGAAGAATCCCATGAAGTAGGCTAACATTCCCCACCCGCCACGAAGACACCTATGAAGTAGGCTAACATTCCTCCACCCCACCATGAAGATATCCCATGAAGTAGGCTAACATTCCTCCACCCCGCCACGAAGACGACCTATGAAGTAGGCTAACATTCCTCCACCCCACCACGAAGATATCCCATGAAGTAGGCTAACATTCCTCCACCCCGCCACGAAGACGACCTATGAAGTAGGCTAACATTCCCCACCCCGCCACGAAGAACCTATGAAGTAGGCTAACATTCCTCCACCCCGCCACGAAATATCCCATGAAGTAGGCTAACATTCCTCCACCCCCCACGAAAACCATGAAGTAGGCTAACATTCCTCCACCCCACCATGAAGATATCCCATGAAGTAGGCTAACATTCCTCCACCCCACCATGAAGATATCCCATGAAGTAGGCTAACATTCCTCCACCCCACCATGAAGATATCCCATGAAGTAGGCTAACATTCCTCCACCCCGCCACGAAGATATCCCATGAAGTAGGCTAACTTCCTCCACCCCGCCAAAACCATGAAGTAGGCTAACATTCCTCCACCCCACCAGAAGATATCCCATGAAGTAGGCAACATTCCTCCACCCCGCCACGAAGACACCGAAGTAGGCTAACATTCCTCCACCCACCAGAAGATATCCCATGAAGTAGGCTAACATTCTCCACCCGCCACGAAGAGACCATGAAGTAGGCTAACATTCTCCACCCCGCCACGAAGAACCCATGAAGGCAAATTCCTCCCCCCCCACAAGAACCTAAAGGCTAATCCCCACCCCCCAAAGACACCAAAGGTAACTTCCTCCAACCCCCCAAAAACCCATAAGTAGGCTAAAATTCCTCCACCCGCCACAAAACCTAAATAGGCTAACTCCTCCACCCGCCAAAACACCTAAAAGGCTAACTTCCCCAGCCAAAGACACCAAAAGGCAACATTCCTCCAACCGCCAAGAACCCCAAAGGCAACCCCCCCAACCAAATACCCCAACATTCCCACCCCCAAAGCAAAATATCAACCCCCCACCCCAAAAGGGCCAAAGGGCTAACTTCCTCCACCCCCACGAAGACGCCTAAAAGGGGGAACATTCCCCCCCCCAAACCCAAAAAACCCTTCCCCACCCCCCACGAAGACCCATGAAGTAGGGTAAATTCCCCACCCCCGAAGACCATAATAGGCTAACATTCCCCACCCCACGAAGAACCCATGAAGTGGCAAATTCCCCCCCCCCACGAAGAACCATGAAGTAGGCTAAACCCCCCCCAAACCCCCCCGAAGACACCACACCCCCCCCCGGGAAAACCCATGAAGGGGAACATTTCCCCACCCCCACGAAGACACCATGAAGTAGGCAATTCCCCCCCCCCACGAAGCCCTATGAAGTAGGCAACATTCCCCCCCCACCCTGAAGATACCTAAAGGCTAATTCCCCACCCCGCCAAAGACCATGAAAGGCTAACACCCCACCCCCCAAAAACCATGAAGTAGGCAACATCCCCCCCCCCAGAAGAACCCATGAAGTAGGCTAACATTCCTCACCCCCCAGAAGAACCCAAATGGAACATTCCTCCCCCCCACGAAGAAACCCAAAAAAGGCAACTTCCCACCCCCCAAAGAACCCAGAAGTAGGCTAACTCCCCACCCCCCAGAACACCTAAAGGCAACCCCCCCAAAGAACCATGAAGGGTAACATTCCTCCACCCCACCAAAGATACCCATAAAGGCTAACATTTCCCCCCCCCACGAAGAGACCTAAAACCCTCCTCCCCCCCCAAAGAAATTCCAAACAAACCCCCCCGCCACGAAGACACCTTAAAGGCAACATTCCCCACCCCCAAACATAAAAGCAAATTCCTCCCCCCCACCAAACCATAAAGGAATTCCCCCCCACGAAGAGACCCAAAAGGCAACTTCCCCACCCCGCCACAAGACGACCTAATCAAACCTCCACACCCGCCACGAAGAGACCTAAAGGCAAATTCCCCCCCCACCATGAAGAACCCATGAAAGGAAATTCCTCCACCCGCCAAAGACCCAAAGGGGGAAAACTCCTCCCCCAGAAGATTCCCAAAAAAAATTCCTCCAACCCGCCACGAAAACCCCATGAAGAGGTAACTTCCACCCGCCAAAACCATGAAGGGCAAATTTCCCCCACCCCGCCACGAAGACCCATGAAGGGCAAATTTCCCCCACCCGCCACGAAACCCATGAAGGGTAAATTTCCCCCACCCCGGAAAACCCAAAAAGGCAAATTCCCCCCCCGCCACAAGAACATAATAGCAACACCTCCACCCCCCCCGAAAACCCTAAGTAGGCTAACATTCCTCCCCCCGCCACGAAATACCATGAAAGGCTAACATTCCCCACCCCCCAAAGAACCAAAGTAGGCAAACCCCCCCCCGAAGACGACCAATGAAAGGCTACATTCCTCCCCCCGCCACGAAGACACCTAAAGGGCAAACCTCCACCCCACGAAGACCCTTGAAAGCTAACCCCCACCCCCAAATACCTAAGAGGCCAAACCTCCCCCCCCAGAAACTAAAAGGAACTCCCACCGCCACGAAGCACTTTAAAAAAAAATTTTCCCCCCCACGAAGAACCTAAAGGGCTAATTCCCCCCCGCACGAAGAACCCTATGAAAGGCTAACATTCCCACCCCAGAAGAACCCCGAAGGGCAAACACCCCCAAGGGCCCCTAAAACCAAAATACCCCCAGAAGGACCCCAAAAGGGGGACATTCACCCAAAACCCCCCAAAGGCAAATTCCCCCCGCCAAGACCATTGCCGAAATACCCCAAAGGGAGGAAACTCCCAAAGGGGAAAATTTCCCTAAGGGAAACTCCTAAGCCCAAATCCCCAAGCCCAAAATCCTAAAGGGGAAAATACCACCCTAGAGACTCCCCACCCGCCAAATACCCCAGAGCAAATTTCCTAAAGGGGAAACCCAGGGCAAACCTCCAGCCAAAACCCCAAAAAGGGGGAACCTCCAAAGGGCAAACCCGCAACATTTCCTAAAGCAACACCCCAAAGGCAAATCCCCAAACCCCCCAAAATCCTAAAGCAAACCCCCCACCCCCGAAATTCCCCCCCCAAAAAAAATTCCCCAAAGGGACACCCACCCGGGAAATCCCAGAAGAACCCAAAAATTCCCCCCCCACAAGAACCCAAAGTAGGCAACATTCCTCCACCCCCCCCGAAGACCCAGAAGGGCTACATTCCCCACCCACGAAGCCCAAAGTAGGCAAATTCCCCCACCCCCACGAAGATTTCCCCTGAAGTAGGCTAACATTCCTCCACCCCGCCACGAAGATCCCATGAAGTAGGCTAACATTCCTCCACCCCGCCACGAAGATATCCCATGAAGTAGGCTAACATTCCTCCACCCCGCCACGAAGACGTCCCATGAAGTAGGCTAACATTCCTCCACCCGCCACGAAAAAGATATCCATGAAGTAGGCTAACATTCCTCCACCCCGCCACGAAGACGACCCATGAAGTAGGCTAACATTCCTCCACCCCGCCACGAAGACATCCCATGAAGTAGGCTAACATTCCTCCACCCCGCCACGAAGACATCCCATGAAGTAGGCTAACATTCCTCCACCCGCCACGAAGACATCCCATGAAGTAGGCTGAAATTCCTCCACCCGCCACGAAGACGATCCCATGAAGTAGGCTAACATTCCTCCACCCCGCCACGAAGATATCCCATGAAGTAGGCTAACATTCCTCCACCCCGCCACGAAGATATCCCATGAAGTAGGCTAACATTCCTCCACCCAACACGAAGATATCCTATGAAGTAGGCTAACATTCCTCCATCCCGCCATGAAGATATCCCATGAAGTAGGCTAACATTCCTCCACCCCGCCACGAAGACGACCTATGAAGTAGGCTAACATTCCTCCACCCCGCCACGAAGATGTCCCATGAAGTAGGCTAACATTCCTCCACCCCGTCACGAAGACGACCTATGAAGTAGGCTGAAATTACCCCACCCGCTACGAAGACGTCCCATGAAGTAGGATAACATTCCTCCACCCCACCACGAAGACGTCCCATGAAGTAGGCTGAAATTACCCCACCCGCTACGAAGACGTCCCATGAAGTAGGCTAACATTCCTCCACCCCGCCACGAAGACGTCCCATGAAGTAGGCTGAAATTACCCCCCCCGCCACGAAGACGTCCCATGAAGTAGGCTGAAATTACCCCACCCGCTACGAAGACGTCCCATGAAGTAGGCTAACATTCCTCCACCCCGCCACGAAGACGTCCCATGAAGTAGGCTAACATTCCTCCACCCCGCCACGAAGACGTCCCATGAAGTAGGCTAACATTCCTCCACCCCGCCACGAAGACGACCTATGAAGTAGGCTGAAATTACCCCACCCGCTACGAAGACGTCCCATGAAGTAGGCTAACATTCCTCCACCCTGCCACAAAGACGACCTATGAAGTAGGCTAACATTCCTCCACCCCGCCACGAAGATATCCCATGAAGTAGGCTAACATTCCTCCACCCCGCACGAAGACGTCCCATGAAGTAGGCTGAAATTACCCCACACGCTACGAAGACGTCCCATGAAGTAGGCTAACATTCCTCCACCCCGTCACGAAGACGTCCCATGAAGTAGGCTAACATTCCTCCACCCCGCCACGAAGACGTCCCATGAAGTAGGCTGAAATTACCCCACCCGCCACGAAGACGTCCTATGAAGTAGGCTAACATTCCTCCACCCCGCCACGAAGACGTCCATGAAGTAGGCTAAAATTCTCCACCGCCACGAAGAGTCATGAAGTAGGCTGAAATTACTCCACCCGCTACGAAGACGACCTATGAAGTAGGCTGAAATTTCCCCGCCAACAAGACGTCCCATGAAGTAGACTGAAATTTCCCCGCCATAAAGACGTACCATGAAGTAGGTTGAAATTTCCCCGCCACCAAGACGTCCCATGAAGTAGACTGAAATTCCCCAGCCACCAAGACGTCCCATGAAGTAGACTGAAATTCCCTCTCCTCTACTCTGTACAGACATGAAGGTAATGTAGTACACATCCGGGTCATCGTATCAAGAAAATCGCAGTCTCTGATGTCCTGTTTCCAGACAAGCTGGCGTTCTTAAAAGAAGCCATTCCGTCAAACCCTGACACGATGACAGACCTACAGACCAGGAAGGACAATCACAGGCCATCCAGTGAAGGTATTGGTAAATCTAGAGACTGTGCGAAGCTTGATAAACTAGGCAACAATAAACATTACGCATTGAGAACATTGGGAATATGTTATTGGATAGCATACAAGAGCTGAGTAAATATAACATACAGTGGTAAAATATGAATCGGTACAATTTTATCGGAACAGTCATAACATCTGATGGGAGATGCCTTGAGAGAATTAGAACAAGAATCGCCATGGCGAAAGTAGCCTTTAGCAAGATGAAAAACATTCTGACCAATAAAAAGATGTCAATTGAAACGAGAAAAAAGGTGTTGAGGGGATACATAGAGCCTGTTCTTTTGTATGGATGTGAAACTTGGACAATGAGCTGTCAAGCTGAAAGACATCTGATGGCTGCAGAAATGTGGTTTCTGAGGACAATGCAAAGAATACCATGGACAGACAGAAAAACCAATGGCCAAGTAATACAGGAGACAAATGAAAATCGTAAATTTATTAGAGAAATTAGACGTAGACAGTAACAATTTTTTGGACATGTTATGAGAAGAAATGAATTGGAGAACTTAGAGACAACTGGCAAGATCGAAGGGAACAGACCAAGAAGAAGACCGAGAGGAAAATACCTGGATGGCTTAGCCACATGGCATGGACGAGACAGGAACACTGAGCTGATCCACGACTCTGGTGATTGAGTGAAATGGTGAGTCATGACCGCCCATGCTTTCTGGCATGGCACATGATTGATTGATTGATTGATTGATAAAATATGAAACATGTCACATTAAAACATGTTATAATCTCTTAACTAATATGAAAATTTGTTAAATGGTAACAAAATCATTTCGTTGAATGCAGCAATGCAATAATTTATTAAATGAAACAGAAGAAGTTGTGACCAAATTTCCGCTAGAAACAAATTTCCACATCCGCTTTCACAATTCAGTTTCGTTTGCCTGTTTTCCAGGGAAATCTCTTGTACTGGCGTTGACATGTGATTATATTTGCTATTGCCCCTTATTTATTTGTGTGCAGTGTTTCGCAAGGAAAACCCACAACCATAAACAATTCACATCCCCGTTGGCGTGACTGGAACTGTAAGACCGAGAAGCTAGTTTCTGTGTTGTTTAGTCTATTTTAAGTCTGGAAAACCACAATCAGCTATCGGCCACTCCGTTTATTTATATGGTTTGTAAACTCTGTTCAATCGTTACGGTAATAATAATATTAATAATGACAATGACAACAACAATAATAATAATAATAACAATAATAATAATAATAATAATGATAATAATGATAATAATAATAATATAACTATATATATAATAATAATATAATAATATACTACTACTACTACTACTACTACTACTACTACTACTACTACTACTACTACTACTGCTGCTGTGCTGCTGCTGTTGTACTGCTGTTGCTGCTGCTACTACTATACTATACTACTACTACTACTACTCCTACTGCTGCTGCTGTGCTACTACTACTACTACTACTACTACTACTACTACTTACTACTACTACTATACTACTACTACTACTGCTACTGCTATACTACTACTACTGCCGCTGCTGCTGACTATACTAATACTACTACTACTACTACTACTGCTCTGCTTTACTACTACTATACTATACTATATTTACTTACTACTCAAATCCCTTCTTTGTGTTTTTATACTAAACCTACTAATACTACTATTATTTAAAATACACTACTACTATCTATACTACTCCTATACTACTACTACTATACTCCCGTTGTGTATACTACTATTTTGACTACAAACTATTCTCTTTTTACTACTACTACTACTACAAATACTACTATACTACTACTACTATACTACAAATTACCATTTATGTTTGTGAAGAAAATTTTCAAACTGGAAAACAAGTTATTAGGCGAGAAGAACTTAGTGCTAAGTGTAGCCTCATGTGTCATGAATCTGTTCCCATACCTCCATGGCCAACATCCATACAGCAGTCTCCAGATACTATCGTAGCGATTTGATCTGTTGTTCTTCACCAATATAAATTCACAGCATGACGTGTTGGGTGAACAGTTCCTTTTCTGTAAATGCAGTAAAGTTCCCTTTCTGCAATGAAAACAAACAAACAAACAAACAAACAGACTTTTAAGTCTTTTGTCCCCATGAAAATCCCCAGCATCCACATTACGAGGTTGAGCGACTTCGTATGTCAGAAACCAATGTTGCCATGACTAGATTTGGAGCCGCCACTGTGGTTTAGGGAACAGTGAAACTCCTATTCACAAGATCCCGACACACCGATTCCAGGTTTCGAAATCAGCCGTGGGTGATTTGGAAACAGATCTCTTTGATGGTATGAGGCGATGATCGTTCAGAAAGCAATGGGAAACTGTGCTAAAATTGCTTCATTTATCAAACTTCAGGTAAATGCTGGCGCTAATTGCAATGTCCTGTAAATGACATGCAATACACTTTGTTTTTCTTGTTTCTTGATTTCAATGTTTGATATTCAGCATATCACATGGTACAATCACAGCTCCCATCACAAAATAAAGCCATTAAAGTTGTAATTAAAACAACTGAACAACGAAAGGGGTGACTGTCCTTGTATAGAGGTCACAATGATATGCGCAGCCATCTTGTCAATGATGAGCTGACGGGATTACGCGGGAATGGGTATCTTATTTGACCTTGTAAAGTGTCCAATTACAAAAGTCCTCACAGATCGCCATTAAAGACGGTTACCCTGTCAAATTACGGCGTTTCACTTTGTGCACTGGCAGCTCCCAGCCTGCTGTGGAGGTCAAGTCAATTATAGAAAATAAAGCGCCGCGTTTCTAGCTTCCGTTTTTGTATTCATTCATATTGATGTCTGCTGTCTTTGTATTCATTCCCATTGACGTCTGCTGTCTTTGTATTCATTCATTCATATTGACGTCTGTTGCCTTTTAATTTATTCAGATTGATGTCAACCATCTTTACATTCATTCATATTGATGTCAACCGTCTTTGCATTAATTCATATTGATGTCAACCATCTTTGCATTCATTCATATTGATGTCAGCCGTCTTTGCATGCAATCATAATGACGTCTGCCGTCGTTGTATGCAATCATAATGACGACTGCCGTCGTTGTAAGCAATCATAATTACGTCTGCTGTATTTTCATTGAATCACATTGACGTCTGCTGTCTTCGCATTCATTAATATTGACGTCAGAAGCTGAACAAAGATTAAGAAGAAGAAAGTGTCGCATTTCCAATATAAGTGACTGCAGTCCTACAGGCACAAATCTGTATGATGTACACAGCAGCATGGCATCATAACTTGAGTTGTGTTGCACTGTTTCCTCAAGCCTGACGCTCCGTATTCCGACTTCGACAAGCAAGTTTTCCTGTTTGCTATCCCTAGCCTTTGATTGGCCAGTCTACCTTTAAGGCAGCTGGTTTCTGTATCGCTGCGTCTAGTTCCTACCCCTTGACCTGTCCTACATGGGAAACTATACTAGTAGCTGCGCTACCGTCGGCATAGAACTTGGGGGTCATTGGAACAGGCAGGCCCCTCTAGTGCTTCAAGGAGGAGACACGGCAGAGGAGACACAGTAAAAAGAAACAGGGCCCCCCCAAAACACAAAAAAAAAATT
>JACEFZ010021851.1:0-12500 GCA_014155875.1 Cepaea nemoralis
TTTCCTCGCCCCATGACTGTACATTCTATCAGATTGTTGCTCGTTCATCTATTGGTGTTATCTTCCCACTTGTATCGTTGTCTACCTTTTGCTCGCTTGCCTTCAACCTTATCCTCTGGTATGGTTTCTATTAAATAAAGTATAGAAACTGTCATATATTTTTGAAGGGAGTGGGAAATCACTTTGGTGCATGCCCCATTTCTAATCAAAGAAGTTGGGCCCCATCCTCTTCTGTCTTCAATAACCCCAGAATATGACCCTCGAGTTATCTGCAGGCCTCGTCTTATTTAATTTTGTCTAGGAGATATAGATTATGGCCCTGGTGAGAATAAAATATACTAACTGGGAATCTGCCCCTTCTCCAAGGATTCTTTTAGCTCTTGGGCCCCCCTTTTGTTTATCAAATCTGAGGAAAGTCTGGAGAATTCTCTCAGCCTGATTTATATTAAGAAAGCATGGATGTTGAGCAGTTGATAGACCTTGAGTCTTTCCTCTCCCCATTCAGTAATTCATCATAAGTTAAATTGTTTTTAAACAATTAAACACATCAACAAGTTTCAATAGATCTTGACAACAGGTGTACACACATAAGATAGAGAATCACAGATAGGTTGAACCAATAATCAACATAAGATCAGTGACAGTTAATTATTTATTGAATGGGCCTGTGTCTTCTGGCCTGTCATGTACATTTCTATTGTGGTGTACACAAGATAAATTAGAAACATGCATATAGGACCAATATTACAAACCATCAATAAAGAAGCATCAATATACATGATGTCAACAAGTGTGAAAACATGGTAAACAATTGAATGTTGTACATGTTAAGTGTGGTGATAGTGAAATCAACATTTATGTATCAGTTCCTGAAACTGAGTGTTGTGTGTTCCTAAAAGAAAGGTACCCTTGTGATGGGAGATTTGTATAAGCCTGGGTCCATTGACCGATGGATCCACTCCAGTTCTGCCCATGACCAAGTCTTCTTCCATCTCAAGTGTGGGTCATCTCTTTCTCTCTCTGGGATCTGGTTTGGTTGGGAGGTGGGTTGCCAGCTGGTTGGTTGTGGGTTGCCAACTGGGTTTCACTGTGTAAGATTCACATAAACATATACAATCTTCCCAATACAATATTCTAAAAGTAGGTCGGAAAAAAACCTAAATTCCTGAAGTAGGAACTAGTTCTCCCCCCTCCCTATCTTCTTTTCTCTAATCTAGTGTTGGGTTAACTTGGGGTGGTCAGAGTTTATCACACTGTGTACGCCTTGTCTCAGTTGGTTCCTGCTGTATGTAAGTTCTCATTGGACCTGGGTCAGTGAGACATGTACAGTAAGACAGTGACAAGATTGAGAAGGTGTCAAGATGCATGTAAATAAATGACACACATTTATAACATTTCTATCACTCAATTGGGTTTGTAGTGTGTATAAATGATTCTCTGTGTTTTCCCAATCAACCAACTTCTTCTTCTTCTTCTTCTTCTTTGTATAATAACTCCTCTCCCATTATCTGTTGTTGTTGTGGTGTTGAGTGTTGAGTTGTGTGTGGTTGTGTTTGTTAAGTTGTGTTGAGTAATGAGTTAAGTACACTTCTGATGGTGGAGTTCCGCGAAGCACAACTTTTCTGATGTAATGCAGTTCATAAGTGCCCTTATCTAATTAAATTGTGACACAAATATAAATATTTATTCCATCAAACCCTATTTATTCAATAGATGAAGCAGAAAGGAAAGATTGATTTCTCTTTCAGCTTTCTAGTTTGTAAATAGGCATAGATAAGTCTGTTTTAGAACAAGGCACTTGTTCTATTACGTACACGAACTGTCATTTTATCTGTAGATAGGGATAGCATTTTTAACAGTGTTTCTGCTGAAATGCACAAGATTGCTTTAGAATCATCACTTCGTACAGTTGTCTAGAATAGAATGTAGTATTATTATGCACTTCTTAAAGTTAATAATTATCTTTAAGAATATCAGAGATTGCAGTATTCGAAAAGAGTATTAGATTGTCAGTTTGCCCGGGAATCGGCTTTGCTGGTCAGAATGGAACAGTCAAACATTTTTCACTTCAGAGGTTTTAATTTATAATAATATATTTCAAT
The DNA here is from genome assembly GCA_014155875.1 of Cepaea nemoralis. Lineage (NCBI taxonomy): Eukaryota > Metazoa > Mollusca > Gastropoda > Stylommatophora > Helicidae > Cepaea > Cepaea nemoralis. Next base: position 2,103 of record JACEFZ010021851.1, read on the forward strand.
TGACATTACAAACACTGGATACCATTCCTGGGCCTTTAATACATCTGGTCATCAGTTCAATCTAAGGACTAACAAACTTACCTGGGATCCAGACATTCTGCCGTCCTTATTTGAAAATTTGGTCACACTATCTTTCACGTCTGTTCATCAGGCATGTTTTAGGAAGACTGCGCGATTAACATATTCTACGCGGGTTTTCAAATTGAGGCGGTGTCACATGTCTGTTTTGTCCAATGGTCTCCTGAGCTTTGGCTGATGAAATGTTTTCTTAGAATTGACGTCATCTTCTGTCAATTGTTCAAGTTTCAGTTTGCTCCTGTAGTCAATTGTTATATATTTTCTCTTCTTCTTGGCTTGAATTCTTGTCAACTGAATAATGGTGGTTAGCAATTATGCCACAGAAACCATAAAATGTTATAAAACTCTAAAAAAAATATTAAGACTTTTTGTGGTTTCCATACTTTATTTAAAAGTGTAGTATCTTATTTATAAGTATATGTGATACATGCAGGGTGGGCAAAACAAAAAAAAAGTGAGAATATCTTGTAGGATACTAGTTATTAAAAAATATAATTCAATTAATTATATTGTTTTCATGTAATTTTATTTGCCAAGTATTTAACTAATCAGAAATCATGTTCAATGTGTCCTCCTTGCTTCTCAACGAGTTTTTCTAAGGGTCGACGCCACTCGTTTATACTCTGTCAATAAAGCGCTGCCACAGATTTCTCCATTCTTTAGGTATTGCCAACTTGAGCTGCTTAACTGTGGTAAATTTTCGCCGAAGGTAGACTTTTTCTTGCAAAGCACCCCATATGGCATAATCTATTGGTTCTCTCCCCCAGCTTTGTTTCGAACGCGGTGGCGGGATTATGAACTGTGTCCGCTCGCCACAGAGTCGGCACCATATAATCTCCTGTAAAACAGCATTTGGGATGTTTCTAGCAAGCAGAGGGGGACAGTATGAAAGCCAGATATTCCATCTGAAATTAAAATGAAAGTAACATTAAGGACACATTTCTAGTCATGAGTGGTAATGAGTATATGTTTCCTCCGTACAGATAACAATGTTTTGTCTCCGTTCAAAAGTCGATAAAGTTGCTTATTATACTTGGGTTTTTATGTTATTTCTCTTCAGCATTCATCTCATCTAATCTCATTTTGTTTCTCTTGTACCTTGCGGCAACAAGATGAAGCATAAACAGCGGGGAAATGCCCGTTTATGGGCGTTGCTATTACCCCCATTTAATTCCTAATTTCTTCATTTATGATTTTCTCGCTTCTCAATACACTGGGTATTCTTCTCAGGGACCTCATTTCCGTTGGTGTAATTTTTCTTTTCTCTTTGTCATTGTCTAGGTTTGGCGTTGGTGAGCATATAGCTGGTAGGAAGATTGTGATGCAAAGTGCTTTTCTAGTTATCTAGTGATACATATTTGTTTCTTTAGTATTGGTGTCATTTTTCCAATTAGTTGGTTTGCTTTATTGCATCTTTTTTCGATCTCGTCTTTTCCGCACTGGACTTTCAAATTTCGGTTCCCTAGATATGTTTCCTTTGTCGTATGTGTTGTTCTCTGGTTGATGTTGGTTCTTTCTTTTACTTGAAGCGTTTCCTTCCTCTTATTTATGTCTGGCTTATTTAGATGGCTTCGTCTTTAAGGGTGTTTCTCCGTTCCATGATTTTTCTGTTTGCGTCGCCGGTGTCTCGTTTCAGATTTTTAGTCATGACAAGGACCAGACCGTAAAAGGTTTCATCATCCTTTTCAGACCCGCCTACTTCAGACCGTGTCTTTCTACCTTTGACACGTTTTTTTGTTTGTTTTGTTTTGTTTTGGTGTCTGCTTTTATTGTTCTTTCTGATGTGGAACCGTTATCTCTCATATCACGCCGTGTCGTTTTCATCGCCATTCGAACTTTCAGGTTTATATAGGTGTTGGGAATATTGTACCAACCCCATGCTTTAGACCAATCGGGAAGCCTTGGGTGATATGGTCAATGTCACGTCGGGAAGCCTTGGGTGATATGGCCAAATGTCACGTCGGGAAGCCTTGGGTAATATAATCAATGTCACGTCGGGAAGCCTTGGGTGATATGGTCAATGTCACGCCGGGAAGCCTTGGGTGATATGGTCAATGTCACGTCGGGACTCCTGTGGTAATATGGTCAATGTCACGTCGGGAAGCCTTGGTTAATATGGTCAATGTCAAGTCGGGACTCCTTGGGTGATGTGGTCAATGTCAAGTCGGCCGCAATTACTTCCCAAATAATTTCTCGGCACCCATTGTGTGATAGTTCAATCCGAAAGCCCGGCTCAATTTAAAAACAAAATCCACTTCGATTGGCGTTTCGAACACAAGAAGCGATCTAGCGAATGCGTTACCACAGTACCTAGTCGTACGTTACATTAATATATGTCAGAGTCTCACATGGAGTCGGTAGAAACATAAAGATAGAAGGGAATTAGAGAAGGGGCATAACCCCAATACAAGGGAGACACATTCGAATGCTCGAACAATCCAGAGCCTTCGAGAAGCATAGGTCAGTTCGCCTACAGCTCCGTGGACACGCTGACCGCGTGCCAGGACCTGTTCCACGAGAAGCTCAAGGAGAGTTACAGCCCGTGTCCGATCGAGACACGTTGAAGGGCAGACACGGACTGGACATCGAAGAAGCACAGGGTTTACCTTAAGGGGGACTTGATAGCTTAAACCCCAAGTGTATTTAGGGGTCTTATGCATACGTTAGATAGCTGATAGAGTTGTTGTATTGATCATGTATTAATTGGTTTATTGTAAACTCCTGTGATATGCAATTCGAGGGTTGTTGGCTGCGAAAACCTTTCTTCGCCAGCTTAATGTAACATAATATAAATAAATGATGTTCGATTGTATCTGAACGGAGTTTGTTGCCTGTATGAGCCCGGGTTTCATTCCCCTAGGTATCCAGGACTGTGACATATATCACAAGCCAAGTCGCACCTAATGATCTAATGACAATGAAAATTTGGTTTCTGTGAAAATTGTAAAGAATACTATGGACAGACAGATAACCCAATGAGCAAGCCATACAAGAGGCAACTGAAAGCCACAAACTGATTAGAGAAATTATACGTAGACAGTAAATATTATTTGGGCATGTTAGGAGAAGAAATAAACTAGAAAACTTCGTGACAATTGGGAAGATTGGTGGTAAAAGAACAAAGGGCAGGCAGAAAAGTAAATATCTGGATGGCTGGACCACACGGCATGGTCTGGATAAGAAGTTAGAGCTGATCCACGACTTTGGAAATCGTGTATGATGGCGAAACATGACCGCCCACGCATACCGGCATGGCACATGATGATGGCAAAAGTCCCACCTTTTAACACTGCTAGCAAGTATCAGTAATGAGATGCCGGTGGGATATATTAAGCTGGGCAATTAGTTGTGCAATGTCACTGCCTCACATGTCATGTTCATTGAACACGGCCGGACCGTTTTAATTTGTGTGACGTCATTAGATTAATAACTGATCAGGTTGTATAACCTTGCGCGTCTCCTCCTCTTCTTCCTCCTCCTCCTCCTCCTCCTCCTCCTTCTTCTTCTTCTTCTTCTTCTTCTTCTTCTTCTTCTTCTTCTTCTTCTTCTTCTTCTTCTTCTTCTTCTTCTTCTTCTTCTTCTTCTTCTTCTTCTTCTTCTTCTTCTTCTTCTTCTGTTGCTATTGCTCCTCCACCCCTCCCATTGGAGTATACATCCTCAGCCAACTCATTTCAAGTCCCTTGTAGATCATGAATTGTTGGAATGTGCAACTAATGTTTTCTACGAACTAAAGTCGCTTAAAAGTCTACATTGACTTCATTGCACCGGGCTGTATCCCATATGGCTCGGTCTCTTTCCGCAGAGCGGAAAGCGTCGCACAAAGCACGACCTCCGTAGCTCTAGCGACTACCCACAGGAGTCTCCGAAATATTTAACTCGTGAACCGAACGACGCAGCCCGGAATCGAACCCACAACCTTCGGAACCCGAGTTAAACGGCTTGACCACTTTGCCACGACGAAAAAGGTAGTTAATCTGAAACCAACCTTCCTTAATGGCCCCTGGCAACATGCATGATATTTTACAGTGTTGTTGCTCTCTGCCACCTTTCTGGGTTTCGGTAACATATTGGCGGTTTCATGACTAGTAAGTTCTTTTGAACGTCTCTTTACATATTCTTATATATAAATAAGGATCGTATGTCTGTCTGTATCTATGTATCTATGTATGTCCTTTGTGCGCTCGCGAACGGCCCATCCGATTGAGATGAAATTTTCTACACGCCTTCCTTTAATTCCAGAGCTGTCAACTGTGATATTTTTTTAGTGTGAAATCGCCTGCTTACTCAGTATTATTTCATTTTTCATTTTTCATTATAATTGTATATATTTCAGGGGACCTAACTCCGTAAAAGTTATTTCAAGGGGCATAACTTTTCTGTATAACTTATAGTCATATTGTGGCATCGTTTTCGAAGATTTATAAACTCTGTGTCCATAGTTATGTACCGTCATATGAGTTATAATAAATAATGATACAAACTGTAAGGCATTTTTAAAGTTTTCATAAAAATAATGCACAATGCATAACATTGTACTCATCTTTATTTGCTTAAGAAGTTACTGTAGTCATGCAGGTGATTAGCAAGCGTTTTCATTAAAAATAATGGATGGTGTGTGGAAGGACATTCTTTTAAGTTACTTTTTTTGTTGTATGAATTTAATGAGAACTTATATGACTACTTATGTGAATTAAATGAGATGCTCCCCACCAGGGACTGGGCGAAGCCGGACAGGGTCAGGCAGACAAATAGACAGACAGACAGACAGACAGACAGACATACAGACAGACAGACAGATAGACGGGAACGGGAACTTATATGACTACTTATATGAATTAAATGAGGTGCTCCACACCAGGAGCTGGGCAATGCCGGGCCGGGTCAGACAGACAGACAGACAGACAGACAGACAGACAGACAAACAGACAGACAGACAGACAGACAGACAGACAGTCGGTAACGGGAACGAGAACTTATATGACTACTTATATGAATTAAATGAGATGCTCCCCACCAGTGACTGGGCGAAGCCGGGCAGGGTCAGCTAGTCTTATATATAAATTAGGATCTCCGTCTATCTGTATGTCTGTATGTATGTATGTATGTCCTTTATTTGTTCGCGAACGGCCCATCCGATTGAGATGAAATTTTCTACACGCCTTCCTTTCATTCCAGCGCTGCCAACTGTCGTACTTTTTTTTCTTCTTCCTCCTCCTCCCTCCTCCCATTCCCAAAATACGTACGTAAATATATGATGATGATGATGAAAGAATCCCCGAACCAAAACGCTAGGGAAAGGGAAGAAAATGACGTGACTACACAGAATCGTCACACGGCAATCATCATCATCATCAAGTGCCGTGCCGGCTGGCGTAGGCGTTCAACTCTGCTGCTGATATATATGCCTCCATGCCACGGCAATATCAATAACAATTCATCTTTTATGTGCAAGGAAGTTATCTACAGTCGTGTAGAAGGGAAGAACAATCAATGGAAGGACCGAAATCACAGAACCTAGACGAGTATGAATTCGGAATGGCGAACTCCCTCCTCCTCTCTTCTCCTCCTGCCTCTACCTCCTCCCCTCCTCCTGCCTCTACCTCCTCCCTCCACCCTCCTCCTCTTCCTCCTCCCTCTACCTCCTCCCCCTCCTCCCTCTCCCTCCTCCTTCTCCCTCTTCCTTCTCCCTCTTCCTCTCCCCTCCTCCTCCATCCTCCTCCCTCCTACTCCCTCCGCCTCCTCCTCCCTCTACCTCCTCCCTCCACGCTCCTCCTCTTCCTCCTCCCTCTACCTTCTCCACCTCCTCCCTCTCCCTCCTTCTTCTCCCCCTCCCTTCTCCCTCCTCCTCCCTCTTCTCCTCCCTTCTCCTTATCCCTCCTACTCCCTTCTCCTCCTCCTCTCTCCTCCTCCCTCCTCTCTCCTCCTCCCTCCTCCCTTTTCTTCCCTTTTCCTCCCTCTACCTCCTCCCTCTACCTCCTCCCTCCTCCTCCCTCCTCCTCCTCCCTCAACATCCATCTTCCTCCTCCTCCCTCCTCATCATTCCTCCTCCTCCTCCTCCTCCTCCCCCTCCTCCTTCTTCCTCTTACTCCCTCCTCCTTCTCCCTCCAACTCCTCCCTCCTCCTCCTCTCTCCTCCTCCTCCCTCCTCCTCCCTCTCCCTCCTCCCTCCTCCTCCTCCCACACCTGCGTTCTCCTCCTCCCTCCTCCTCCTTCTCCCTCCTCCTCCCCCTCCCTCCTCCCCTCCTCCCTCTTCCTCCTCCTCCTTCTCCTCCTTCACCTTCCTCCCTCCTCCTCCTTCACCCTCCTCCCTCCTCCTCCCTCCTCCTCCTCCCTCCTCCTCCCTCTTTCTCCTCCTCCTCCCTCCTCCTCCCTCCTCCTTCTCCCCTTCCCCCCTCCTTCTCTTAATCCCTCCTCCTCCCTCCTCCTCCCTCCTATTCCTCCCTACTCCTCCTCCTCCCTCCTCCTCCTCTCTCCGCCTATCTCTTCCTCCCTCCTCCTCATCCCTCCTCCACTCTCTTCCTCCTCCCTCCTCCTCCCTCTTCCTCCTCCTCCTCCTCCCTCCTCCTACCTCCTCGCCCTCCTCTTCCTTCCTCCTTCGCCCTCCTCCTCCCTTCTCCTCCCTTCTCCTCCTCCCCCTCCTACCCCTCCCTCCTCCCCCTCCTCCCTTCTCCTCCCTCCTCCTTCTTCCTCCCTCCTCCTCCCCCTCCTCCTTCCTCCTCCTCCCTCTCCTCCTCATCCCTCCTCCTCCATTCTCCTCCTCCCTCCTCCTCCTCTTCTACCTCCTCCTTCCTCCTCGCTTCACATTCCTCCTCCTCCCTCTTCCTCCTCCTCCTCCTCCTCCTCCCTCCTCCTCCTCTCTCCTCCTCCTCTCTCCTCCTCCCTCCACCTCCCTCTACCTCCTCCCTTCACATTCCTCCTCCCTTCACATTCCTCCTCCTCTCTCTTCCTTCTCATCCCCCTCATCCTCTTCCCTCCTCCTTCTCTCCCTCTTCCTCCTCTCTCTTCCTCCCTCTTCCATCTCCCTCCGCCTCCTCCCTCCTCCCCACTCTCTCCTCCCTCCTCCCTTTCCCTCCTCCTCCCTCTCCTCCTCCTCCCTCCTCCTCCTGCGTTCTCCTCATCCCTCCTTCTCCCTCCTCCTCCCTCTTCCTCCTCCCTCCTCCTTCTCCTCCCTCCTCCCTCCTCCTTCTCCCTCTTCCTCCTCCCTCTTCCTCCCTCTTCCTGCTCCCTCCGCCTCCTCCCTCCTCCTACTCTCTCCTCCTCCTCCCTCCTCCTCCTCCCTCTCCTCCTCCTCCTCCCTCCTCCTCCTGCATTCTCCTCCTCCCTCCTTCTCCCTCTTCCTCCTCCCTCCTCCTCCCCCTCCTCCTCCACCCTACTCCTCCCTCCTCTTCCTAATCCTCCTCCTCCCTCCTATTCCTCCCTATTCCTCCTGTCTCCTGTCTCCTCCTCCCTCCTCCTCCCTCCTCTTCCCTCCTCCACCTCCCTCTTCCTCCTCCCTCCTCCATTTACCCAAGACAGACAGACAGATAGTCGGGAACGGGATCTTATATGACTACTTATATGATTTAAATGAGATGCTCTCCACCATGGGCTGGGCCGGGTCAGACAGACAAACAGACAGATAGATGGACAGACAGACAGACAGACAGTCGGGAACGGGAACTTATATGACTACTTATATGAATTAAATGAGATGCTCCCCACCAGGAGTTGGGCGATGCCGGGCCGAGTCAGACAGACAGACAGATAGATAGTCGGGAACGGGAACTTATATGACTACTTATATGAATTAAATGAGATGCTCCCCATCAGGGTCTGGGCGAAGCCGGGCCGGGTCAGACAGACAGACATACAGATAGACAGACAGACAGACAGATTGTCGGTAACGGGAACGAGAACTTATATGACTACTTATATGAATTAAATGAGATGCTCCCCACCAGGGTCTGGGCGAAGCCGGGCCGGGTCAGCTAGTTATATATAACCAATGTACCGATGTGGATTAGTGGTTAGTGGGCTTGTCTGACAGGACTGTGGCTAGTGGGCTTGTCTGTCAGAACAGTGGCGAGTGGATTTGTATGTTAGAACAGTGGCTAGTGTGCTTGTCTGTCAGGACAGTGGCTAGTGGGCTTGTCTGTCAGGACAGTGGCTAGTGGGCTTGTCTGTCAGGACAGTGGCTAGTGGGCTTGTCTGTCAGGACAGTGGCTAGTAGGCTTGTCTGTCAGGACAGTGGCTATTGGGCTTGTCTCTCAGGACAGTGGCTAGTGGGCTTGTCTGTCAGGACCGTCGTCCAGGTTCAATCCCCAGCAAAAGCAGGATCGATTTTTCTCCGGCCTGTAGAACTCTGGGATCGACCCAGTCTCATAAAGATGGATACCAAATAATTGCCACTATTTTCAGGGAAATAAAGGCGACGAAGAAGAAAACTATCCCACCCACCTCTTATGTCGTGGCCGAGAATATGTCAAGGCCGAACACCGCACGCCCCAGCAGCCGTATGTCTGTGAGACCACCCTGTCATATAGGAGATCCAGTATAACGGTCCCATGTGTTTGTGTGATTGATATTTGACATATAAGTACACACCTCTCATACATGCCTTATGGCGTGATGGACATACGGTGCTAGACCTATACTTGTATAACTAGTCGGCACTCCAGAGGTTTGTGGTCAATAATCAAACCCACAACACTCACTTCTCTATCCATTTCCTGGAATCCATAGCAGGCTGTGTCGACGTGTTAGTCCAGTACAATTGTACAAACCTCGCAAAGATACAAATTCGAACCCATGGTGACAGCGTAGGCAAGCGAGGGTCTAGCCACTACGCAATCGTGGCTCTCTATTTGGCCAATGATTTGTCAATGTACGAGTAAAAAAGTGTTGAAATGCTACATAGAACTTGTACTTTTGTATGGAGGTGAAGCATGGACAATGAGTAGACAGGCTGAAACACATTCAATGGTTGTGTCAATGCGGTTTCCGAGGATGATGCAAAGAATATCATGGACAGACAGAATAACCAATGAGAAAGTGTTACACGAAGAAACTGAAAACCATAAACTTATTAGAGAAATTAGAACGTAGACAGTGACAATTCATAGGACACGTTACGAGAAGAAATAAATCGGAGAACTTTGTCACAACAGGCAAGACTGAAGGGAAATGAACAATCGGAACGCAGAGAAGTAAATACCTGGATGGTTTGGCCACGTGGCATGGTCGAGACAGAACACGGAGCTGAACTACGACTCTGGTGATCTTGTGAAAAGGCGAAATATGACCACCTACGCGTATTGCATGACACATTATGATAATTATGAGAGCTAAAGTGTTAGTCATGTGAATGGGTTCACATTTCTGTTAATATGTTCTTTAGTTATACTTCAGGTTGATCACAGACTTGGCTCATGATAGCTTCATTTTCATTATCATCATGTGCTATGCCGATAAGCGTGGGCGGTCAAGTTTCGCCGTCTCACACCATCACCAGAGGTGTGGATCAGCGCTATGTTTCTGTCTCGATCATGCCACGTGGCCAAGTCACCTTAATTTTTACCTTTCTGTTTTCCACTTGTTATTTGCCCCATCAACCTGGCCAGTTGTCATCAAGTTCTCCAGTTTATTTATTCTCACATTGTACCCAAAATATCTTCACTGTGGCTCCATATTAACAGTGAAGAGAGGAAGAGGAAGGCTAAAGAGAAGATGTGTGGAGGATGTGGCAGATGATCTCCAGATGAATGTTTCGGACATCTTGCTTATGATCGAGAGGTTTTCCGGAAGGTTCTTATGGGAGCGAGGTTCTGCAAAGGACATGCTACTGAATGTATCCTAGTGTGTTTGTAGTGATACATTATGAGAACGCTAGGAGTCCTCCTGGTCACAGAGAAGATCACAGTGCAAAATGCTACAGGAGGTCACTTCACACAGATAGATGTTTCCCACATCAGGGCATTATAGCCGACAATTTTTTGGCCATGTTAAAAAAATAAATCGAGGGTCAGGAGAACGGCGCAACAACAAGCGCTACTGGTAATTTTAGAGACCTGTCGACAGAGAGAAAACTTAGTGGACAGGTTGTAGATATCAGAAACATGGCTTATTGGTGAATCGGACATGTGCATTCAGATGCACATAAGGACTGGCACCGCAGACAGCAAGTTACATACTTCAAGACTGCCATAAATATGACATATCAAGGCAAACCTTCTACCCTAGGGAAACAACAGTAGAAGATAGACTGAGCGAGCTAACAAAAAGTCAGTGACGTCTGCATGAGAGACAGCACTGCAGATTTACATACATTTCAAGCAGAAGGGAG
>JACEFZ010021851.1:15000-21719 GCA_014155875.1 Cepaea nemoralis
GGCTTGGACCAACACCCAGGAAGTCATACAAGCTAAACAACCGCTTGCATATTACAGAAAGAGCTGCATGTGTGCATGTATTGACAAACAACTTAGAAACATCATGTGGCTTTCATAAGTGCGGCGTTGTAGAAATAAATCGTTTTTCTTCAGCGTTTAGATATAGCTACTACCATTTTGTAACTGTTCATCGAAAGTGAATGACTTATTCAGTAATTGCTTCATTGTGTTTGGGAAAGCAGTTTGAAATTGTTGTGGATTTGTGAAGGTTCTTTGCTGTACTGTGAAGCGGGACTGTTGTATATTTGTTTCTGTCATAGTGTGAGGCATCGATTCTTACAAGTCGCACCTTGCCACAGGTCAAAACTACTGATACAAACAAAATCAGGTAAGACACAATGTCGTGTTTTGTTACAAAGCAGATGTTTCTTTAAGTTAAGGACTGCATTTTAGCATGAGAATTACTATAACATAGCAATAACATAACACCATAGTTATTGATCTTGTGCTAAACACCGCTGTACAGGAATATTGCCTGCCTCCAAACCCAAACCACTGAATTACCCATTGGTGATTTATTTTATATACTCTTCTTCGCAATGTCCCCTATGTCTCTTCCCCCTCCCTCTTACATCGATGCAATTCAGTAGAGAGGAACGTCTGGCATGGATTTGAATAATATACCTTAAATAAGGGTCAACATGGCCGAATGAACGCTCGTTTTAAACATCCGGTGTCCTGACGCCAAGATAGCGGGTTCAACCCTTGCACAGGTTAGTTTGTCTAGAATGTTGACTTCTCGTCCTGGACTTGAGGACGAAAGTTTATAATTACTTCAAAAGTCGAGGTGGGTTCGTCCTGATGGCGAGGGACACTGGTAATAGGGATAGCTAATCCACACACAAACGTCAGTCCAATGCACTAGGAGGAGTAGTAACACGTGTATCGACTAGGCTTGAGTACAAAGCGAGCGAAAGGGAAACAAATGAAGAAAAAGGGGAAAAAAAACTTAACTAACAAGCAAAATGGTTGAAATATGTTTGATTGAAGTCAAGCGTATCATATGCACATAATTGATATTTTTCATGATTAATTGATGTTTCAACTTGCTACTGTAAAACTACACTATATATATATATATATATATATATATATATATATATATATATATATATATATATATATATATATATAATATATATATATATATATATATATATATATATAATATATATATATATATATATATATATATATATATATATATATATATATATATATATATATATATAAATACAATGTATGTCCGTATGTATGTTATTTATGCGTTCGCGAACGGTCCATCCGATTGAGATGCAATTTTCTACACGTATTCTTCTCATTCCCGTGCTGCCAACTGGCATAGTTTGTTAATTTACAAACAGTTATTTACGTAATAAAATTTAATTTTTTAATTACATTATAATTTATATATAGCAAGGGGACTTAACTTAAGAAAAGTTATATCAAGGGACATAACTGTTAGTAGCTTTGCTATATATGTAATTTAAATAATTATTGCATTCTGCTCAAAGCTTTATAAAATGTTTATCTAGAGTTATCTACAGGCATATGCGTTATGGTATATAATGGTAAAATCTTTACGGCATTTTCAAAGTTTTCATAAGAATAATGCATCTAGTTTAAGTATGTGAAAATTTTCTAACTCATCTTTTTATTTCTCTTCGACATCTAAACAGTCATCCCAGCATTTATTGGGTTTTCGTGATATCTTGATAAGTTTACGTTCAGTAGTTTCAGATTGCCCTATTTAGTTATTGGGATGAAGATTGTTGTGTTCTCTTCCAATCTGTTCGCCATATTTCCGGGAACGGGAGCTTATATGACTAATATGAATTAAATGAGACGCTCCACAACAGGGACTGGGCGAAGCCGGGCCGGGTCGTCTTTTTTGGGAACGGGAACGGGACCAGGGGCCGAATATGAATTAAATGAGACGCTCCCTATATATATATATATATATATATATATATATAAGAGCATGCATCTTTCCAATTGCAGCATACACCTGTAAAAACTGGACACTTACTAAACAAGCTGAATAGCGCATAAATGTCTTTGAATATAAATGTTACAGATGAGTTCTAAGAATATCTTGGATAAAGAAATGAACAAATGCATCCATACTTCAAGTGCTGAATATTGAAGAAGGTTGGCTGTTTAGACGATAAAACAAAGAAAATTGAAATATTTTGGTCACTTGAAAAGTCACGAAAGTGTTGACACAACAATAATGGGGGGGGGGGGGGGAGGATATGTGCATGGGAAGAGAGGAGGAGAAAGGTCAAAGAGAAGATGGACGCAGAAGGTGGCGGATGATCTACAGATGGGTGTATCGGACGTTGGATATCTTGCTTATGATCGAAGGTTTCTCCGGAAGGTTGTTATGGGAGTGAGATTCTGCAAAGGACATGCTACTGAATGAATGAATGAATGAATGCATGAATGAATGAATATATATATATAGTTGTGTGTGTGTGTGTGTGTGTGTGTGTGTGTGTGTGTGTGTGTGTGTGTTTCTGTCTGTCTGTCTGTCCTACCGCCCGCCCGTTCCCGAAATTGAACCGACAAACTTCGCAGCCCTAGGTAAGCAACTTAACTACTTCGCCACGAAGGCTTCCAACCTCATTCCTGTCACGAATGTTCGTTCAGTTTCTGTAATTTGGTTCACTCAAATCATGTGGGAATGTTCGTTCAGTTTCTGTTATTTGGTTCACTCAAATCATGTGGGAATGTTCGTTCAGTTTCTGTAATCTAGATCACTCAAATCATGTGGGAATGTTTGTTTAGATACTGTAATCTTGTTCACTCAAATCATGTGGGAATCTTCGTTCAGTTTCTGCAATCTGGTTCGCTCAAATTATGTGGGAATCTTCGTTCAGCTTCTGAAATCTGGTTCACCTAAATCATGTGTGATTGTTCGTTCAGTTTGTGATATCTGGTTCACTCAAATAATGTGAGATTTTTTCGTTTAATTTCTATAATCTGCCTTAATCCAGACATGTTGGAATGTTCGTTAAGTTTCGGTAATCTGCTTCACCCCAATCATGCTGGAATGTTCGTTCAGTTTCTAAACTCCGATTCACTCAAATCATGTGGGAATATTCGTTCAGTTTCTGTAATCTTCTTCGTACACAGGCTGCTCATGCTCAGTCATGTAGCCAACAATACCCATAATTATAATTATAATAAGCTGACGGTGACGACAAAGAAACGAAAGCAGAAGGGAACAATAAAAGAAAGTAAAACGAATACGAAAGGGAAATTGGAGGAGAAGATGTTCATATTAATCTATATACGTTCATATATATATATATATATATATATATATATATATATATATATATATATATATATATATATATATATATATATATATATTAGTTAGTTAGTTAGTTAGTCACGGTTCCAACTTCACAGCAACGGGTCGTCCCCATTATGCTCCGTTCCTGTGCCAGTGAATATCACATAAAACGCTCCCCACTGCCCAATGTGAAAAGTGGAAAAGACAGGAGTCTCGACAAACAACAGCCCGCACCGATACACTGTGCATAATGCTGCCGCCAGAATGTCAACACAATAGTCCCCCACGAAACATTTATTTTTATATATTTATATATATATTTATATATTCGCTATAAATGAATGTAAGAAAAAGAGTACTAAAATGCTATATAGAACCAGTTTTGCTGTATGGCAGCGAATCTTAGAATGTAAATGAACAAATTAAGAAGAAGTTAGAAGCAACAGAGATGTTTTTGAGACGAATGTTACGAATTCCTTGGACTGCCAGAGTAACTAACAACAGTTGCCTGAAAGAGGCTAATGAAACTAGAACACTATATACAACAATAATAAAGAGACAAACAGCTTTCTTTGGTCATGTGATGAGCAGAGAGGCATTGGAGAACATCGTGACAACTGGAAAGATCGAGGGGAAGAGAAACTGAGAAACCGAGATCTGTGGAGAGCCATGAACCGCCTACGCCAGCTGGCAGGGCACTTGATGATGATGATGATGTGATGATGATGATGATGATGATGATATATTATATATATATATATATATATATATATATATATATATATATATATATATATATATATATATATATATATATATATATATATTCGCTGGCTTTAAACATAGTGCATACACGTGCTACAACTCCTAGTATGCATAAAATTTGGTGGAACTGCGGTAAAGATGTGAAAGTTTAAACAATATATAATGACACAAAATAGTGCAGCTTTACATAACAGAGTTACGACACATACAGAACGTTGCGGCGGTTAGCCTTCATCAGCAAACAAACACATTCACAAACACAACATACAGTCAAGGAGACCTCCTGTGACTACATTAGAAGGTGATGACAGGACGAGAGGAACAAATGCATGGAAAAATGGAAGCAATGAAGAGAAAATGAGAATTGACAAAATGTTAATTGAAAAGAATGTTAGTCGAAGAAAATGTTTAATAGAAAAACACAGCCCTAACAACTCAAACACTGGGCGAGAGGCTCCTGAAGTGTACTGTGCAATAATCAACCATACTGACTATTTCATAGGGTACAGTACGAGGGAAACGTCGTACACGTAGACCGACGCGCCCCACACGCCTCATGTGGTATATCACAGGCACTTTTCCTCTCTCTATCTCTCTCTTTCTCGCTCTCCCCTCTCTCGCTCTCTCTCCTCCTCTCTCACTCCCTCTCTCTCGCTCTCTCTCGCTCTCTCTCTCCCTCTCTCACTCCCTCTCGCGCTCTCTCTCCCTCCCTTGATCTCTCTCTTGCCCTCCCCCTCTATTGCTCTCACCCTCCCTCACTCTCTCTCTCTCCCTCTCTCTCTCCCCCTCTCTCCCCCTCTCTCCCTCCCTCTCTCTCTCCCTCTCTCTCCCTCTCTCTCTTCCTCTCCCCCTCTCTCTCTCCCTTTCTCTCTATCTCTCTCCCTCTCTCTCTCTCTCCCTCTCCCCCTCTCTCTTCTCCCTCTCTCTCCCTCTCTCTCCCCCTCTCTCCCCCCTTTTGCGCTCTCTCTCTCTCCCTCTCTCTCTCCTCTTACATCTGGCTTCTCTGTGCATACCTTCTTCACGTGCATTGCCAGTGGTTGGATCTTACACAACCACAACAACTCTAGGACTGGGCGAGGGGCTCCTGAAGCGCGTTGTATGACTAGCAACCATACTATTTCGTAGGTTACAATATACCCCATGTGGTAGGTCGCAGGCACTTTTCCTCTCTCTGTCTCTCTCTGTCTCTCTCTGTCTCTCTCTGTCTGTCTCTCTCTCTCGCTCTCCTCTCTCTCTCTGTCTCTCTCTCTCTCTCTCTCCCTCTCTCTCTTCTTGCATGTCCACATACACCTAGCATTTTGTCTGTTGAAGTGTGTCTATGTAAGTTACGCGTGTTCCTGCACACCAGTCCACCCAGACCAACAACACAATGGGGTCGTGGGTCAATTTTACACGCCTCCTACCCCCGTCCCCTTCTTTCTATGTGCTCACTGTACCGTAACATCCAGCACCGTTATACAAATACACCCGAGACTTCCGTAGACATTCACAGGTCCGTACGTGAGGTGAGTATAACAGTTTTTTTCTCTATAAACAGTTTTTCTAATTAACATTTTTCTTCGACTAACATTCTTTTCAATTAACATTTTGTCAATTCTCATTTTCTCTTCATTGCTTCCATTTTTCCATTTTGTCTATGTAAGTACGCGTGTTCCTGCACACCAGTCCACCCAGACCAACAACACAATGGGGTCGTGGTCAATTTTACACGCCTCCTACCCCACCCCCTTCTTTCTATGTGCTCACTGTACCGTAACATCCAGCACCGTTATACAAATACACCCGAGACTTCCGTAGACATTCACAGGTCCGTACGTGAGGTGAGTATACAGTTTTTTTCTCTATAAACAGTTTTTCTATTAAACATTTTCTTCGACTAACATTCTTTTCAATTAACATTTTGTCAATTCTCATTTTCTCTTCATTGCTTCCATTTTTCCATGCATTTGTTCCTCTCGTCCTGTCATCACCTTCTAATGTAGTCACAGGAGTTCTCCTTGACTGTATGTTGTGTTTGTGAATGTGTTTGTTTGCTGATGAAGGCTAACCGCCGCAACGTTCTGTATGTGTCGTAACTCTGTTATGTAAAGCTGCACTACTTTGTGTCATTATATATTGTTACAACTCCTAGTGCACTGGACTGATTGTTGCGAGCGGATTAGCTGTCCATATTACCAGTGTCCCTCACCATTAGCAGAACCGACGCCAAATTATGAGGTATTTCTAATTTACGTCCTCAAGTCAAGGACGAGAAGTCAACATTTTAGTCCAACTGACCGGTGCAGGGGTTGAACCCGCTAACTCGACATCAACACAACGGAAGTTTAAGTCTTAAACTTTAAGAGCGTGCGCTTTTATCCATTCGGCTATTGTGACCGCCATTCCGAAATAAACTACCTTGGCTGAAAATGATGAAGCGATAAATTAAACGTTGGCCAATCCTTAAAATCCTTAAAGCAACATTGTAAATAAAATTTAGATAATAATTAGCACTCGTTGAAAAACGAGGATAGGAACCATTTTATCATAGGACACACAAAACTGCTCTGAAAATATAAACTGTTAGATGCATCAACTTACACTCAGGAAA
>JACEFZ010021853.1:0-21480 GCA_014155875.1 Cepaea nemoralis
AAACCAAAAAAAAAAATCCCCCCTTTGTATTTACCCCAGGAAAACAAAAGTTTAACTCCTATTGCATGAAAAAGTCAGGGGAAATAATCTCTTCTACTATCTAACACCTATTTTAAAAGTTGTACACAAATGTAGTTAATATTTCCCCTCATAGAGCAGAAAACAAAATAAGCACTCGGGGAAAAAACATTTAAAAACACAGAGACCATTTGGGGAAAAATAGCTTTAGGAATAAGTTTTTTCAAAAAATCACTCAGAAGAAGACTCATACAGATTATTTTGTGTTTTATAAAGGCTGAGGGGACAACTTTGGCTATGTCCGGCTGTGGACGTAAACCAACATTTCAAAAAAGCGATTCCCAAATTTTTCACACACACAACTTCAATCATGTATTGTTGCCTAAAAAGCTTTTCCTAATACAAACAGATATGTTTTATAATTAATCTCCCCTAAACCAAGAATATTGGCTTTAAAATTAACCCATTAAAAAGGGGTACCCGCTAACTTTGGGAGAAACGGGCGTTTGACCGCCGCTTTGTCTCCAGCTTTTCTAGATTAACCCTGTGTTTCCGGGGGCGCGGCCAATCAATTTTTTAAAAACGAAAAAAATTCGTTTCGTTTTTTCTCCCGTGGGGTTTTTAATACCTCTACTCTCAATACGTGTCCTAGCAACGTCTGCGGGGAAAAAACTGCGAGATGAGACATATATTCACACACCCCCCATAAAAAAACATCACATATCATCCTTCACGTACCATTTTTTCCCCATCACAGCTTGGGTAGTCTCCAACACATCCCGTGATACTCATCCAGCATGGATAATCACCCAAACCCCTATAATGTAGTCTGATACAAAACACCAGCAATTACAGACAACAATGGAAAAAAAGTCATTCATTTCAGTACATGCCCTTTTTCGAACCTGGCCCCCATAACAACCTTCCGGAAAAACCCTCGATCATAAGCAGATTTTCCCCC
This sequence comes from Cepaea nemoralis, assembly GCA_014155875.1. Lineage (NCBI taxonomy): Eukaryota > Metazoa > Mollusca > Gastropoda > Stylommatophora > Helicidae > Cepaea > Cepaea nemoralis. The sequence goes on from JACEFZ010021853.1 coordinate 980, forward strand.
CTTTAATACCTCAATCTGGAGATCTCCGCCACTCCTGCACCCATCTTCTCTTTTCTTTCCTCTTCCTCTCTTCCCCGGCATTTCCCCCCATTATTGCCGGCACAGACATAGCAAAATTTTCCTATATTCCTATTTAAAATATGAAGTTCGTTCAAAAATCACCCCCCCGCAAAATCGTCATCCCAATCAAAATCCTCTTGGATCTTTTGGATCTTCACAGGGCCTGTCTACCCTCCCAAATGCGGTCTGGAAAAACGTGGCTACGCTCGGCCCTGCCTGGGCATGTTCCCCCATCTACTTGGAGTAGCTCCAGGGTTTAAGTTCAAAACCCCCTGCTGAAATTTTACATCAGCATCTCTTCGGCCTAACTTCTTCCCAAGGCCAAAGGCGGGAACATGGCTTTACTGGGGTTTTTATAGCACGCCAACACAACATCACCCATCCTATAATTTTTTTACCACGGGATCAGGGGTATGTTTTTCCATACTCTTGTAGAGTCGCGCATTTGGGGTTCTGTGTAATAAATATATCTCTAATAAGGTTCGCAAATGTTAAAAGGGGCCCCCTAAAAAAACAACCTAGTCAGCCAGGAGGTCTCCGCAGGTGATATCTCCTATTTTCTAAAAATATTTTACATTTAAAATTTTATCACAACGTCCGTGTTTCATATTTATATCAAGCAAGTACCGACGGGGGGCCCGGGATGAAATGACGTCGGGGGCCGGGACCCGCCCGGGCCGTAGTTTGGTGCCCCTGGTCTAGGTATGGGAAAATAGAGAGTGACGATTAATGGGCGAAGTGAGTAGGACAAAACCTGGTCTGGCACAATAAAGGCCTGAATGCACTTATTTTCCCACGGGCGAAAGGCCGTGCAAGCTTATGGGGCTTATGTTGAAAATATTACAGATAGTCCCCTCCCCCCATCTTCCTCCCCCTCTCTCTCTCTCTCTCCCCCTTTCTCTCCCCTTCTCTCTCTCTTTTCTCCCCTCTCATCTCTCTTCTCCTCTCTTTCTTTTCTCTCTCTTTTAAATGCTGGTGCAATTACGTTTGCTTAGAGAATATTTCAAATATCATATAACATGTAAAGGCTTGATTGATCACTACACTTATTTTAACTTCTGGGGAAATCTTTTTGTTTTCGCATATCCTATTTGATCGCTGTCAACAACAGCTTTTAAAACCCTGTTGTTGATTTTCTTTAAAAGATTACGCACAGTATTTTGCCTTGCTTACTGAACAATCTCAGATACCCCTGTAAGTAACCAACCCGACCCATTCCCTCCCGAATCTCGCGAGCTGTTTCCCACACGTGATTAGGGGTTTACGGAGAAAATCGTTAACACCTTCGCCAGGAACGGCTCCGGGGAATTTGCTAATATCTAAAAGAAAAACACCCGAAAAAACAAAATTGATGGTCCTTCATTATTATTTTTATGATCATTTGTTCTTGTCTTGTATCATCAAAAAGGTTTTTCCAAAAACTGACCACGCATGTAAAATCTGATCTTTTTCTATTATGATTTGCCATTTTTGGGTTTTTAGGCAACCTGTTGATGTGTCTGTTCTTTTTTAGTGATGTCTTTAAATTCTTGTTGCATTAATTTGGTATTCTGGGTGTTGTTTTTGGTTTTAAATGTCCTTGCAATTTCCTCAAGCCATTTTCTTTTGCCTCTTTGCATAGCGTAGCTTCCTAATTTTCCTTGAATCTCTTCGTATATTTCCTTGTTATTTTTGTTATTTCTTCTTATTTCCATGAGTTTTAAGATGTCCTTTTCCCTCATCCATTTCTTGCGCCCTATAATCTTTATTTTTTTGGGATTATTATTGTTGTTAGTGCGCTTCTTGACTGATTTCTTTTATTTTTCAATTGGTCCTGCGTCTTGAAATAAAATTGCATTGCCTTTCGGACAATGCATCGAATCTGTTCTTTACCTCTACGTTGAATTACTTTTATCTCCTCACTCTTCAGTGCCTGTAGATCCAAAATTTTTCGTTTCTATTTGTATTTTGACTTTTTTTAAGTGTATATGAAAATTTCCTAAGATTAATCTATGGTTCAGTAGCAGTCTCGCTTGGTAGGGGGAATAAAAATTTAAAATTTTACAAGGGAGGTTTTCTAGAAATTAAAAAAAAAGGGATCCTACTACAATCCTCTAATAACTAAACTTTTTTTTTTTTGAGAAAAAAACCCTTAATACCAGTCTTTTTCCAATCGTGAAAAGAAAGTACTAAAGTTTTATAAAACTTTTGTTTAATTTTTTTTTTACTTACATTTTATAATCAACTTTTAATTCACGTTTATTTTAATTTATTAAAACTGTATTTTTAAATTTATATTTATCTACACCAAAATTAAATCCCCCCCTCTGTGGGAAAAAACTTTTTTTACTGCCTCTTAAGGCCACCAACAATTTAAGAAAATTTATTACATTAACGGCAAAAGACCTTGGAAGTCATGGGGTTTATGTTGATAAATAGTTTAGAGGAAATGTCATTTATGTTTGTAAATTTCATTAAATTTGAACAAATAGTTCTCTCTCTCTCTCTCTCTCTCTCTCTCTCTCTCGTCTCTCTCTCTCTCTCTCTCTCTCTCTCTCTCTCTCTCTCTCCTCTCTCCCCTCTCTCTCTCTCTCTTTTCCCCCAAATGCTGGTGCAATTACGTTTGCTTAGAGAATATTTAAATATCATAATAACTGATAGTAATGCCTTGATGGGTGCCTTTCCCTCCGCTAGCCTAGGGGACCCCTTGGGCAAGGTGGAGTACCCGTTTAGCCTCCCGATCAGGTTACGTAAAGCCATGGTGCGGGTGGTGGATGAAGTTGAAGGCAGCCGACAGATAGTTGTAGGTTATGGTCTCCACAGCTTCACGACGGAAGGGAGATGATCTCTTTTTTTTTGGGGGACATTGGCTACGGTCATCGACCAGTATGGTCACTGCTAGGAAGGAAAGCATGGCAAACTACCTTTTACAGATGCCAAGAAAATCATGTACTGAAGTCTTACGATAATCAGAGAAACGGCGTAAAAGGGTGTCCTAGAGCAGCCTCGCCCGGTAGGGGTATCATGTGGGACCAGGTGACTCCAGACCGTCACCCGGAGACGGTGAAAAGAATATCAACTTTTAAAGTAGGAACTTGGAATGTAAGAACTATGAGTGGGGATGGGAAAATTATAACATTAAGAATGAAATGAGAAGATTAAATTTAAACCCGTTTGGTGTACGGAGACCAGATGGACAGGAATGGGCATTATGACATCTGAGGAAATAGAATAATTATTCTGAGGAGAAACAACAGCGGGAGTAGCAATTATAATGGATACAGAGAGACAAAAATCGATCAAAGGATATTGGACTGTATCAGACAGAAGTGTTACTGATGAAGTTGAGTGGAAGACCTTTTGACTGTCAACGTCATACAAGTTTATGCACCAACAGCAGACAGTAGTGATGACAGCATCGATGAATTTTATAGTGATTTAGTGAAAGCCTTCCAAGAAATGCAACAATTCTGACGTAAATATCATAATGGGTGACTTGAATGCCAAATTGGAAATCAACGGGACGGATGCATAGTGGGAAAGTATGGATACAGGGGGGTCCCAAAACCCTTTTTCACGGGGGGCCGGGATAACTGACAAAATGACGGCCGGGCCGATACTCATTCTGTCAATACTTACGCCGTCTCCGTGGCGAAGATCTTCGGACGCGGTTGTAATCCCGTATACCCACGTTCGAAATACAGCTGCGAGCGATTTGGCAGCAGACAACGTTGCGCTGGTTTTACGCTATGTTATGGGTGCCGGTCGTTCGAAAAGCAATGGTAAATTACTGAACGTAAACTTGACAAGACATCAAACAACAGCAAACAATGCTGGTGTTGACTGAAAACGTCCTGTAAAGGATATACAATTAACTTTAACAATAATTTCAAGCTAGAACGAAAGCACTGGGAAAAAAGACGAAAAACTAAGTTATTCATGGAAAGGGCGTGCAATGCACATAAACAAACAAACAAACAAACAAACAAACAAACAAAGACAACCAACATATTTATATTTATTTACTAAACAAAGTTATCAAAGAAGGTGACGTTAGCAAAAAGATAGTTACATCAGACATATTGTGCACATATCCGAATCTCACAAACTAAGCAGCAAAAGAGGATAGTGAGTTTTGTGAAACTGACGTGTGGCTTTCAAAATACCATCAATGTTTGGTTTAGAATTGCTGCATCCAATCAAGAGAATTGCTTTAAAATGTTCATCAGTCAATCTCATTCGATGTGGTGACTTCACAGACTTCCTTTTTGAAAATCTTAGCTCACAGACATATGTTGTTTCAAACAATGATGTCATACCAGCGGCAAATTTCTTAAGTTTCGGAAACTCAACATCAGGTAAGCAGCGGTACTTCCTTCTCAATGAGCTACAACTGTAATTTAACTGGCACACCATTAAGGTTACAATCAAACGGATTCTGGAACAGAAGGATGTTACTCTCAAATCTGTCAAGATCTGAAAATCTCTCCAAACTCTTTGAAACAGTGAAAATGAGAAAGGTTTTCTCCTTCCAGTTGTGCTTCCAACAATGACAGCTTTCTTCGAAATCCTTTGATGGTTCTGCAGAGATCACAGACGAGGTAATCCTTTCCCTGAAGTTTCAAGTTCAGTTCATTCATATCGACCAAAATTGACAAATTTGACAGCCAGGTAGGATCTGACAGCTTTATCTTTTTCAGTGAGAAAAACATCCATTTCGTTTCGGAGCTTGTAAAAACGAAGAAGGACTTTACCGCAGCTGAGCCACCTGATTGATATGTGATAAGGCAAGTCACAGAATTCAGAATCAATTTCTTCAAGAAAAGCCTAGAACTGACGGTGAATGAGTGCATGTTCCCGAATGAAGTTCACAGCAGAAACTACTGATTTCAGTGCACAAGAAATATCTAAATCTTTCCCACAGAGTACTTGCTGATGTACGATGCTGTGTATGAACAGAGCACCCGGAATTTGCAAATCTTCCAAATGAGTCCTGATCTGCCCCAACAGACCCTTCCTCACTTTAGTCATGTTTTTTTCCCTCAGCAACTGTAACACCTCGAAGCTGATTCCACCGAAGGTTATAGTCTTGGAAAATTGTTTGCACTTCCATGAAAATGACTTCCCCAGCTGTTGTTCCATGCATGCTGCAAACGGACGCCAACTCTTTCGTTATATGAAAGTCCAAATTGACACCACAAATGAACATGAGAAGTTGTGACGTACTCGAGAGATCAATAGACTCATCCAGCGCCAGAGAATACTCAAAGTTCCTAGCTTTCTCGCGTATCTGTAGCACTATGTTCTCTCCAAGTTCTTCTGTTCTCCGCACAACTGAACTTGCTGAAAGGCTGATTGTTCCAAACAAATCGGCTTTCTCAGGACACAAGTCATTTGCTGCTTCGATCACACACACACTTTAATGACGTTGCCATCAGTAAACGGTTTTCCTCGTTCTGCCATCTTATGCACTGTTTTGTAACTTGTACGAGTGACAGATTCATTTTCAGCAAATTTTCTCGTGAAGAGATTTCTTTGCGTTTCAAATCCACGTTTAATGGTCTCATATTTCCCAGAGCGTAATTTTCCAGAAATCATTTAATATGTTGATGGATGTTTTGTTTCGTAGTGACGCCGAAGATTGTACTCTTTCAAAACGGCAACACTTTCGCTGCATATTACGCAGCTGGTTTTCTGGTCCTTTGTTTCCCCAAAGAAGTACTCTACTCCTCACTCGGTGTCAACTTTTCTTTTCCTACTAGCCATAATTAAGGGTGAAGTACAAGGGATCTGAAAATGAAAAAGACATTACATTAGAAACATAATTAAAATCCTATTGAAACACAAGAAAAGCAGAGGACTAGTGGTCACTTGTAAAGCTACGGCTCATCAAAGGTACATATACAGTTTATAGGTACCTTTGTGTAACCACACAGAGATGATAGAGATAATAGCACAACGCCGACAGTTCATGGGCCGTAGAAGAAGAGAGGAATAAGAAGACAAAGAGAATTTCATTCAATCTCTACGGCTAACAAGAAAAAACAACGATTTACAGATATCAGAAGAAATTCAGGTCAGTGTACAGGGAATCAGAATAATGTAATAGTAAAGATACAACAACATCTGATTAATAATGCCAATGCCCTAATAAATAAAATTCATGATTAGATGCAATGACAAGATAGGCATCCCCATGAATAAACATACACATGATCATCCTTCACAGTACATCCTTCACAGATATTCCATCACAGCTTGGGTAGTCATCCAATACAGTACCAGTGATCTTCCATCACAGCATGGGTAATCATCCAACACTGTAACTGTAGTCTGATAAACAACACCGGCAATTATCACACAACAAGATGGAACAAAGGTCATTCATTCAGTAGCATGTCCTTTGCAGAATCTCGCTCCCATAACAACCTTCCGGAAAACCTCTCGATCATAAGCAAGATTTCCCGCTTCAGATACATCCATCTGGAGATCATCCGCCACATTCTGCACCCATCTTCTCTTTGGCCTTCCTCTTCCTCTCTTCCCAGGCATATATCCCTCCATTATTGTTCTCAGTCACAGACATAGCTATTATATTCCTATATTCCTATTTAAACTATGAAGGTTCGTTCAAAACGTTGTTAACAATGCCAAAGAGGCGGGAACATGGCTTTACTGGGCTGTTATAGGCACGCCAACACAACATCACAGAATCCTATACATTTTTTACCAGGGTATCAAGGGACATACTACTCCATACTCTTGTAGAGTCGCGGCATGCGGCTTCATGTGGTAATAGAATATTTATCATAATAAGGGTCGCAAAATTTATAAATAGGGCCACCTAAATAAACAACCTAGTGCAGCCAGGAGGTCTCCGCACGTGTGAAGATCTCCTATTATTCTAAACATAATATTTACATTTAAATTGTATCACAACGTCTCGTGTTTCATAGTTATATCAAGCAAGTACCGACGGCGGGCCGGATGAAATGACGTCGCGGGCCGTAGTTTGGTGACCCCTGATCAAGAGCATTACACATTTACATAGGAAGAAAGATAAACATTGTGAAATGAATGTTGTAAACATAATCAAGACAAATTACCATGTTGTGAGGCCCATCTCCCACCTACCCATACATCACCCCACCCATACACACAACCCCACCTACGCACACACACGCACCCAGGGACACATACATACCCAACCAACCGACCCATCCCCCTCCCGCACATCCCCCACCCACACACACTGCCCTCACCTGTTCCCCCAACCAAAACACATTCACCACCCCCAAACATCCCCCACCAACCCACACATCCCACGCCCACCCTCATACACATCCTAACCCACACATCTTCTCCCCACCCACACCTCCAACCACCCATCCCCCAGCCACATCTCTATCGACCACATATTCCCCACCCACGCACACACATCCCCCACCAACCCACACATCGCACATTCACTCACACATCCCCAAACCATACACACACATTCCCACCAACTGACATCTCTCTACCCCGACACACACACACACATCTCCCTAACCACCTATACATCCCCAATCCACTCACACACACCCGACCACCCTAACATACATCCTCCACCCACCCACGCATGCCCTAACTAAATCACCCACCACACACACCCCCACCCGCACATCACATACATCCTCTACCACGCAATATTCCCAACCCACACACCGCACACATATCCCTCATCAACACATCCCACACCCACATACCACCATGCATCCCCACCTACACACCACACACATATCCCCCACCCGCATACCACACACATATCCCCCACTCGCATACCACACAGATACCCTTACCCACCCACCCACATACCCCCACCCACACACACATTCCCAACCCACACAATATCCCCAACCAACACACCATGCACCTCTCCCCACCCACACATGCATTTCCTACCCATCCAGCAACACACACTCACTCAAGCACACATACTCCACTACGCACCCACACACCCCCACCCACCACCCCCAACCAAACATCTCTCGATCACAATACCCCTACCAACACACATCCTCCACCCACTCACGCATTCCACCCCGACACATACACATCCCTCACCCACCTACACATCCCTAAGCCACTCACACACCCCTACCCACACATTCTCCATCCACGCACACATCTCCCACCCACACACCCCCATCACCCACACATACTTCTCCCAACCACCATACACCCCTATTCACCCACACATATCCCCGCCCATACACACATTCCCCGCACCCATCACACACATCCCCACACCACACAGTATCCCCCACCCTGTCACATAATACTGTCAGGTTAACGATCCCATGAGATATTAAAAAATAAAAAAAACTTGCTTATATTACACGAGGATGGAAGGTTATTGACCTTTAGATCAGGAAAACAATCGATCGCTTATTCACTCCAAGATCAAAACAGATATCGCGTGTTTGTTGGAGGACAGACGACAGAAAAACGGCGATCTCCAAACCTTTGAACACCGGAGAGGGAATCACTATAAAACAATTTCACAAACCTTTGATATGGGAAACCGGAGTCACGATAGACGATCAGAGGACGTTTGAAATAACGGAGACGTATGGCCGTAGTGCCGAGAAACGAGTGGATAATCATTGATGTCCCGAAATGACCGTGTATCAAAGGAGAATTTCGGTTGTTGTTGTATAGATAAAAAAACTGATGTGGAGGACAGGGGGAACATTGGTGGAATAGGCCAGTATAGTCGTACAGAGCCAGAGTATAAATAGTCTGGATATTATAGTTAATTTAGTGTGCTACAAGTCTTCCACGAGAGACAGTGGGGAATTATTCTTGAGCTATTATGGAAAGGGATGTACAGTGTTTCAAGTTGGATGAAACCGACGAGCATTTGTATTGATGTGCAATAGTATTCCCGATTCAGCCGAGGATAGTTATAAGGTAGTTGTGGTGTAGAGTAGAACTCTAGCATAGTGTATTTTAGTGTGTGACCGTAATATTGAGTGTCGGCCGAATTTAGCTGAGAAGTGACTTAGTGGATTGAGTAAGGTGTCAGGGCACTCGATAGTATGAGTACTAGTATAATAGAGGATAGGAGATTCTAGTATAGATGGTTACTGGGATTTCTGAGCTATCCTAAGACATTTCCTTCTTTTACCTTGTCTTAAGTTATGTGTATAACTCCTATGTCTTATGTCAGAGGTCATTTCTCTGAATATATATAAGTAATAACTTATAACGGCCATAAGCCTACTCTCACCTCTAATGAGTTTGAGTTAGGTTGATAGCACCTGATATTGTCTTTCCGACAGGTTCGAAGGAATAAAGCAATAACAACACTCCTGAAAAGAAAGAAAGGACCTTAGTCTGATGCCGTGATAAATATCGGACAGATTGAAGTCGGATATCATACATACATGTCAGCAAGTCTAGAATAAACGGATACATATAAGGCAGTCTGGCTAAGAGACTTACAGCAGAATAAAGGGCAACTAAACATAAATCGGAAGCTCAATATTGTTCAAAAGAACTATCTTTCAAATGAAGAGGCTGTAAGGTCAGAATTTATTATTGGATAAACAGAACAGTAACTAAGAAAATGAACACAGTGAATCAGTGATATTAGATAGACAGTGTTTGTTGGACTTATGCATCCATATAGAGACGATAAGTCATTCAATGCTATAGGAGGTATAAACATTACCGGGAATATCCTAGTTGTTCATGTGATTGGATATTTCACAAGGAAAGACATTATCTACTAAAAACACGCAGTGGTGAAATAACTGTTTAATTCTAACGTTATCAAGGATATGGTGAAGTCATCAACATCATGCAGAGAGACATTACCCTGGGTGAGCTCAATCCAATTCTATGCTGTGATGAATATGCATGCCGTTGTGTGATGAGAACAATGAGGACTGTGTCTTAGAGTGTCACTCTTATGTCACCTACACGATAGAACACACCAACAACGTCTTTACATACACTCTATACACATCCATGACACTTTTTATTCAATAAATAATGTTAGTATTTATTGGAGGACAATGTTGTGTGGGTATGTTCTGAAGGAAAGTGAAGAGGAGTTAGGTATTACGATAATAGAGAGAGAGAGAGAGAGAGAGAGAGAGAGAGAGAGAGAGAGAGAGAGAGAGAGAGAGAGAGAGAGAGAGAGTGAATAGAAGACTGGAACGGGGATGTGTAGACAAAGGTCTAACAATAAACCCAACATTGGAAAAAGGGAAGATGAAGTGTGCTTGTTGATTCTACTGTCCCCCCCCCCCCATCCAGAGACGACAAGCGACATTAATGGGGGCACGTCCATAGGATATATGTTTATGGTGACTTTAAATGAGAGCACGTCCATGGGATATATAGTGACTTTAAATGTGAGCATGTCCATGGGATATATGGTGATATTGCATTAATATATATGGGCTACATTACATTGTTGTTGGGGACATTATTGCCGGGAAAGTAAAGATCCAGATAGTGTGAATGTGGATAGGTGTTAAGACACATTACATACCTATTCACACTTTACATGTCTACATAAGACTTAGTCCTAAATCTCCTCTTGTCGTTGAGAGATTGTTTTGTGGTGTACTGTGTGGTGTCATATATATATATATATATATATATATATATATATATATATATATATAGATATATAGATATATATATATATATATATAGTAATTTTATATAGTGAGTATTTACATATTGCCTTGAGGTTTCTTTACTCAACCTGCTGACTCACCTTCTTAAACTATGGCCACTCATAAACTAGATATGGCAGAATTGAGGGAAAGGGGAGGAGGGATGGGCTTGGCGGGTCAAGCACTATCCGATTATATACAGGGGGTGGAAAGAGAGCTTCGTCAGGCAGAAAGAGAAGATAGAAAGGCCGAGATAGAGCTTAAAAAGATGGAGTGGGAGACCAAACGAATGGAAGTTAAACAGGCCAACAAGAGATTGGAAGCTAAACAGGCCAACAAGAGATTGGAAGTTAAACAGGCAAACAAAAGATTAGAAGGGGAGCAAGAAGCAGAGAACATGAATACCGCATGCGAGAACAGGAACTCAAAACACAAACTAAGGGAGAAACTGATGGGGCAGAAGGAGGATCATCTTCACATGGTTCAACCAACATGAGTGGGCATGGTTACCATGCCATGAAGTTTCCCTTAGCTGTTTATGAGGAAAATAAAGAAAGATTTGACCAATACTTGAACGCTTCGAGGCCATGTCAGTCGCTATGGGGCTGGATAGAGACAAATGGAATCTTAAATTGTCCCAGGGATTACGCGGGTCTGGTTACGAGGTTTACTCCCGCCTACCACCAGGACATGAGAATAACTACGAAGAGTTGAAAGCCGCTTTGCTGAAACACTACGAGATCACCTCACAAACGTATCGGTAGAAGTTTCGATCGGCAAAAAGAGAGCCGGGAGAGCTATTCGCCGCCTACAGTTTAAGGCTGAAATCATACCTCCAAAAAATGGATTGATTTGGCAGAATTCGCGAGGGACTATGAGAGTCTGGAAGAGCTCATGGTAGTCGACCAGATGCGAAAGCAAATGTCGAAACCTCTTAAAACATTCTTGGGAGAGCAAGGGGCGGAACGGATTGAGGTGGTGAATAAGTTGGCGGAGAGATTTGTGGAAGTACATGGGGAGGCTGCGGAACCAAGTACGCAAACCAAAGGTCAGGAGAAACAAGACCGAAAGAAATCTAAGAACTCGGAAGGCAAGAAAGTGGAACATTATAAGAAAAATTCAATGGAGAGTTTGGAGAAGACGAAAGAAGGAAGCAAAAACACCTCGAATGATCCACCTAAACGACCGTGGTCGGAGAAGTGGTGTTCAATTTGTAAGTCGCCTTCTCATAACACGAAGGAGTGCAAATCAAAGGTGAAGAGCTCTCACTTCGCGGCATGCCAAAGTGACTCCTAAGGAGGTTGTCGCAGACAAGGCTGAGGTCGGCGAAGAAACTCTGAACAAAGAGAGCACACCGAAATCCGGAAGGGAAAAACCTTGGAAGGGGAAATGGTGCACACACTGCAGGTCGAAAGCACATAATACTACAGACTGCAGATGCAAGGCAAAAGACACTAATTTCACAACAAGCCTCGAGGAACCAAAAGAGGATTCCAAGGAAAAGGTCGAGGAGGTGGAAGACACTCCGGACCAAGGGAGACCACCTGTGGTCGAGTTGATTGAGGTGAATGGCCACCAAGTCAACTGTTTATACGATACTGGCCTGGATGGGGAAGCTGTGATTTCTGCTGATCTGGTATACCCAGAACAACTCACAGGTGAGACCATGGAGATACAGCCTGCGACAAAGAGTGCTGTAGCCATGAAGTTACCAATTGCTAAGGTGGAGATTCGGTCAAGATATGTCACGGGCACAATCAGAGCCGCGGTGTTGACTGATCCCATATTTCCCGTCATCCTTGGTTGCCGGTATGTCTTTTTGGGAATGCCCAAGGAACCAATCCACATGGGAGCTATGCAGACACGCTCTCAGAAGGAAAAGGATCAGGCAGAGACAATGGTCTCAAACCCAATGCCAGGGGAGTTGCGAACTGCCCAGAGTGAGGATGCTACTTTACGTCCCTTGCTATAGGAAGCTGCAGAAAAGTGCTGTTCCACCCAAACGAGGACAGTACTACATGAAGAATCGGCTGCTCTATCGGAGAGCCGGAAGGGGAGACAACCTTACACGGTCAATTGGTAGTCCCGAAGGCCTACCGTTCCCAAATTCTTCAGATGGGGCATACCATTTCGTTCAGCGGACACATGGGTATGGCCGCCACCATGCAGCGAATTTCCTGCCATTACTATTGGCCAGGAATGACTGGAGATGTGCGTCGGTATGTAAAATCATGCCCTGAGTGCCAGAGGGTGGCACCGAAACACTGGACAGCGCCGGTGGTCTTGGGTGAGATGCCCATCATGAACTCTCCTTTCGAGAGGGTAGCCATTGACATAGTGGGTCCTCTTCCAAGGACTAAGAAGAGGAATATGTACATCCTCACAATGGTGGATTGCTGTTCGATGTGGGGTGAAGCCATACCATTGCCAACCATTGACTCGAAACGAGTGGCTGACGCATTGATGGAGGCCTTTACTAGATTAGGTTTCCCTAATCAGATTCTGACGGATAATGGGCCCAGTTTTGTGGGAAACTCATGGAGGAAGTTTTTTGGGGTGTCCCACTCTAACCATATTCATACCAGCCCTTACCACCCTCAAGCTAATGGGCAAGTAGAGCTGTTCAACGGTACGTTGATGACAATGCTCCGGAAACTGGCACAGGAAAAACCTGATAGGTGGGATGAATACATCCCAGCAGCCCTTTTCGCCTATCGGGAAGTGCCTCATGGCTCAACAGGATTACCGCCAGCTACCCTGCTGTTTGGTCGTCCCATCAAAGGACCATTGGAAGCCGTGTTGAGGAGTTGGACAGAAGAGGGGACGTCAGAAGAAGTGATCTCTTCTTACAAATACGTGGAGGAACTGAAGGAAAAACTTCACACAGGATGGGCTCTGGCGACTAAAAACTTGAGAAAGGCCAGAAAGAGACATGCGGAGTACTACAACCGTAGGTCTAGAGACAGAGCTCTTGAGGTGGGAAACAAAGTCTTGTTGCTACTCCCAACGGGAACCAACAAACTAGAGATAGGATGGCAGGGACCATTTCCCGTGGAAAGGATGGTATCCAGAACCAACTATCAAATCCGGATCCGGGGAAAGTCGAAGATTTTCCATATTAATCTCCTGCGGAAATACGAAGAGAGAACCGGTGAAGGAAGCAGCTCATCTCATGGCGATGGCAGTAGCAGTGGAGACTGAGACAGGACCAGATGAGGGAAGGGAGTATCCACTAGTGCACCAGGAAACCTATCGGGAGGTGCAGGTGAACCCTGATCTGACTCTTCAGGAGAGGGAAAAGATTGCTCAGGTTCTCAAGTCTCATAAGCAGATCCTGACGGATAAACCGGGACGGACGGAGCTGGTCGAGTTCGAGATGACCTTAACCACGCAAGATCCTGTCCGCCAAAAAGTCTACCCAGTGCCATTTTCTAAAGAGAAGGCTTTGGAGGAGGAGATACAGAAACTATTGGAGGATGATGTGATTGCGCCATCCACATCCCCATATAATGCCGGAGTGGTGTTGTTACGCAAACCTAGTGGAGAACACCGGTTGTGTATTGACTATAGACTCTTGAATAGTCATACCCAGTTTCAGGTGGAACCTTTGCCGAATCCAACCCAGTTATTCGCGAGGCTCCATAAGGCTAAGTACTTCTCTAAAGTAGATCTGAGTCGGGGTTATTATCAGATCCCGGTCAAACCGGAAGTTCGACCCCTGCTGGCTTTCAGTACACACAGTGGACACTATGAGTTCAACGTCATGCCCTTTGGACTCAGCAATGCACCTAGTGTGTTTACTCGCATGATGAGAGCCTTGTTAGATCCTCTACGTGATCCATCCATTATATCGTTCATGGCGATGATATACTAATTGCCAGTGACAGCTTAGATGATCATTTGAGGTCTTTGGAGAGAGTTTTCAAGAGGCTCCGGGAAGTAGGGCTTACCACGCGCCCAACCAAGTGCATGGTTGGTTACCAAACTCTAGAATTTCTAGGGCATACTATCACTCCGGGAAAATTGTCCCGGAGGAGAAAAACTTGGAAAAAGTAAGACGGGCTCCAAGACCGAAAACGAAGAAGGATGTGAGATCATTCCTATCGTTGTGCGGATTTTATCATAAATTCATCCCGCATTTCACCGAATTGGGAAATCCATTAACGGAAACCTTGAAAAAGGGATACCCGGATACAATTGTGTGGACGCCAGAATGCGAAGGTGCCTACAGTCAGTTGAAGGAGGCATTGGTTAATAAACCAGTTCTACAGCTTCCCGACCTTTCAAAACCCTTTGTGCTAAGAAAAGATGCGAGTGGTATTGGAATTGGAGCAGCCTTGTTACAAGAAGGGATAGAAGACGCTTCGGTCTTGAAACCAGTAGCCTACGCAAGTAAGAAACTTCTATCGGCTGAAAAGAATTATTCAACAGTCGAAAGAGAATGCTTGTCACTCGTATGGGCCGTCCAATAATCCAGTTTACGGTCCAGTCAGAACATCAACCCTTGATGTTCATAGCTACCTCGCAGAAGCTCAACGCACGGTTGATGCGGTGGTCGTTGTTGTTGCAGCCGTACCACTTCACGGGGGAGTATATTCCTGGGAGGAAGAATGTAGGAGCTGATTTCCTATCTAGACACCCAGACAGACAGACAGACAGACAGACAGACAGACAGATAGACAGACAGACAGACAGACAGACAGACAGTCAGTCGGGAACGGGAACTTATATGACTACTCATATGAATTAAGTGAGATGCTCCCCATCAGGGGCTGGGCGAGGCCGGGCCGGATCAGGCAGATAGACAGACTGACAGACAGACAGACAGACAGACAGACAGACAGACAGACAGATAGATAGTCGGGAACGGGAACGTGAGCTTATAAGACTACTTATATGAATTAAATGAGATGCTCCACACCAGGAGCTGGGCAATGCCGGGCCGGGTCAGACAGACAGACAGACAGACAGACAGACAGACAGACAGACAGACAGACAGACAGACAGACAGTCGGTAACGGGAACGGGAACTTATATGACTACTTATATGAATTAAATGAGATGCTCCCCACCAAGGACTGGGCGAAGCCGGGCCGGGTCAGCTAGTGTGTGTATATATATATATATATATATATATATATATATATATATATATATATATATATATATATATATATATATATATATATATATATATATATATATCAAATCTCATCTCATCGCATCAACTCATCTCATCATGTTCCTCTTTCTCTTGTACCTTGCGGTGTCGAGGTGAAGTATAAACAGCGGGAGAGTGCCCGCTTATGGGCTTCATGTATCGATATTCCCATGGACTATGTTATTCCCTGCGTCCATCGTTTACGTGGTCGGCCTCTTCCTCTGCTTCCATCTGGTCTGTACATCATTGCTTGTTGTGGTATGCTGTTAGTTGGTAACCTACTTGCATGGTCCAAACCATTTGACTTGCTGCTTTCTAATAAAATCTAGTGCTGCTATAACCCCCACTTTAGTCCTGATTTCTTCATTTCTGATCTTATCTCTTCTTGATACACTGAGTATTCTTCTCAGGAATCTCATTTCTGTTGTGATTTTTCTTTTCTCTTTTTCTGTCATTGCCCAGGTTTGGCATTGGTAACATAGATTTGGTAGGAAGATTGTGTTGTAAAGTGCTTTCTTAGTAGTTATTGATACGTGTTTGTTCTTTAGTACTGGTGCCATTTGTCCAATGAGTTGGTTTGCCTTATTGCATCTATTTTCGATCTCGTCTACCTCCTCCTCCCTTCACATTCATCCTCCTCCCTCTTCCTCCTCCTCCCTCCTCCTCATCCCTCCTTCTCCCTCCTCCTCCTTCTTCCTCCCTCATCCTCCTCCTCCCTCCTCCCCCTCCTCCTTACTCTCCTCCTCCACACACCTCCTCCTACTCCCTCCTCCTCCTCCCTCTACCTCCTCCCTCCTCCTCCCTTCACATTCCTCCTCCTCCCTCTTCCTCCTCCTCCCTCCTCCTCATCCCTTCTCCTCCCTCCTCCTCCTCTCTCCTCCTCCCTCCTCCTCCTCCTCCTCCTCATACACTCCTCCTCCTCCTCCTCCTTCTTCCTCCTCCCTCCTCCTCCCTCCTTCCCCCTCCTCCTTCCTCTCCGCCTCCTCCCTCCTCCTCCTCCCTCTACCCTCCTCCTCCCTCTACCTCCTCCCTCCTCCTCCCTTCACATTCCTCCTCCTCCCTCTTCCTCCTCCTCCCTCCTCCTCATCCCTTCTCCTCCCTCCTCCTCCTCTCTCCTCCTCCGCCTCCTCCTCCTCCTCCTCATCACTCCTCCTCCCTCCTCCTCCTTCTTCCTCCTCCCTCCTCCCCTCCTCCCCCTCCTCCTTCCTCTCCGCCTCCTCCCTCCTCCTCCTCCCTCCTCCTCCCTCTACCTCCTCCTCCTCTACCTCCTCCCTCCTCCTCCCTTCACATTCCTCCTCCTCCCTCTTCCTCCTCCTCCCTCCTCTCTCCGCCTCCCTCCTCCTCTTCCCTCTACCTCCTCCCTCCTCCTCCCTTCACATTGCTCCTCCTCCCTCCTCCTCCTCCACTCCTCCTCTTCCCTCCTCCTCCTCCCCCTCCTTCTCCTCCTCCCTCTTCCTTCTCCCTCCGCCTCCTCCCTCCTCCTACTCTCTCCTCCTCCTCCCTTCTCCTCCCTTCCCTCCTCCTCCCTCTCCTCCTCCTGCTCCCTTCTCCTCCTGCGTTCTCCTCCTCCCTCCTTCTCCCTCCTCCTCCCTCTTCCTCCTCCCTCCTCCTCGCCTCCTCCTCCACCCTACTCCTCCCTCCTCCTAATCCCTCCTCCTCCCTCCTATTCCTCCCTACTCCTCCTGTCTCCTCCCTCCTCCTCCCTCCTCTTCCCTCCTCCACCTCCCTCTTCCTCCTCCCTCCTACATTTACCCAAGACAGACAGTCAGACAGATAGTCGGGAACGGGATCTTATATGACTACTTATATAATTTAAATGAGATGCTCTCCACCATGGGCTGGGCCGGGTCAGACAGACAGACAGATAGATAGATAGATAGATAGACAGACAGACAGACAGACAGACAGACAGACAGACAGACAGACAGACAGACAGACAGACAGACAGACAGTCGGGAACGGGAACTTATATGACTACTTATATGAATTAAATGAGATGCTCCCCACCAGGTGTTGGGCGATGCCAGGCCGGGTCAGACAGACAGACAGATAGATAGTCGGAACGGGAACTTATATGACTACTTATATGAATTAAATGAGATGCTCCCCATCAGGGTCTAGGCGAAGACGGGCCGGGTCAGACAGACAGACAGACAGACAGACAGACAGACAGACAGTCGGTAACGGGAACGGGAACTTATATGACTACTTATATGAATTAAATGAGATGCTCCCCAAAAAGGACTGGGCGAAGCCGGGCCGGGTCAGCTAGTACATGATAAAATCAACTGGTATTTAACTGATAATATGACAGATGAGAATACACAAACATATGGATTCGCGTGTTACATATCATGCGTAATACATGACATGCATCTGCTCAGCTCTCTCTCTCTCTCTCTCTCTCTCTCTCTCTCTCTCTCTCTCTCTCTCTATTCTTTCATATACACACAATCACATGCATGCGCGCGCTCCCACACACACACTAACACATCAACCCTCTCAGTGTCTCTCTCTCTCTCTCTCTCTTTCTCTCTCTCTATCTCTCTCGTTCGCTCACTCTCTCTCTATCTCACACTCACTATTTCCCCCATTCATTCACCCTGTCCATCTTCATTCACTTTATCTCTAACTCTCTTACTCTCTCTCTCTCTCTCTCTCTCTCATTTATACACAGACACAGACACACCCTCACGCTATCACACAATGTTTCACTTACCCTAGCGCACTCACTCACTCTTTTACTCTCTCTCTCTCTCTCTCTCTCTCTCACACACACACACACACACACACACACACACTCTAACACTCATTCACTCACTTACTCACACACACTCACTCTCTCACTCATTCACTCCTCACTCATTCACTCACTCTCTCACTCTCTCACACACAATCCTTCACACACACACAGACACACTCTCTCTATCACACCCTCTCACACATACACATACGCATGAATGCACGCACGCACACACTCCCTCACTCACTCTCACACATACACGTACGAATGCATGCACTGACACATTCCCTCACCATTTCTCGCTCAATCACTCTCTCCACACACACGCATGCACGTGCGCACACACACATTCACTCTCTCACTCTCTCTGACACCCCCTCTCTCTCTTTCTCTCTCTCTCTCTCTCTCTCTCTCTCTCTCTCTCTCTACCCCACACGCACGAACAATTATAGTTAAACAATTATAATGACCAATTAAATGAACAATTATAGATAGCTAGATAAATAGATAGATAGATAGATATATAGATAGATAGATAGATAGATAGATGGATGGATGGATGGATTAATGGATAATGCATGGATGGATAGATGGATGGATAGGTAGATAGATAGATAGATATCAAGCACCTCTGAAGTCTGAGAACAGTTAGCCTGATGGCGAGGGACAATAGGGACAGCTAACCCTCAGTGCAATGCATTCACTGGTAGTAGCAATTACCATTAGTGGTACTACCTTTGAGTTCAAAGCCAGTGAAAGCAAGAAAAAATTACCTTAATAAAGACAATATATAGATACGCATTCTATCAAATAAAGACAATATATAGATACGCATTCTATCAAATAAAGACAATATATAGATAAGCATTCTATTAAATAAAGACAATATATAGATACGCATTCTATCAAATAAAGACAATATATAGATACGCATTCTATCAAATAAAGACAATATATAGATACGCATTCTATCAAATAAAGACAATATATAGATACGCATTCTATCAAATAAAGACAATATATAGATACGCATTCTATTAAATAAAGACAATATATAGATCCGCATTCTATCAAATAAAGACAATATATAGATACGCATTCTATCAAATGACAAAAGTTTTGTGCAATAAGTCAGTGTCCTTGGAAGTTAGAAAAAGAGTTTCTGCATGTTACATAAAACCATTTTCAACATACGGCTGCGAATCCTGGACAATTAACAAACAGGCATTTATGGAATAATGCTGAAAAGTAATTGGACAGCTAAAATGAGCTGTTTGGTTGTTTTGAGGGAAGCTGAGTCACAAAGACATCTTATCACAAACATCATAAAGAAGTAGTCTTAACTTTTGGGCGACATTATGAGAAGACAAAAACTAGAACATGTTATGACAACCGGAAAGATTTGCGAAAAAAGAGATAGAGGAAGACAACGTAAGAAGATTCTAGACAGTCTTGTGTCATGGCACGGAAGGGAGTCAACACACGAACTGATTCATGCCGTAGGAGATCGCAATTTGTGGAGAGGCATAATCGCTCACGCCAGCCGGCAAGGAACCGGATGATGATGATGTAGATACATGTTTGTCTGTAACTTAGGGGTTAATGAAATCAGTCGAGGTGGTTTTGGAAGTAGATCGCTTTGCTTTTATTTCGATGGTCGTTCAGAAAGCAATGGCAAACTAATGAACGTACAATTGCATGGTAAATGACAAACATTCAACGAATGCCAAGGTTGATTGTACGTCCTGCCATGGACATGCAACTAGGTTTTGTTTTCTTTGCTTCCAGACAAAAGATGGAGAGCCCTCCATGAGAGAAAACTAACAGAGGCATTCGAAATAACAACGTGAGTGAGATAAGGATACCTTTTGTCACCTTTTTT